>VDFB02086081.1:403356763-403721832 GCA_007258455.2 Sequoia sempervirens | reverse complement strand
ACTCACAAAGGAAAAGGGATAAAAGGAATGCATAAAAGGGAAATGAGGGGTGATGCATCAAGATCGAAATGTGTTTCTTCCTACTTTAGATAACACCATAAACCAATGAAATGGCTAAGAAACTCACTATAAAGTGAAGGTAAGTGAAATTTACTCAAACATGCAAGAGATAAGAGGAGAAATGGCTAGATTTCATTAACATAAGGCATAAAAGCAATCTTTACAATTATAGAATACAAAATGCAGTGTCTACCAAAGAAAAACCCTAAAGGAGCCAGAGGAAGAACCCTTAAAAAAGGCATATAATTGTTGTATTTATAGTTTAGGCATGACTAAGATGACTTCGAAGCAAACCCTAACCCTACTAGGGTTAGTAAAAAGAAGAAATCTGATCAAAATTATGGTACATGAGCTATCCATAAAATCTTGTGCTAAAGATAGGCCTAGAAAACCATGATGCACATGCCATACCTCTACATTGAATGTTTTGTAAGTGCAACAAAGAGAAATCCCATAAAATCCATCTTGAAATCTAGTTTTTACTATAAAGGATATCTTTGTCATACATAAATAGGTATGTGCGCCACTTTTGCATTGAATATGACATGGAAAACTGTGAAAGATAAGCCCTTAGTGAGAAAATTCGATCTTGGTAGCTAATAATGTCACTTGACCATTATTGCAAGTGTTTCCACAAAATGGCATGCTTAGCTATTGTAGAGATTTGAATTTGAGTCATTCAATTAGAGATGAAGGGTCGAGATCAAGGCTTTGGGCTTTACTTTAGCAAGTTTAAAATGTGTCAATTGATCTGCCTTTGTTATATGATCAACAACTTGTGTTCCTCCTTAGACCAGTGCAAAAAACTCCAAGGCATCCTCTAGGGAGAATGTTCTACAAGTAATGCTCTCTAATGAGAAAGTGACAAACATATCATTGTCATGAGTTCAAAAAGATGATGGGGTAGGTAGAAAAAGAGCCCAAGGGTTTGCAAAATCTTGTCATGTGGAAAATTTTTAGGGACTCACGAGAGTAAGAGACACAAAATAAAGCTCCATCGATAGTAGAACCCTCCATAAAATAACATGGTGATGACACTTGGCAACATTTTATGGTTTTGAGGAAGAAATAAATTGGCCCACCATCACCCTACAAAGGCTTTAGTCTCTATGATGAAAAATTTGTATGTGCTCCAATACGTTTTAGCCTTTCGCTAACTTGCGGGAAGAAACAAGATGGCTCACCATCGCCCTATGAAGGCTTTAACTTCAACAATACATAAAATAACATGTGCTCCAATACGTGTCAGCCTTTCGGTAACTTGTGGGAAGAACAAGCTAGCCCACCATCACCTCATGAAGGCTTTAGCTTTTGTGATACATAAAGACCTTTGACGCATGTTCCTTAAAAACATCTTAAGACTACTAAGAGCTAAGGGGACAGGTTAAAAATGACGAAAAAGGGCTTAATAAACATTAGCAACAAAATATTATCCTCTAATTTATTTATTTGGAGTGAAACACATGTTGCCATTTTAGGGACTCACAATGAGAGAAAATTACAAAATAAGAGCCTCCTTGAATTGAAGGAGCTATGAACTATTCCAACATGTGTCTTGCGAGGGCTTGAGAAGACTTAAGAGCATAGAGTGATACATTTAAAATATTCAAGAAAAGGGAATGGTCAATTTCCTAATGCAAAGGGTTGGTAAACACATGGGGATAAAGCGTTAAAGTTGTAATTTAAGCAACAAGTGACCCCAGTAACCAATCAACATGAGATTATAGAAAAGTGCAAGGGATTTCATCTAGACCTAGGGTTTTTGAGAGTGTAGACTACAACTTGGCAAGGGAGAAAGGAAACTACTAGAGGCATTTGAACATGATGCACATCTGAAATTTCTTAAATCAATTTTTTTGTGATGGATCATGCCAAAAAGGATGGGTGGCACAAAGTGTCAACATACACCTTGGATAAATGCTACTTTGCAATGATGCTACTTTGTAACATCACTTCAAAGAGGTGCAAAATGTAGACACCTAAAATTGACACATCATCAATTATCTACTAGCCTAGTTATTTCATCTATAATTGATTGAATAAATCATTTTTTATCCAATTAATTATCTTATCTTCATCCCCTTATTAGTTAAATGTTTGTCTATTATTTAATTAATAAAATTATTATTCATCCACTATTTACCTATACCTCATTTCTAGCTTAAAATCATTTATCATATTTTCTCTAGATAGTCCACCTTAGGTAAATAAATATAAATACTTAGGTAAAGTCCCCTATCCTCATCCCAAAAATTAAATAAATATATTTATTATTTAATTATATTTTTCCTCCACCTTCCATTAAATGGGTTAAAATCATTAACCCCTTAATCCTCAATTGCACAACCAAATCCTAGTCAAATCCCCTCAAATCCTCCACATCCTCCAAGGTATACAAAAGCATGAGTCCTTTGTACATAAGAGTATTGTAAGGAAGCTAAGGTAGCAAAACAACTTCCTACACTAATTTTGAGAGGAGAATAATGCAATTTTTTTATAAGATCTTTAATAGTTACAGAAACTTAAATAGAAATAAACACAATATCATGCATACCACAACACTATAATTTATGTGGGAAAAACCCTTTCGAGTGAAAAACTCCACACACCAAAAGACTCCCAATATATTATTCAACAATTAGAAATACTATAATATACTTTCAGAGCAAGCTTCTCACAAAAGTATCACCATTCAGAGAACCAAAGGAAACACAACTGCTATTAGACTCTCAGATTACATCACAATGCACAACTGTAATACAACACCTTCATAAAATATGGTTTCCTTCTAGGGAAAGTCAAGCTAATAAAATATTAGTTGTCGGATATGAGACATTATGATGAATGGTGCAGATTTACAATAATAAAATATAAATAAAATTTTCTTTTTGGGGGTGTTGGCCCCAAGCCCCCACTAAGGCATGTTGCCCCTGGACCCTAGGCGGGGGGATGATCCCCTTAGACCCCTCATGGGAGGAGGTCTCCCCATTCCTCCTCGCCGTCATCAGCTGAACAATACCTTATGTATCAACAATAACTTATGTAATTGCAAGGTTGAGACACATTTTCTCAAAATATCCCACTTATCGAACACCTTGCAAATACAATAGAAGGGTGTCATCATCATCTCTTAATTGCTAGGGGCCAAAAGGCCCATAGTCTCTGAAAACCATCTGAACTTCTCTATACTCACTAGCTTAGTTAAAGAATTAACAACACTCATCAAAGTCTATATCCTTAACTAGCTTCACCCTAACATATTTGACCATATCTCTAAAAAGATGATATTGTACATCAATGTCCTTGGTCCTGGCATGAAATTTTGAGTTCCTGGCTGGACATATCACACTCTGACTACCATAATAAATTGTCACTACACCTTGTTTTATTCCAATATCTGAACACAGTCTCTTAAGCCAAATGGCTTCTTTAAAAGAATGAGTAGCTACCATATACTCTACTTCAATAGTGGACAAAGCAACCACAACCTTTCACTTACTCATCCAACTAATTGCACCACCAGATAAAGTAAACACATAAGCAATAGTGGATCTTCTGCTATCAACATCATTTTCCCAGTCTGAATCCACATAACCATGAATATCAAGGTAAATCTTGTCTTCAGTCATATTACTGTGATAACATAAGGAATAATTTGAGGTACTACACAAATAACTAATGAATATTTTAATTGCAGCCCAATGAACTCTACAAAGATTAGACATATATTTGGAAAGAACTCCCACTACTTGGGAAATTTTTGGTCTAGTACAAACCATAGCATACATCAAACTTCCAACTGCACTCTGGTAAGGCACTTTGCACATGTTCCATCTCTGATGGTGATGTTGGACAATATGAAATAGATAACTTTGTTCCAACTAAAATAGGAACACATAATGGTCTACAAGCCTACATATCAAACCTCTATAAAATTGTGTTGAAATACTTACTTTGGCCAAGCCATTGATTTTTGTTCACTCTATCTCTTCTAATTTCCATCCCAAGAATGTGTTTAGTTGTATCAAGATCTTTCATTTTAAATTTAGCAATAATTTGAGATTTTAGTTCTAAAATCATACCTTTCCCTCTATCAATAAATAACATATCATCAACATATAATGTAATAAATAAAAAACAATCACCATCAATTTTATAATAAACACAATGATTTGATTTATAACACTCAAATCCCAAACTCAACACAAATGTATCAAAATTTTGGTACCACATCCTAGAACTCTGTTTTAAGCCATACAAAGATTTCTTCAATTTTCAAACCAATTTACTTTTACCTTTCACCATGTAGTGATATGGATGTGTCATATAAATATCCTCCTCAAAGTCACCATGAAGGAAAGTAGTTTTCACATCCATTTGCTCAACCTCTAGATCATAAGCAACAACAATAGAAAGCAAAAATCTAATAGATGTTATTTTTGCAACAGAAGAAAATATCTCACCATAATCAACACCCTCAATTTGAGAGTAACCTTTTGCAACCAACCTTGCTTTGTATTTCTCAATACTTCCATCTAAACCAATATTTTTCTTGAACACCCATTTGCAACCAACCAATTTTTGTCCTTCAGGAAATGGTACAAGATCCCATGCACCATTCTTTTTCAAAATTGCCATTTCTTCATCCATAGCAATCTTCCAAGATTCTGCATCATTCATACCTAATGCCTCTTCTATTGATCTGAGTTCATCCACGTTAGCATTCAAAGAAAAAATATATCTCCAATCATCGGGTGAATGGCTTTCAGATGGTTTTTTGTTCCTTATAGACCTACAAACAAGCTAAGTTGGAGGTTCTTCCTCCTCTTCTGAAGATTCAGAGCTAGATGAGCTCTCCTCAACTTCTTGTCTATCCATGGGCCTTGATTCAACTTTCTCAAGTGTAGAAGGAAATTGAATCATATCTCCCTATTTACATTGTTGTGGCTGCAATGTAACAAAAGAAGGATTAGTTTCTCCTAAAATAACACTTCTACTATGTATTACCTTTTGTGCAATAGGATCCCAAAGTTTGTATCCTTTCACACCATAATTGTATTTGATGAAGATACATTAAAATTTAGTATTAATTTATTAATTTCCCTCCCATCCACTTGTATAAGGAATATTCCAAAGGAATATTCTCCTATTTTCCTCCAAAAAAAGGCAATGATTATTCCAAAAAAACTTTGAAAAATCCTTTTAAAGTTGTTGGAAAGTGTGTTTGTTTGCGTGATCATGAGCCCTTCATCTTTTCTTGATCCATGTGAACATTGATTCTCATCCATTGATGAGAATCCTTGATCCATGTTTCATCCTCCTTTCATTATTCACCATTGATAGATCAAATCAATTTGAGCCCTTGATATCATTCCTCCAAAAATGGAATATTCCTTTACACAATCAAATTTGATTTTAATTAACTAAATATCTATTTCCCTCACCCATGAGAATATTCCAAAGAATATTCTTTCTCCTCACTCATTTGAAAAAAAGGAATATTCTTCTTCCTAACAAACTTACAAGACTTCTTGTGCAAGTTTTGAGTGTGTTTGTTTGAAAGAATATCAACCCTTTACTCTTTCCTTGATCCATGTGATCATTGATTCTCATCCATTGATGAGAACCCATGATCCATGTTTCACCTTTCTTTCCTTTTTGACCATTGATTAGCCTTTTTAATCTCAACCTTTAATCTCTCATTTGTCCTCCTATAAATAGGTCACTATTTGGAGACAAATGGATCCATCTTTTAATATCAAAGTCATGCTGTTGAAACTGATACACATTTGCATACTCCAATTGCTATCACTATCTTTGAGGACAATTGGATTTTATCACATCCATTTGAGAGAATTTGCTTCAACATAAACCAAGCTTATTTCAACAAAATGAGATTGGGAAAGGGATGAATTCCACATCTGATACAACACCAATCTCCCAATGGGACGAGGTTTGCTAAGTTTAATTAGGATTCTTTGTGCAATTCGAGCTTTATTTCAAGTTTTAATGGCTTTGTAGTTTAACTTTGCAAGAATTTCATTGGGATTGTAACTTGATTTAGCTAATTACATTGTTTTAAATTGCTTATTACAATCATGTTTAGCTTAGTTAATATTTACATCCACGTTTTGGTGCTAGGAGGGAAAACTTTAATGTTTTGAGTGTTTTTGGAGAAATTTTCCATGTTACACCCTATAATTTTGCTTGAAACCTATCACTTTTTTTAATCATAGAAAATTGGGTGAATTAAAGCTTGAAAAATGACTATCTGGATTTTTTATATCTTGGTCTTACCTTTCCATAGCTTTTTATGAAACTCATTTTCATCAAGAATTGAAAAAGATATCAAATTTTTAATTTTGCTGTGTTTTTTTTAAAATTTTGGGTTTAATCTCTTAAATGCATGATTTTCTTTCATTTTTAATAAATTCTATATGATTAATCTTGCATAAAGGTTGTTGGGTTTTGAAGATTTCATGTTTAGCTTTCCAAAACATTTTACAATTTCAAAATTGATCAAGATTTGAGAAAATTGTCATTAACTCAAGTTGTTGTTATAATCATCCATCATTAATTTTGCTGTGTTTTTTCTAAAAATTATAGGTTTAATCTCTTAAATGCATGATTTTCTTTCATTTTTAATAAATTCTATATGATTAATCTTGTAGAAAGGTTGTTGAGTTTTGAAGATCTCATGTTTAGCTTTCCAAAACATTTTACGATTTCAAAATTGATCAAGATTTGAGAAAGTTGTTATCTCAAGTTGTTATAATCTAATTTTCTAAAAATGTTTCTCAACACTTAGTGAAAAGATAAAATGAATTACCTTTCAAAGTTGGATAAAATTGAACCAAACAACCTCACATTTGCTCTAAATTTTGACTTGTGCTTTAAATTTTTTATTTTATTCGATTGCTAACACGTTACTAACTTCTCATTTTGCCTTTTTAGACTAACTAGTTTTGCAGGTTTGAGCAATAAAGTTTGAAGTGAAGGAGCATATTATCATTTGAATATAATTGTAACAAGTGTTTCAACATTTATGGCACAATTATAACCCATTTATGTTGCTTTACTTCACATTTTAGAACCAACTAAATTTCCTTTTGGGTTTAAAATAAATGTTCAAAGTTGGTTAAAACTGAACCCTCACATCCTTATTTTTCAATATTAGGTTTAAAATTGAACAACACAATCTTCACACTTCAAATTGGTGTTTAAAATGAACTCATTTTGCTATGATGGATCAAAATGAACATGTGTTTGAATTTATTAAGTAGACCTGGTGTGTGTATCCACTCCCCTTGTGCTTTATGCGATCTTTGGTGAAGAGAAACACACAAGTATACTTTTTCTTCTTAGAAGTGCTAATCCTTTCCCCTTGTGCCTATTGGAAAATTTGGGTGAGGAAAAACATTTTATGCTTCAAACATATGTTACCTTTAGTAGGCATGCCTGCCAACTTGTGAGAGGGAATGAACCAAGTGATACTTTCTATTCGGCTCACTATATAAATAATTTGCAGTGACGAAAGTCACTAACCAACTGGTTGTGGTTGTCCCATATTGACGAATGTATCCCTTAACATCTTTATGATGGGTTAAAACCCTTAGATATTTCTAAGGGTTGGGAAGCCTCTTAATTGAGTAGAATCATTGTGTGTATGACACTAGTCTATCTTAGATATGATCATTAAAATCCTTGTTTATAGTGGCTAACCAAGTCCAATTTTGAAACATTTTTCAAGGTAGTGCATGGGAGTAGCACTGCACCCAAAAGTTACTATGTTTGGTTTTTGATTGAGGCAATAAATCAAATAGGGAATGGACTCCTTTTCTTGGTGTGTCAAGACGTTACATGTCCTTGACATAGCCTATTTGTCCACTTCATCTTCTTGGATTAATCATCTCTTCTGATGGTGGTAAGCCTATCAAAAAATATGTACCTTCTCTATCTAGGATTGTAAATGATTGAGAGTCAGTTTAACAATTGCTTGATTCCAAAACAATTAAAACAAACATCAACAAGTCTTTTGAAAAATTTCAAACCCTTTGGTCCAAGTATGGATACCCTTTGACAAAACCTTGATATTGATGATTTTCTTAAGGATTTATTCTTAGAGACTACTAAATATTTTGGTTTACATCTCAATCCATACTTCCCAAAGTTAACCTAGGTAACTATGCCCTTAACTTCATCCTTTTCACAAAATGGAGTTTGTGAAATTTATGATGTTTTTGACATAGACATTTAGTTTGAAAAATTAAACAAGACAAAGTGTTTGTGGTAAAAATAAACTCATTTAAGCAAGATAAATTGACAAATTGAACCCAACATGACCATTTGAGGTCCAATTGCTCTAGTTGAACAACCTAACCTTACACCCACTATCATACAAGGAAAACACTGCAAAACATTGAATCCAAATTCTATTGTCAAAATCATTGGGTCCTATTTCCATGCATTTGGTTAAGTTGGTTATCATCTTTGAACTTCGTTTATCTTGAAGGTCACAAGTACCCAAAAGATACACAAGTTCATAAACATCCTTTATCCAAACATCAAATAACCAAACTTAAGTCAAAATTGTTGTCCCAAAAAAATTGCAAAAATCGCTCTCCACATCATTCACCTTTTTCATCTCCCATTGCCACCATTGGTCCAAAACACCTTATAGGTTCACTTTTGCAACAAGGTCAAAACGTAAGAAAAAAATGGAATATAAACTCAGTTCATACATCATGGGTGATCTAAATCAACCAAACTATCAAAGCCTTACAATACCAATTGATTATCAAAACTCGCATTAATACAATTCACATATGGGATCATTATATCCTACAAACCTCAATGCTACAACAAATGTGAGTCTTCCCAATCTCAATTTTGGAACACCTTTCCCTATGGTAGATTTAAATCAAAACCAAGACCTACAAATATATCAACCAAATGATCAATACATGATTCTTCAACAAAAAAACATTATCCCATCAAATCAATACATGCCAAATATGAGTATACCAAATACAAACTTACCAAACATGAACATACCAAATCCACACTTGGTAAACTATGGGATAGATATGTTTATAAATCACACCAATGTTGTTCAAAATCCAAAAAATATGTTGATAACTCCATATATTGATCCAAATCAAGGTAACACCATGTAAAATCAAGGTTACCTAAATCAAAGCAATGTGTTTCCCAACCACAACAATGTTCAATGCCAACCTATAATGCAAAATCTAAACATCATCCCAAATTAGAATATTGTCCAAAATCAATTTATGCATGATCACATACAAATTACACAAGTGTATATTCCAAATATGCTTGGCCAACAACCAAATCAACTATATCAAGGGTGTCAAAATAAAAATCAAGATAAAAATGTGTGAAATCAAATTACCGTACTTACCAAATTCATTGATTCATATCACCAAGAAAAAGTCCCACCTCCAAATTGACACACTCTTTGTTGAAATCATCAAACCATTGATTTGTATCCACAACATCAAAAACCACATCTCCAACATCAAGACATGGGATATCAAGAATAACAACATAAAAAATAGATCAAGCTTCACAAGATAACAACACCATCACCAAATGTGAATACACTCCTTTAGGGGAGCCAATTGAATGAACATTAAACACGCTATTCCATACTAAACTTATCAATCTTCTAGAAGCATTAAATGGAGGTGAATCTAGCATCAAGTTCCCATGGGATGATGATAATTCTTATTGTGAATACCATAAAATGAAAGTTCATGACAAGTTTGATTGTATCAAACTCATATCTCATCCAAGACCTTCTTGATCAAAGAAAAATAACGGTTGAGGACAATGACCAAGATTCAACCACTAATGATAGCAATGAAAATATCTCCACCACAATTGTTGAAAATAATAATCAAGATCTATCCATCAATGAGCACCTTGAAGATGTTTCTACCACATTCGATGATCAAATCAACATACAACAAGAGTCACTTTTTAATCTTTATCAAAACCGATCAACAATATCCAACAAGGATCCCTTTCAATAAATATTGACATCATTTGATCTCATGGTTGAAGACATCGGCAAGTTTTCTACTACAATTTTTGAGGATTAAATTTAAGATCCATCTGCCAATTATCATGTTGATGATGTCTCTACATCACCCAATGAGTTAGATGACATGCCTCAAGAATTTATTCCAAATAGTGATCAAAATATTTCACTAAAGTCTAGTAATGGTCCTTTTCAAGGCATATTGACATCCTTTGACCTCATGGTTGTAGATATAGAAGGAATCCTCAACTCAACACTTGATCCAAATTCACTTGAAGATCAAGAAAATATTGAGCCAATACCCATGCCTAATGAAGACATTCAAGAACCCTTTGTAAGCAATCCATCCTTTGAAATTGACCCATGTCAAGGACTTGATCCAAAGCATGTCAAAAGAAATTTTAAAATCAATCAAGATCAACAATCCATATCTCCAAGATACTACCATGATCTAATGGGTATTTTCTAATCCATACAAGATGTCACAAATAATGATCATATCCATATATCACATACCCCTCTATCTACCCATGAGATGCTTACTCCAAATGGACATGTGGATGATCTTCATCCAAAATAATGGTCTCATACTCTTGATATCATTACCAAGGAACAAGAGTATCCTACTCTTAATATCTTTACACATGATCAAGGCATAGAAAAATCCATAGAAATATCAAAAATTGATCATGAAGAAGATCTCTACATGGAGGGTGAATTGGAAACATCCTTTGAAGAGCAAGAAAAAATAGGTTATGAGAAAGAATCTCATAGGGATTGTAAAGCATCAACATCTTTTGAAGAAACATCAAAATCAGACACATCCTCCATACAAATTTAAGAAAGTGAGTTTGGGGATATCAAGCATTATAAAAAATCAACAAAGCTAAACCATCTTGAACAACAAGGAAATGGTTCATCAGTAGTAGAATCAAAGCATGTTAGTAATACTCCCATAATATTGGGGGCAACTTTATCTAGTGCAAACACCAACATGGGGAGCACAAAGAGTCCTTATGATGAAATAACTACCAACACTCCAACCATTCATATCATGAATCATCATCCATGCATCTTTCCACCCCCTAATTGAGACCAACCACAAGAAAGAGGTCTATATCAAAGAAAAGATCAAATTATTGAAGAAAAATAATTGGCAAAGAAAAATGGACAAGAAAAATTCAAATGGACACCAAAGAAAAATAAAGAAAATCATCCCTATCAAACTCCATTAGTCAAAGAAACTATGGGGAAAAATAAAAAGGGAAGCTCATCCATCAAAAATATCCATTGATCTAAAAGAAATCTTCAAGAGTGACCTACAAGGTATATCAAGAGGTTGGTCCCAATGGAATCTCCATATCCACCCATCGCTTCTCATCATCCCAAGTTTGGAGAATTAAAGATTCCAAAATGTTGACCAATCCATCTACATCTCGTATCCCTCAATGCATTCCACCATTCAATTCGACATCCATGGTATTTTTTGTGCCTTCAACACAAACACCTTATTTGGAACGCCTTAGATAGTCCATATTGAGTTGTGTTACCCCTAAAATTTTATTTTGAGACAAGTTTAGAACTCATCCTTTTATGGTAAACTTGTGTAAATTGCGGCTTTGAAAAAACTTATAACTATCGTGGCCTTGATAAATTTTTGAATCAAGTCGCTAGGTTTTAAAGTTTCAAAATCACTTGACCTTTTGTAACCATTAGAAATGATGTTTTGTGCTATTGGATGTTGGTAGTTTGAGAAAATCCATAAATTTTGACCCATAGTTACAGGGTTCTAGCACGTAGTGATGGGGCGACCTCAGTAGAATATACTAATTCCAAAGTGTCAGTGCATTTAATGAAGTGTACGAAACCTTTAAGGAATGTCTCCTCCAATTTCTCAAGATGACAATAGTAAGTTTAAGCGTAATCTTTAAAAATCCTTTGAAAAGACAACTCTTTAATAAGAAAGTTGGTGAAATAGTTTGACACATTTTGCTTAGCAAATAAGTGATCACTTTTCACTGCCAAAATTAAATAAGCCTACATGTAAGGGAAGGTGGCAGTGTTTTTCGATTTGAGAGTCTTCTCAAAATGGTACTTCCGAGTGATGTTAGGGAATGGGAAGATGAACTTGTTCCTGTTCTCCAGCCTAACGTGAATTGGCTAGAAGAAAAGCCATTCGACATCATCTCTTAGTTGCGCTCACTGGCCTGGAAGGAGAAAACCAGTTATGTGGAGTACAACATGACCATCCAGGTTTTGGATGAAGAAGAGGAACATGCCGAATTCAAAAATTTAATTATGGAAATGAATTTGAGCTATATAGAGTTATGACACCACTAGTGGTTTAGCGACATACATGAAATCTTTCCACGATAGGGAATAATAATGTCTTTCCTTAAAACAGTTGTCGCCGGTTGTTTTCAAGACCGTTACTTTTTGTTAGGTAATAGTTTTGATGTGCATGTATATATTGACCTCCAAGTTAATTTTGGGGGCATATCTTTTTGCTATTCCCAAAAAATAGGGGAAGTAAGGGCATTCTTGAGTTTTCTTTTTGGTACGGTTGGTTGTGTAAGGGGTTGGGCCTTTGTGTTCACAATTTTGATATTGGAGAAATAAAGAAAGTGTTTTTAGATCTTTGCATTTGTAAATGTTTCTTTAAATTGTTAATATACTTTGGGCTTTTGTAATTTCCTTCCAACATTGATTCTGTCATAGCAAATCATATGCGTTATTATTTCTAGAACTTTGAATGTAGAATAATTTGTCTGTTGAAAAGGAAATTCACTGCTCGTTCTTTTTCTTATTTCTCATTGTGGGTGTGGAATAAATGGGATTTGTATAATTTGTTTTCATTCACTTCACTTTGAGTCCATTCATCACATTTACTTTCATGGTTATGGCTAGGTGTTAGTTTACCTTTTTTGCTTTCTGGTGAAAAGCATACCCAATATTTTTTATTCATTGCAAATCATTCAAAGGTAGTTGCGCCTTGTAAAATAAGCAAAGAGCACTTGCAAATGTCATTGCAAGTGACTCAACTGTTAGTACTATTTGTTCTTCTTGTTGGGCATTTTGAGTCATTTTCTTTAATTCATTTTTGAAGGACAACTCTATTCACTAACAGATTTTTTGCAACTCTACTGGGGAAATACGAAATTGAAAATTGGTGCATTCTTATTTGGTGATATCTCATTGAAAGAAGTGAGGTTGGCAACTATATGATAGACTCAAATATAGAAAAATGTTTTGGCATACAAGAAGAGAGGATGAGGGTGATGATAGTGATGGTGAAGAATTCTCCTCTTCCACAACCCCAACACAAAATAATCAGGTACTTGATGATCCTATGCAAGTAAATTTTTTGAATAGTTTTTATGGTAATATGCAGTTTCAACCCAATATGGTGCATCCATATTTGCTTAAAACCTTGCAAGAGATTGAACATAGGGATGGGAAAGATACATGTTTTATTGCTTGTAGCCATGAAAAGACCTCTGTTTGTGAAGAAGATATACATGGTGAAGAACCTCATGCTGCAATACAACATCTTCAAAAAGAGGACAGTAATAGGGAGGCTAAACATTCTCTTGAAATGCCTATTGATGAAGTAGAAAATGTATGTGAAAATAAAGGAGAAAATGCTCCTTCAATGCACATACAATTAAAGTCTGAGGATGAAGATTCTAGCTATGTTGAAAAAGAAGCCCCTATTGTGTCAGCTTGTGATAGCACATATAAGATGTAGGATCATAAAGGAGAAATAGGAGAGGAAGACCATAAATCAGATAATGAGAATTTAGAGAAGATTGTTGTGGGTATAGAAGATGTTCTTGATGAGAAGATAGTCCTAGACCTAAACTATTTCTCAAGTGAAATCATATCGTAGGAGTCAAAGGAATATGGAATATTAAAGGAGCCTGAACATGTTGATCAGACAAGCGAAGATCAAGAAGACAACACATTTCATGATATTTCGGCTTGTTGTCTGGAGGTACTCATTTCAAATTTTCTCTATTCTGAAAATATTTCATCTACTGCTCCAACAAATTTTAAAGAGGATTTACATCATACATTCACAAATTTAAATCTTGGAAGATGCATTCAAGAAATTGAGATTGCTATACTTCAAGTCATACAAGAACAAGTGTTTCTCAACATGCATAAGGACATTGAAGTATTTTTTGACTCATATACTTTTCATGAGAAGTAGTTATTTGGTTTCTATATCTTGTCTGGAGGATTTGTATATGCCAATGATCTCATAGTTGTTATTCAAATCATCAAGTTGTAGCTAAGTATGATAACATTCCATTGTCATAGTCCTTTCTTTCATTCGGGCATCTATTTTTCTGAACCTGTTAATGGATTTTCATAATTCCATGGGGAAAATTGGAGTTTTTACACGTAGTCTGGGTGCATATAGGAGTTTTAGGTTTCTTTCCTTTCTGTTGTTGGGTTGGTTTTTGTTTTGGTTTTGGCTTGTGCCCATTTCCTCTCCATCCTTCTTCAAGCAACACCCTTTCTTTCTCTTTTGACTTTGTACCCAATGGACTTAGACTAGTTTGCCTTAATGATTCTAGAATTTCTCTACATTTTATGTGAAAGTGCACTCCCTAGTTGGAGCCAATGTTACCCTTGAGATTTTATTTTGAGACAAGTTTAGAACTCATCCTTTTATGGTAAACTGGTGCAAATCGCAACTTCAAAAAAACTTATAACTATCGCGGCCTTGTTAAATTTTTGAACCAAGTCGCTAGGTTTTGAAGTTTCAAAATCACTCAACCTTTTGTAACCGTTGGAAATGATGTTGTGTGTTGTTGGGATGTCAACAGTTCGAGAAACTCTAGAACTTTAGACCCATAGTTATAGGGTTCCAACTCGTAGCGACGGGGCGACCTTAGTAGAATATACTAATTCCAAAGTGTCAGTGCATTTAATGAAGAGTACAACGCCTTTAAGGAATGTCTCCTCCAATTTCTCGAGATGACAACAGTAAGTTTAAAAGTAATCTTTTAAAATCCTTTGAAAAGATAGCTCTTTAATAAGAAAGTTGGCGAAACAGTTTGACACATTTTTCTTAGCGAATAAATGACCACTTTTTCCTGCCAAAATTAAATAAGCCTACATGTTAGGGAAGGTGGCAATGTTTTTTGATTTTAGAGTATTCTCAAAATGGTACTTCTGGGTGATGTCAGGGAATGGGAAGATGAACTTGTTCCTGTTCTCTAGCCTGACGTGAATTGGATAGAAGAAGAGCAATTCGACATCATCTCTCAACTGCGCTCACTAGCTTGGAAGGAGAAACCAACTACCTAGAGTACAATAGGACCATCTAGGTTTTGGATTAAGAAGAGGAACATGCCGAATTCAACAATTTAATTATGGAAATGCAATTGGAGCTAAATAGAGTTCTGACACCACTGATGGTTTAACAACATGCATGCAATCTTTCCATGATAGGGAATAGTAATGCCTTTCCTTAAAATAGTTGTTTCTGGTCATTTTCAAGACCGTTACTTTTTGTAATGTAACAATTTTGATGTGCATGTATATATTGACCTCCAAGTTAATTGTGGGGCATATCTTTTTGCTATTCCTAGAAAATAGGGGAAGTAAGGGCAGTCTCGAGTTTTCTTTTTGGTACGGTTGGTTGTGTAGGGGGTTGGGCCTTTGTGCTCATAATTTTGATATTGGAGAAATAAAGAAAGTGCTTACAGTCTTTGCATTTGTAAAATGTTTCTTTAAAGAATTGTCAATAGACTTTGGGCTTTTGCAATTTCCTTCCAATATTGATTATGTCATAGCAAACTGTATGCATTATTATTTCTGGAACTTTGAATGCAGAATAATTTGTCTGTTAAAAAGGAAATTCACTGCTTGTTCTTTTTCTTATTTCTCATTGTGGGTGTGGAATAAATGGGATTTGTATTGTTTGTTTGCATTCACTTTACTTTGAATCCATTCATCGCATTTAATTTCATTGTTATGGCTAGGTGTTAGTTTACCTTTTCTGATTTTTGGTGAAAAACATACCCAATATTTTTTATTAATTGCAAATCATTCAAAGGTAGCCATGCCTTGTAAAACAAATAGAGAGCACTTGAAAATATCATTGCAAGTGACTCAACTATTAGTACTACTTGTTCTTCTTGCTGGGTATTCTAAGTCATTTTATTTAATTCATTTTTGAAGGACAAATCTATTCACTAACAAGTTGACCATGTTTTTTCCCCCTCAAATTATCAAGGCTTTAGACCTTTGCGGGTTCCCATAAGCTATTTGCCTTAGTTTTTAAAAGATGGTGTCCCCGAAGCTGGTCGGGCCTGCCCTATCGGGCCGCCCCTATCAGGTTTATGTTGCCTCGCTGTCATCTCAAACCTTCCTTCTATAGCTCCCCACCCATCGGGACTTGTAGAATTGTACACCATTTCCTCGACTATTAACTTTCAAATGACCATCGTTTGATAGCCTTCCATTACATGGAATCTGAAGCATTTTTTGTTTTCTATTTATCACCGAACTTCCAAATGGCTGAGCGCTGATTGCCACCCACCTAGCAGGTCTCGGTGCTCCCGTCACCATTTTTAAATGACGACCCACCAAACCCAGAGGCTGCTGGACAACCATTAATGGATCGCATTTAATGCCTCATTCTTTATAAATAGGTGACTTTCACATGTCATTTTCAACTGTTAGTCACTTAGAGAGATAGTCAGAGAGCCAGCTGCCAGCGTTGCTGTCACTTCCACATCACCTGATTTCTATTTTAGATCTTTATTACATGCTTGGTCGCCATATTCATTGGGTTCTAGAGGTAGGGTTTCCTCTCATGGGCATTGCATTGTGTTTTCATTGATTTATGAACAAATCACTAAGTATAAGGGAGGAAAACTTAATAGACAGATAGATTATGACAAAGCACACAAAACCCGTGTGCTCGAATCTTAAAAACCCTCAAAATTGACCCACATGGTAACTACAAAAACTTGAATCCCTGGCGCCGTTCTTCAACTAGAGCATCTATGCTCTGTGGACCTGTGACTTCCTATTGCCATCACTAATGTTAGAAAATTAAACTTAAACTTAAAATAGTGAATGACCCCTTCGGGTCGACCCTCGCAAGAGGACCTCTCTCCTTAGCCGTTTAAAACTTGGTCAAAAAATCAAAGTGAAAATGAAGAAGTCCAATGAACCTCTCATATCTAACATTGTAGGATTCTGTCTTTGGGGAGCCACTCATGATTTTCCATTCCAAACAGCTTTCTGATCCTGACCTCCCGGTGCCCAACTCCTATCCCTAGGACTGCCCATAAACTCACTCTTGTGAAATCTTAAGTCATGGCCTACCGAGGGTCTCTTCTCGCAGACTTCTATTGGCAGAGTTTCATTAGTATTTTATTGACTTGAGTGAATTTTGTAGCCTATCTGTATGAATTTCATACCTCAAGTCCTCCTCTGTCGATTGATTTCATCTACAAACAACCAAGTGATAATCTCATTTCGGGTCTTGCTCGCGGGCCGCCATGGCAAAACTGTCATCTCGAATGACTTCTTTGGGCCACCTTTCTGTACTTCATGACTTGACTCTGCTATGGATGTTTGAATGAAAAGATGAAAATTCCTAAGGGCTGAACCATAAGCGAACCCCTCCTGTTGAGTCATCATCTTTAGGACTCCATCCCATCCCAGTCATTACTAAAAGGAAATTTATCACCATCCTTCCACTACTCGGATGCTAACCTCTCCATTGACTTTGCGTAAACATGGAGGCTCCTCCTTTAGTTAGACCTAATTTGGTGGGCCACTACCACCAGAATACCTTATGACTTCCATCATCTCAAATGATTATGACCTAGAGTCCTCTCGTCCCTTCCGACCCAAAATGCCTAGATGAAAAATGAACTATGCCATCATCTTCTAGAGGTGTGGGTCCTGCCCGGTAGAACTCCACTCACGAGCCACCGTCTAGCCAGTGTCATTTTAATGATAGACCTCAAAAAACCATTAGCCTAGGGAAGTCTGGTCCCCTAGGCCCGAATTGCACAATCTACTTCCTACAAAATGTTAATGCCAATCTGGAAGATATGTTAGGATTCTTAGAGAATGGATTCTTTGATTTATCATCATTTTGCACGATTTGGCTAACTTTCCCATTCTTTTTTATGTTTGAACATGCTTACCTCTCTCTCACCCACAAGATTTATGGAATCAAGTGTAGGACCTTCAGAGGCGGTCGTAGAGGACATATGAAATAAAATAGCCAAAGCAGCTCATGGAAAATAAGACAAGGACCAAATGAAGCATAAGTTCCAGGAGGAACCTCTCAATTCCAAGTTCACCTCAGCCTTGAAGGAGGTCTCAGACACATTGGGCATGTAGACATCAATGAATTAAAGTAGAGAGTCTAGATCAACCCTACAATTGAAAGTGTGAAAAGGATCAGAAGTAGTGGGTTGGCCAAAGCTATAGGCTTCCCTCCTGCTCTTATTGCCCCCGAAGTAGTGATGGCATGCAGGGAGGCATATCAACCAGAGACAAGAACCATTGTGGACAGAGACATAAATGTTTTGGTTGACATATCTACCCAATTAATAATAAAGGATTTTCATATCCCTACCTTTGGAGAGATGGAGGAAACATCCATAGAGGATGGCAAGGCGATGTGGGATGAAGACCCTCTTAAATGCAAAAGGCTTATCAACCAATACTGGTTGAAAGAAAATAGGGGTAGTACAACTAAGGTGCCCCAAGAGCTCTTTCGTAGTGACTTTTATGAGGACTACCGTGACTTGGTGACCTTGTTGAGTAGAGTCATGGGCCTCCCAAGTGCGGCCTAATTCCAAGATTGGATGGTATATTTCATGGAAGAGATCCTCCTGGGTAAAACTAAGTTCTACTAGGTAGGAATACTCAGTGATTGCTTCCATGAGCAATTTATGGCTATTAAGAAGACTTCAAGGTTTTACATGACCTCCTACCTTATATATTTTCTAGTTGAGAAGACACAATAAAGAGCCTTGTTTCAAGCTCCTGATGAGGAACCAAACAAAGATTTGAAGGTTTATGATAGGTACCCTCAATTGCAGTTCAAAAACTTTAAGAGGGATTATTGCAGGGTCAATGATGCTTTCATAGGTCATATAATCAGATTTATCAGGGGTGACTTCAAAAGAAGAATCTCCCATAGTGTGAATTCCTTCCTCCACAAGTTTTCTTTCTTATTAAGTCAATTTTTGAAGTTTACATATATCTGAGCTTAAGGATTTTTGGAGAAACCATACAAACTACCTCAGTATCGAAATGACCAGATAATATTGTTAGAACTCTCTTGGCAGTTGTGGCATGCACACACCCTCTTGAGTAGAAAACATAAGGTAGGGATCCCTTATCCCCTCTCCTTTTGCCAAAGGCTATATGAACTCCACACATCCCAATGTGCTGACAATTTAGACAAAGAGCTCGTGGAGTATCACTTGAGGTTCCACATTCCCTGACCACAAATGGACCCTTATGGTAAACAAAAGAAGATGGTTGTGGATGAATATTCCCATTTGCACCATGTTGAATATTTTTGGGCCAATTGCAAAGATGATAATGAATTGTGAATGAGGCAATACATGCGAATGAAAACATATTTCGTAAAGAGGGTCAACTTGTTCCTCGTACCGAATCAGATAGTAGAAGATGAAAACATAGTGATGGATCCTCGGTACAATGTAGTTCCCAACCTAATGCTGCCACTAATTGACTAGGATGAGCAAGAGGTTGATGACCTTAATATTCTGACCAAGCCCATCGAGGCTAAAACAAAGGAATGGATTGGTGGGAAAATTGCCCAACTAATGTAGCAAGGGATAAATTTGACCTAGGAGGAGCTTGAGGATGAGTCAACAGGTGTAACTAAGAGTGGGAAAACTATTGGAGAGACCTCAAAGTCTCCTCCAACCACCAAATATAGGAAAAGGAAAGAAGTGGCTAAAATTCAACCCAATCCCAAAGTATACTCAAGAAAAGCTTCAAAGGGTGAATCCTCCAAGAAATAGAAGACATTGGGAGGCCTTGATATCGTTTAGGAGGAACCTCTCAATGAAGGAGAAGTAGAGGCCGAGCAACCAAAGTCTCCACTTACTGCCTCCACCCTTGCAACCACTACTGCCACTGATGTTGCCTCCTAGGAAATGGTTGCTACTTCCCCACCTATGGTGGAAATCTCTGTTCACCTTTCCTCCACTCCGCCCACGACATAGGTAATGGTAATAGATTATTCCTCTACCACTACCTCTTCGATTTCCTCAGCTTCCATGTCTCTTACAACATCACTTCCCCTAGAAACAACAACTATGTCAATACCCACACTCTCACTCCTAGAGGCCTTCTCCCAGCATATGCAAAACATTCCCACAGAGCTGACAGGAGTGTTGATGAACCCAACTATTCAGGCTACTTTGGCATAGATTCTTTCCAATATTCCCACCTCCACTCCTCCTACTGAACCACTAGAAATGAAGGCCACAATGGAAATATTTGAGGATTTGGAGAGACAGGATAAGGAAGCCAGAAAGGAGATCAAGGAGGAAGCGGATGACTACCATGAGCATCCTAAGTTCCAACACCTACCAATTGATGAAGTGGTGTGCGAAGGTGAAGAGAAAAAATCCTCTGAGGGTGATGGAGAAGACACTAGCACCAAATATATTATACAAACCTTTGATGCAGACCTCGAGGATGAGTTAGCTCAATAGTTAAAAAATGTCGGAGAGGAGGTAGAAAAGAAACCTTCTAAGGAAGAAAAGAATGAAGAAGAGGAAATGGAGGAAGATATTGAACCTCCAGCTGTGGAACATGATAAAATCCCCAAGCATGATGAAGAAATGCCTCTCTCAGAGGAGCAAGAAGATAACATTAAGCATGAAAAAAAGATGCCACCCTAGTGCGAGGAAGAGGAAAAGAAAGAAGAAGACAAACCCCAAGAGGAGGATGAAACACACAAAATACCAGGAATGGAACAACTTGAGGGGCATGAACACGATGAAGAAGAAGAAAAGAAAAATACTGAAGGGGAAGAAATCCCCAAAGAGCATACAACCTCTGAGTCCCCAAAGAAAGAAATAGTGTTTATTTAGGATTCCGATGAGGAGGAAGGAAGGAAAGAACAAGAAGCTCTGGGTGACAAGATAATGGAAGTCCAACATACCTGTGAGGAGGAAGGATGTCATGAATCATCAAAGGGAGAATCTGAGATGCACGAGTGGCTTGTGAAACAATTGGAAAAGAAAACCTCAAGCTCAAAGGATCCAAGGGAAAGGTTGGAGGCCATCTTGGCCTGAGCCCAGATAAGCACAAAGAAAGAGAAGAAACCTAAAATCAGATCTCAATTAATAATGGAAGCCTTCTGATCTAGAACCATGCAAATAGCCACCCCAGTGGTGAATGAAGAAGGGGTAAGTTATAAAATTTTCACCCTTGACCCAATGATAGCGACAATAGAGAAGAAAATTGATCACCTCCAAGGGTCCATTGCCACCATCATACATTAGATGCACAAGGATAAGATTTCCAAGGAGGAACTAAAAGCATAGGTGGCTGATTTGATAGCCTATATTCAACACTGGTCATCAGTGGAAGAGCTTCCCACCACATCCTCAATGCCACCACAATTAATATCCAAGGACCATATTGATCGACTAGAGAAGAGAAAGAATTGGACAAAAGCCATAGAGGATTGGTTCAGATAGGTCATCTACAATGACAATATGGGAATCGACCACGTGGTTAGGAAAACCAACAAATTCTTGGAGTTGCAAAGAGTGCTTGAGGGAATAAGGAAGTTCTACACCAACTTCCCTGAGCTATACAGGATCACATACCCCAAACTTGAGGCCATCCTCAAGATACCTGATGGATCCTGGGAAAAGGAGTTTGCTCTGGATAAAGGTGATCATTGGCTCATAGAAATGTGGAAGTTGGACCTTGACCATAGAAAAGAGGTGTTAGAACAAGTGCTCCATGAGGTGGAGATTCAAATTGATTGGATCAAGGAAGCCCAGGCTGTTTGTGAAGAATACCTTAAGTTAATGACAGACTTCAATGTGCCACTAGTTGAGTTGGATCCCGAGAAGATAAAGCCCTACTTCCATAAGAAGATGGAGAATGACACTGTTGACACGCTAATGCCAAATTTCATGGGCTTTGCTACTTGAGCCTTCGGTCAGTCTGAGTAGGTGATTAAGAATGTACAAAAAATTGACAAGGACTAGGATGCTGTCATGAACAAATCAAGGAGATTCAATTTTCAAGTAATCCAATTTGATATATTGGAGTGGGATAAGCTCTGTGCGTTGATCGACAAGTTTTTGGAGTATGCCACCATAAAGAGAAATGAAGGAATTCCTATGATTGATGATGAATTCCTCACAGTGTAGCTACAGAAAAGAGAAATCAACAAAAGACAAAAGAGTTATAGTGCTGCCACAAATGACAAAATAGAGAAAAGACAAGAATGTAATTTTAAATTGTAATATATTTGGGGGGTAGGTGAAACCCTAGTTTGTAGTGAATCTTGGCCACACAATGAAAATCAATCTTGGCCATTCATTCTACTTTTTGGACACTATAAATAGGGGGGTCTCCTCTCATTTTCAAGAGAGAGTTGAGTTGTTGTAAAGGAATGTTGCTGAAATTTTAATAGAAGTTCATTGACTTATGGTGAATTCTTGGGTTTTGGTTGCATGTTGCATGATTCTTCTCCCATAGTTAGTTAATTTGAGTAGATTTACTTTGTTGTTTTGCATGTTTTAGCTTGCTTTAGTAGATTAGGTAATGCTATTCATTGGTTTTGAAGATTTCTTCTGTGTGCTGGAAACTTTCCTTGTCCATACTTTTTGTTGTTTGTTGATGAGAAGAAACTATGTAAAGTTAGTTTGGGAATAATATAAAAGTTGCTCTAAAATTCTATATTTTATTCATGCTTATGGTGAATTAATGGTTGAATATTTGTAGTCTTTAGAAGCTTGCACTAATTTCATGATACTATTAGGCAATTTGTTTAAGTGAAATTCAGTTTTAGGAAAGCTATTCGCAACAGGGTCCTCCATGATCATTGTTCACTGTTAGTTTTGAATCCAAGAGCCTCCTTTCTTCCCTATTTTTTTCCATTTTTTTTAGAAGTAACCTATGCTAAGGTTCACTGCATATTGTAAGGCCAAATCTTAAGTTGAAATTTGAGTTTGAAGACTGCTGTTTGAACCTGCAGTAATTGCACAACAACTTCCCCATCTCAAGAACTCCATTTAAGATTTACCTTCCCTCCAACTTAACTGAATAAGTCTGACTTATGATTACCAACAAAATCACATTGAACCAAATTGAGATATTCCAAGCACTGTCAAGACCTAACATTAGAGACCTTGGGATAGTGTTCTACAATTTGATTGTGGAAGATTGTCTTTCAAGAGAGGTAGTGCACCTACGCATTGCCTATGTTGAGAAAGTGGTAAAACACACATCAACAAAACATGTGCTAGAAGGATGGAATTTGAGCTAAGCTAGATCGAGGTGATTTACTCTCCCTTGAGAGGTCCTGAAGAGTTTTAAGGTCTACTCCAAACAAAAGGGAATTTCAGGAATTACATTCTCCTACAAGGGCTAGAAGAACTAAAAGAGGGGTGGCAGCCTCTTCTTCTTTGTCTGTTCCACCCACTTCACCTTTTCCTTTGCCTCCTTTCTCCTTCCAATCACCCCATACTTCTTCTTCCTCTGTTCCACCCACTTCACCTTTTACTTTGCCTCCTTTCTCCTTCCAGTCACCCCATACCCAACAAAATTATTTCACCTCCATCCCTTCCCTTTAATCACACCACACAACTTTCCTGCTACTTGCTTCCCACAGTTGAGGTGCTGTCCCCTCCCTTGCCCTCCAAGTCCAAGGCATAGTCCCAACTGTCGCTGCCCTCATGTAGCCCTAAGTTACTGTTCAACAAAAAATACCACCTCCACCTCCCCTCATGGCTTGGATGGGGAATAATCCTTCCCCGTTGTTCTTGAATTCTTACCATGATATGCCTAAGAATCCAAAGAGCTTTTGTACAAAATTCAATCCTTGGGATCTGTAGAGGACAACCGAGGAACAGATACAAATATTCCAAATGACACTGAAAGACATGCAGATTGATCAAAAAGATGTGGCATGTAGGATTTTACCTTATTCGTTGGGGGAAGAAGCTTTCTATTGGTATATTAACTTGCCAGCAGGACCCATCACATCTTAGGATTTGATGATGAATTCCTTCTATCAGAAGTACAAGATCCCAATCATCCCTTCAGAGCTATATCGACAATTCACATCAGTTCATAGGGAAGTCAATGAGCCAATCAACTCCTTCAATGATCAATTTCACTGAGCCTACATAAGGTTGCCAACTCCATACATGCTTAAAAATATTGCTGCCTTTCCAGTCTATTACGCAGAATTGGACAACCTCATAGCTACATTGGTAAAGAGAATGTGACCAACTTTGACTTGATTAGTAGATGCTTATGCTGAGGTAGTTATTGCCAGCATTGACTTGGGTCAAAATATTTCTGGTCCACTACCCTCCCTAGGGAAGGTTTCCCATCCTCTACATATTTAGGGACTTATTCAAGCATTGCAACATCAGACGCCCCTGATGTATCAAGTACCACAACTTCCTATAGTGCCTCATCTCGGGTAGTTCATGAACCAGGCATCCATTGCACCTCACTACTTGTAGCCTCAACAACAACAGACCTATGCACAACCATTGCAGGCATCAACATACCTACACGGGCCATAATTCTTTCCCGCTCAACAAAATTAGTTGGTGGCACAACCCATATTCCTCTACAATTAGACATCACAGCTAAGCAATACAGAGAAAGATCAATTAGATAAGATAATGAAGATGATCCGAAAGATGTGCATGAAGATGACACATTTGAAAAATTAGAATAGCCAGATGCAAGCTTCTTGAAACAACATTCAGGCCAATCTTAACCGTGATAATAGGGATAGCCACGAGGCAAGTACCTCCTCTAGACAGAACTATGAACAAGAGAAGATTTCTAATCAGAAATTCAAAAGAAGACCCTCCCAGAGATAGAACCAGACATGGAATATAGTGTCCAACAATGAAGGTGTTCCCACTCCCCTTGATCAGCTTGCCAGCATGGAAAAGACTACCAGTGGAGTGTACCTCACTAAGGCTGCTTTATCTGGATGGTGCCAGATTAATAAGACAAGCATGCATTCTGAGTTGGACTGCCCCGAATTGTAGATGGTCGCTAAAATCTTTCAAGTGGAGGTCCAAAACACTGTTGAGAGTTTCAACTATAGAGACATTATTCCATTTAACGCTTATGATTCCTCTTGTCTTGTGGTCAATCAAGCCCCATTCCCACAAAGCAAGAGAAATGAGCCCGAGATCGAGACCACCTTCACCAAAAATGAAGTACAAGAGGTAAGTAATGAAGAGGCTTTATCTCAAATTTTTACTTTAGTAGATAATGGCCAACAGATGAAGAGGATTTCATTAGGATGAGGTCCAAATGTTCCATCAGAGAGCCACTCCATACTACTTAAGAAATCGACAGGCAAGAGGACCTGTCACCACCTCTACCCCACTTGATAACTTTAGTACCCCACCTAACCCCAATGCTATCAATAATCTAGGCTATCCCCATGTGCCCAAGCAATATTTGAATAAGAACCAACAACGAAAATTAAACACAAAATCAACTTGTTAGCTCGTCCATAGTTAGATCCTTTGAGCCCAAAATCAAACAAATGGGGGAATATGTTGCTAAAGAATTTAGAAAAGTTAAAATCAACTTGTTTGCCTTTGAGTTGCTTAAGGTTCCCGCAGTTAGGCATGCCTTTTTTTAGGGTAATTAATGGAACCCCCTCCTCCAAGACAACACAAGAAATACCTTCCAAGAGAGTCAGCTTTGAAGAGCTTCGACAGGAGCCCGTAATCCAGGAAATCCTAGGTAGAAAGAAGGATGCTCCCATTAACCAACAAGATGGAAAACAACCCACTAAAGAGTAAACTCCAAGGTAATCCAAGGAAAAGAAAAATGAAAAGGACAAGGGTCAAGTGGCCCAAGTGGATGTACCTATGGGTCTCTTTCAAGGAAATTTTGAAATGCCACCCTTCCTCATCACAATTAGAATATTTGGGAAGAATTTGCACAACTGTTTGATTGACTTAGGAGCATTAGCTAATGTCATTCCTCTGGCAGTGTGTAAAGCCCTCGGGATTACCCCCACACCTTCTAGAAGAAAAGTGACTCAGTTGAACAAAACTGAGGTTAACATTGTTGGGGAGATCAATTGTATCCCAATGCAAATTGCTACAAACCCAAGGGTGCGACAAGTTATCAACATCGAAGTTGCCGAAATTCCCAACACATATGGAATTATCTTGGGATGAGACTTCACCCATGCTTTGAATGGGTATGCCACAACCAAATTTTCTCACATGTGGTTATCATGGAAAGGACTACCAAACTAGATTTGAATATATCGGGAGCCACACATGAAAGTCATGATCACAGAGTACAACAACACCAATGAGGTGTTGTTCACAGAAATAAAATTGGGAAATTATTGTCCCTTTGCTTATCAGGAAGAATTGGAGCCTCAAGAAGAAGAACAAGTTGTAGAGGTCTTCCTAGTGCACTGTATTCCTCTAACTAATCTCACCCATGCACCTCAAAGCATAGAAATGTTAGTGGAATCAAAAGATGAGCTTGCTGAAGATGGTAACTTGGGACTACTAGATAGATTCCAAGACTTCATGGAGAAATGTGTACAAGATCAACTTAGCCTGGGGGCAAGGATGGACTTCCAAGACCTCTTGTTGCCAAGCTGGTGCAAAGTTCACAACACTATCCACTTTGAGTTTGAGTTTTGCTTGTTCCAAACAATAGTGGAACATATCAAAGGATTAGTTACTCCTCAGAGGCAGATGCCAGTAGGGTAGCCTGCCCCTAATCATGTTAAAGCAATGCCTACTTTGAAGGTTATGGATGCAAGCACACAACCAAAAGAGAATGAATGCATTATTGGCATTGGCATCAAAAAAGCTTCCAAGTTCTGGATGCTATTCTTCGATGGATCCAAGTCCAAGCAAGAAGCTGGAGTCGGATTTGAGCTTATCAACCCTATGGGTAAGACCTATTTTGCTACTCATAGACTTCAATTTTATTGTACCAATAACGTAGTGGAATATGAAGCTTTGGTCCATGGTCTTTTAATGGATTTAAGGAAAAAATGTTAAAATTCTACAAGTTTTAAGTGATTCAGAATTGGTAATCAAACAAGTCATAAAATTGTACTCATGCCATGATAGAAGGCTAACAAAAAATAGGCATAGAGTCTGGGATCTCTTAGAAAGTCTTGATGCATTTAATATACAGCTGATTCCTCATTCTAAGAATCATATTGTTGATGCTTTGGCTCAAGCAGCCAACATGTTGCAACCCTTGTCTTTGTCTGGACTCAAGAGATTCACTATTGATTTGACATCAACCCCATCTGTCCTAGACAATTTCACTCATTTCTAGGTATTCAATGATGATAAGCACATCCTGGAGAGTTTTGATGTGTTTGCAACACAAGTAATTGATGAAGCTGATCCTAAAGAAGCTAAATTAGATATAGAAGGGGTCATTAACCTTGAAACCAATATGATCCCCAAAGGTATGGTTCAGCTTGAGTGCATATTTGACCAGGATCAAATCAGAGATCAAGATTGACAAATGAAGAAGGATTCCATAAACAACTAGTGTGACACCCACAACCTTAGAACAACCGAGGAATCCAAAA
This sequence comes from Sequoia sempervirens, assembly GCA_007258455.2. Lineage (NCBI taxonomy): Eukaryota > Viridiplantae > Streptophyta > Pinopsida > Cupressales > Cupressaceae > Sequoia > Sequoia sempervirens. The sequence goes on along the minus strand of VDFB02086081.1, from coordinate 403,693,858 downwards.
ATGTGTTTATTGGCAAGGTATGTACTATAGGAGAAAAGAAAGGAATTGTTGATGCCTTGCGAAAGTATCATGACCTGGTAGCATAAAGCTATGAAGATCTGAAGACTTATGATACCTCCATCATCACACATACCATCCCTCTCAAGCCCGATGTATGATAATTATGACAAAGACAACACCCTATCAATGCCTTGTTGGAGCCTATCATCTACAAGGAGGTGCAAATACTACTTTCAACTAGAATTATCTTTCCATTTAGGCACTCCACGTGGGTGGCTGATTTGGTCCTGGTTAGAAAAAAAACAGAGAAATCAGGTTGTGCGTGGACTTCCACAATATGAATAGAGTTTTAGAGAAGGAAAACTATCAAGTCCCTTCACTGGATGAGGTATTGCAGATTTTCAATGGTTCACAGATGATGTCCTTCCTCAATGGGTACCCCAGGTACAATCAAGTCATGGTGCAGTATGAAGACTAACACAAAACAACCTTCACCACCAAGTGGGGCACCTTTTCACATAGACGAATGCCATTTGGGCTATCAATGCGGGTGCCACTTTCCAACGTGCCATGGACATAGCCTTTAAAGATTGGATTGGAAAGTGCATAATCATCTACATGGATGATTTGACTGTGTTCTCAAAGAAGTAGAGTGATCATGTCTTTAACTTATGTAAATTCTTTTAGAGGTGTCAAGAATTTGGGGTTTCCCTTAACCTGAAGAAGTGCATCCTCGGGGTCACTGAGGGAAAGTTGCTTGGGCATGTCATTTTAGAACGAGGAATTTCCATAGATCTCAAGTGTATCCAATCCCTGCTAAAGATTTAGTTGTCAGGTAACAAGAAGGAACTAAAATATTTCTTTGGAAAGATCAATTTTGTTAGGAAGTTCATCATAGGCTTCACTAAAATTGTCTAGCTATTCAAAGCCATGTTAAAGCAAGATGACAAGATTGAGTGGAATCCTGAAGCAAAGCAAGCCTTCAAAGAAATCAAGAAAGAAATTGCTGAAGTACTAGTGTTAGTCAGCCTAGATTACCTGAAGCCATTTTAAATTTATTCATTTTCTTCAAATCACTCATGTACCAACATTTTGACCCAAAAGGATAACGAAGGGAATGAGAACCCTATTTCCTTCATGAGTGCTCCCTTGAAAGACACTAAACTAAGGTATCACAATGTGGAAAAGCGAGCATATTCCCTTGTTAGGGGGGTTAAGAAGTTTAGACATTACACCCTGTGGAATAAGGTGTTTGCCATTGTCCTTGACCCAGTAGTGAAGATGCTGCTCATACAAAATGGGTTGGGAGAGCGAAGAGCCAAGTGGGTTACCCTACTGTAGGAATATGACATGGAAATCTAGCCAATGAAGTTGGTACAAGGATATACACTCACCTGAACAATAGCCGAGACAACAACTGAAGCAAGACTTGAGCTTATAGTACAATAGTACCAATTTGAGGACGTTTCCCTAGGGGAATGGTATGATGACATAGTCTACTATTTTTTGAGCCACAAGTGCCTACCCCACTTGCAGGGAGTTCATAAACATACTCTCCATCTAAAAATAAGTGGCTATATGATGTAGGGATCCATACTATACAAGAGGAATAACGAAGGTGTCTATTTGAGATGCCTTAGCAAAGAAGAAGCAAACCGTGTCTTTTCATGACAAAATCAACATGGGCTATGGATTTTTCCCTTTGATTTCTCATCAAATATTATGAGTAGGATATTATTGGTTGACATTTTTCAAGGATGCTCACAACCATGTTCACACGTGCCACATTTTCCAGACCACTGCAACTAGAGAGAAGAATGCTGCTATCCCATTTCAACCAATTTTAGAGGTGAGACTGTTCATGCAATGGGGTATTCACTTCATTGGTCTGGCTAGCCTACCATCATCTATAGGAAACAGGTAAATTCTAACTACTTCCACTTATTTCACTAGATGGACAAAAGCCATTGCATGTAGGCAATGGATAATAGAGTTAGTTACAAATTTTCTTGAAATTTTTATTTTGAATCATTTTGGTTGCCCGTATGCATTAGTGTTTGATAACAACCTTGCATTTTCCTCACTTAAGTTCATTGGTTGGGACTTTGATTATGGAATATCCCTTAAATTATCATCCAACTACTTCCTCAAGGTAATGGCCTAGTAGAATTTATAAATAAGAACCTCATCATTGTGATTAAAAAATTGCTTGATAGGAATCCCAAGGACTGGTATACCTAGCTCCGCTTTTCCCTTTGGGTAGATCATACATGCCACAAGGCTGCCCTTGGTGATTTCCTATTCCATATTGTTTATGTCTTAGACCCTATATTCCCAATCCACCTAAAAATTCTCACCCTCCAATTCATCAATGACTTTTACGAAGGAGATCGTAGAGAAGCTTGCTTGGCTGAGCTGTTACACCTAGAAGAAGTGCATGACCGTGCTATAGTAGTTTTTTCCAAAAATCAGGGTGTAGTTAAGAGATGGTTTGATCAAAGAGAATAAATCAAGGCCTTTAAAATCTCTAAGCTAGTCCTATGCTGGGACAAGGCCCATGAGAAGAAAGGAGGACATGAAAAATTCAACAAGCTCTGCCTTGGCCCCTTTTAGATTGCTAAAATTCTTGGAGAAAATGCTTTCCACCTTAAGAATTTAACTGGTGAAGATTTCTTTTTGCCTATCAATGGGTAGCACCTAATGCATTACTTCAAATCTTGATCTCTTTTGGAGCTGTTCCTATAAATACTTGTATATAGGTTAGTTTAGGTTGCTTTTGGTTTGCTTTTGTCTCGTTGCTTTGCATTGCTTTTGTTTTGCTCATCTCCTGACCATTTATTCTTTGATAAGTATGTCCTTCATTCTTGCTGTGGTGTTCATGCTCAGTTCAATGAACGGTTGAATTTTCTACCTGCTCTTAGTGTTCTTTTTCTAAATATTCGCTCTCAACTATTGGTCTCTGATAGCCACCATGGAATGGATTCCTCATTTGAACTTTGATTTAGATCTGACCCTTGGTTGAATCTTCCTTTTACATCCATCTCAAATCCAACACAAAACACACATTAATTGTTTCCAAAGAGCTATACAATGGTTGTTATGACAACTTAGCAAGCAAAAATTCTTAAGTTTTTTCTAGTGACCACTGTAGTTCCCAAACCCATAGTAGGCTTCAACGCTTACACAGTTGAGCAAAGAAGAAAGTGTTAAAATAAGTATTAAAAGAAAGAAAGGAAAAAAATTCCAAAAATAAGCAACCGTATGGGTGTGCGGATAACTCTATCGGGGCTATGGACGCCCAGTTGGTAGTAGAGCAATGTTCATGGGTTCACAACGACAACTCCACCGGGGCTATGGATGCCTGATTGGAATTGAGGCAATGTCCAGGTTACTTTTGGGGTTAGATGGTCCATGTAGCTTGCTCAGTTAGATTAACTACTACTTGCCACAGTTTCTATAGAAAGGGAATGAATTCACTGAACACACACACTTCTGAGATGTTTCGTGGGATGACTCAAATAAGGATCCCATTCTCCTAGTTCACTTTTGGAAGTCAACCCTTAGTCTACGAAACTAGATATTCTGGGTTCAAAATGAGTATTTACCCTTAGAACGTTTGGGAGAATTCTCTAGAAAAGTCACCATTTGTTGTGCTTTTAGTACACACGCCTCGTTTGGAATGGGGACCCTCTATTTCCGTTGCCTTTCCAGGTCACTTTCATTGTCACCTTGTTTTGTGTGCCCCTTGTTTGGTGTTCAAAGTGGTCACTAAGCCTTAGATAGTCCATCTTGAGTTGACCATATTTTTTCCCCCTCAAATTATCTAGGCTTTAGGCCTTTGTGAGTTCCCATTAGTTGTTTGGCTTAGTTTTTAAAAGCTGGTATCCTTGAAGCTGTCAGGTTTGCTTTGTTGGGCCGCCCTTATCGAGATTCTGTTGCCTCTGATGGAACCCTCAAAAGTTTTTTCCTTGTTCCATGTTAAATCCCTTATTGCATTTAGACACAGGGTTGCTATCTACAAAAGCTTGTATTATTCTATTGGGCCTTTGACTCCCTATTACACTTGGCCAGTTATTTTAATGTATCTTTAGTCATTCATTGTCACCTAGTAACTGACCCTTTCTAGCCTAGGTTCAGACATTTCTATTTTATAAAATTAGGTAAGGATCCTTGAGCCCTTGCACTCTTCATATTTTATAACTTAGAGGTTTTTGAGTTAATTTTGGTCCTAGGAAGTCCCATTCATAAGAACAACTTATGAGCATGTTCCTAAAACTTACACTTAAGTCTTGATGGCCCTTGTAACAATATCACTCATCGCTGATTTATTCTTAGGTTTACACCTTGAAATAGTGATGAGCGATGAGTAGTAATTTCCTTTGATATCACTCGTCGCTAATGGCATTCCATCCCTCAAATTTGTAATAGTGATGAGCGATGTTCTTAGCCTATTGCTCTTATTGCCCATTGCGGATGGCCATTAAAAAGAAAAATTTGTAATGGCGATAAGTGATATGTTGTAGCACCATATGATCATAGATATGTTGTAAATAGTAGTTTTTACATTAACGATGTGCGATGAACCCTATAAATAAAGTAAATCGTTCATCACAAATTGCTTGCATAATTTTTGATTAGAATCAGTGATGAATGGAGACCTTATCGGTCATTGCAGATTTATCTCAGAACTTAAGTTCTAAACTAGTGATAAGCGATGGTTGCTATCTAAAAGGGTTTTTTCACTAATTTGATATGATCTTATGGGTGATATCTCTAGCACCATTTGTTTTATGTAGGTACACATGTCAAAGATTTGGTGTTCTCCATAAATGTCTCTCATCATCAATGTGATCCTAGGCATGAATTTTAAATTGGTGATACATGGTGAAGGGATAGATGTGACTGAAAGTCAGGCCATAGAATCAAGGGTTAAATGCCATCTCAGGGATGATTTCATTAATGATAGAGCTAGGTGAAGATAAATTGGATTGACAATGGGCGATAACCATTAATGGAAGGGCAACATGTCATGATCCTAGGGATTTCACACAGATTAGGAAAGAAAGTGGTGAAATAACTGGAGGACCATTGGTAAAGCTTTAAATTAGGATGATCCTATGAATAGAAAGCCATCACATAAGTGACTTCATCGCTAATGAGCACCTCAGGATTAGGGAAAGATTAACAATGAAGTGAGGAAGCCTGCAGGGAAAGTTTCTATCTAAACAAGCCTTATGTACTTTGCCGATATTAATAAAAGCATATATTAGGTTAGCAATACATGCTAATTGATAGATCAAAACACTTGAGATGGCATTGCTGTTTCCTATGGGTGAAGTTTTAATTGCTTTAAAAGAAACGGTTTGGATTCAATCTTGAGTTGTAAGTTACCAACTTACTCGCATAAGGAGATTTCAAGTCATTAATCTTGCATGCTTCAAATGGCCTATTTAATGCAGATTACTTGAGTAATTTTCTATGTCATAATTCATTTTGCAATGAATGAGGGTCGAAGGTTGATAAAGAAGTGTGTTGGAATTGAATTCTCCTGAGAGGTGTGTAGACATTCTACGCAAGTAGGTTTGTCATGATGATTCAACAATCTGAAGGGTTGTGTTTGTTTGAGCCTAAGGGAGGTCTTGGGAATACAACTAGAATGCATGGAGCTCCTGATACATCAAAAGGAAGAATAGGATTAGGAAAATTCAAGGAGTATAGTACCAAGGAAAATTACTGTCCAAAAAAGTAGATAGTTTCAGAAGAATTAGTCAAGTACAAAGAGAGGAGGATGGTAAAGTATGAAAAGAGGGAATGGATGGAGACTAAACATCATAAGGCCTATCCAAAGGAATGCGATTCTCCATGTGAGGTTCTTAATAACCCTTCAGACAATGAGGGTGATACTAAATTAGAGGGAGATTGTTATCCCCTCTCCCTGGTACTATCGAGGAATCTTGATAAAGAGGTTGTGACAGTTTCTCCAGTCCCACCATGAATAAAATGCGGGAGTATATCCTCTAAGGTTGATGACTCAGAGTGATGATTGTACCCTATTTTTGTTTTTGATGATACCATGCCCTTTCTATTAGGATTGTCCTATTTAGCACTCATGTGATCTCTTGTTTCATGTGTTGAGGTGGAATGTTTTTAGACTGGTATATAGGAGAAGTTCCAGACTAGCTAAACTTGGTGGCGTGCATATTGTATCCAGACAATATACAGGTTTGAGTTGGAGATGCTATTGGAGAATCTTCTTTGGTCAATAAGGATGAGGATTCAACATGGTTACAAAAAAAATTTCTTTTCAAGTAGTCGACGTGTCTTCATTCAGGGAATGTGGAGTGTGGTATTTTACTCTTCCATTTTTCTCAAATGATTGCATGTAACAAACTAAGAATATCTCAAATTCTAGTGCAAATGAAATGAAATGTAAATGTAATTAAGCCTGATGCTTGTTGCTCCCTTATCCTATAAAAGGGGATTTCAGGGCTTATTACAAAGGTCGAATTTTGAAGTCTTAATAGGGTCCTAGGTAAAAACTAAGTTCAGAAAGGGCATTTAGGATAGAATTCTGAAGTAGGCCAGTAGTTTTTCTCTGATGAGAAGTCATGTATGTAAAGATCTTAAATGAGTTTTATAGAAATTATTGATATCGAAACAAAATATCAGTCAAGGAATTGATACTCTCCTATGTATGTTCAATTCAAAGTCATGAATGAGAAATACTAATGGTGTTATAATTTGTCTTCAAATATTTAATTTGAATGTATTACTCTTTTTCTAGCTTTAATTCAAAGAATTAATTAAAATGCTTGAATAGGGTTATAAAATTTGTGAGGAATGGCTTTGGATTGCTAAGAAGTAAATATTTCTTGCACAATGAGTTTTCGTAAATTCAAAGCAATACAAAAATAGTCTGTTTCTCTCCTAAACAAGTAATTTTTATATTATTGATCCTCTTGTGTACTTGACTCCATTGCTCCAATTGATTGGACATTGGCCATTTTGTTAGGAAATCTTGCATAAGATGAAAAAATAGTGTTCCTAGCTCTAGACCTTTGAGAAGATAATACTTAAATAGAAAATCTCTCAAAGGATAGAAAAAGTGGAATTATTTTCAATTCCTAGCAGATGGATAATCCTTCATTTGAAAATCTGCCAAATCTTCAATGAAATTAATTTTATCTACTATAAAAGGAATTAATTTGTGTATAAATGTGTTACTAATTGATTATATTGCATGAAAATGCAATTGGAATTACCCTCCTAGGTTTCACAGAGCCTAAAGTGAAGGAGTACAAACTTTAAAATCCTATGCTCGTTGTGTTGGCCACTAACCTAAAAGTTCTTCATCATAGGATTTGGCTACTTCTTAGAGGATTGTTAGGTTCTACTGGAAAAATCACCAACAAAAAGGGTGACTCTACTGGGGAGACTTTGAACCTCCAGTTGTAGACATGTCAGAGTTAGGAAATTGGTGAGTATGAACATTTAGTTCAGATATTGAGGAATTACTAAACCTGTAAATGTTCTTTTTGAGCATGTTTTAAAAGCTATATGTGTGACTCTGCTGTGGGAGAAAGCCCATAAGAATGTTCATATTTGAAGGAGCTTCATATTGCTTGAAGTTTATTCCTTTGAAAAGAGGTGGCGACTTTTTCCAAAAAACTTGCTGAAGATTTGAAGAAAGTCTCAGATCTACAAAAATTTTAGTTAAGAAGAAAGGTTAGCAACTACTCCAAGTTTCCAGGTATTCTCCAGTTTTTGGTTTTCAAGAAAGTCAAACTTGTATATAAAAACCATACTTGTAAGTCTCGTAAAAATTTGATTCCCTATTCAATGATTAAGCACTAAGGAAGGGAATAATAGTGAATTTAACTGCATACTTCTGTATTACTATATTGTAGTATCTATTTGTAAGAGAGGAGGACCACCACATGCAAGACCCCAGATCACGGAGGGTCAAGATGTGAGAGGCTACCCTAACTTACCTTAGCTAAGTGTAGTGTTTAAGGTGTGAGGGTGAGAATGATGAGGATTATGAAACCCTACAACCACTCTGCAATATTGAGTTTTACGATGGGGCTAGGTGAGTAAGTTTTTAGGTCTAACTCTGCACCTCAGGGAGCTCTCTGCTCGAGAACATTAGTGCGAACTTTGGATGAGAGCATGGTGTGCTAGCATCTCAAAAGTGTGCTATAGTCCATATAGTCAAAACACAGCCGAGGAAAGGTTGAACTCAATAAAATGACTAACAACCTAGCTTGACAACTTATAAGAGAACAAAACAATACTATGAAATAGGAGAAATATAGGCAGAGGTGATAAAATGGATATACCAAAGCTAAGGTGATGGAGATGATCTCGTAGAAGATCCTATTCGCCAACTAGGTCCACAAAGTGCGTCCACCTACACACAACAAGATATAAAATGTTGGGGGGGCTGTATAGGGGCCTACCTCAGTTAGACCCCCGTTTAGGTGTTTCCACCTCCATGGATAGCGAAAAGAATGAGATAAAGAATCAATGCAATGAAAGCATAAACATTACAATGTAGTACTATGCTATTCACAAAATGATAGAGGAGAGGAGAGGGAAGCTTACCACCTCCACCAAGAGTACTCAAGGCTACGTGGGGGAGAAATGAGAGGAACTCAAGCCTCTTCTATGAATGGCATGGTCCCAAATGTGCTCTACCGAGTTGATGGAGTGTGATGTTGCTGCAATGGAATGTTTGGAATGCTTAGAAATGAGTGAGAGTGAGCTTGAGAGTGAATGTGTGAGTGTAGGAATGGCAACTTGATGAGATCAAGAGTTGGAATGCAAAATGGAAGAGTGAATATGAAGGAATGAGGATGAAAAATGGCCATATTCAAGTCAGTTAGTCAAAGGAGGCATTACAACTTCATTGCGAAAAGGAAGAGTAACGCCTCTGCTGGCTTAGCTACAAGAATCTGCTAGGGACGTCTACGCACTGCGCAAGCATCCCATACAAAAACTCCTCCATCCACACATAAAATAGGCTCCACGTGGACCACCAACAATGAGCTTAAGTAAATTTAAGCCTCCCATTTGGTTTTCTAGAGTGTATAAAGGAAAAAAGAGGAATTGCACCTAGGGTGAAAATTTACTCTTATACATTTTTCCCCCACTTTAGCGAGCACGAGTACTTATGAGTGCTTGGTAAAGTAGATTAAGAAGAGAGTAGGGTTAGAAAAGTATACCTAAACCATCGAGGAAGTAGTACTTGGTCTGGCATACCTGAAGGTGCAGGAGATGTGAAGGGCTCCATAGCTGCTTAGAACTATGAAGTTGGAACAAAGTGCCTTACAGGCCCACATACCTGCAAGGAGGAAAACCCACAAGATCTCTCGTATGGAGGAAGCCCCAAGGAAGTGGACTCCGTAGAGTTAGGAAGTGGTGACATATCTACCCGTAGATAGAGCATGTCTAAAGTGGCGACACATCTACTCATAGATAGAGCGTGTCTAAAGCAGTGACACATCTGTTGGTGTAATTAATATTTAATTACACTTGCATAACTTTACTTAGGTAATATTTTAATTCTTAGGTTAATTATTGTCATTCTTATCTTGTTGAGATATCTTGTTGCTTAAGATAAGATTAGGGTTATGCATACTTTGATTTTATAAAACAAATCATCTCATGTAATTATGAACTCCTGAATAATAATATTTTGAACATCTTTTTGCAATAGCTTTTCTTTTTTTGGTTTTCTCTTCTATGGAAGGTTTTTTGGTTTGCATGTCTGATCTTGGTTTCTAACATGGTATCAGAGCCTTGATTTGCAACCCCTTCTCATATTTTTTAGAAAATATTTTGCAGAGTTTGTTTGGGATTCCTCAAGAGTTTCATGCCTTGAGTTCATCTATGTAGCATCTTGGATTAGATCGGGCTTCACCATTAGATTTAGAGTGCTAGGAAAAGTCAGGATTGGCTTTTATTTTGTAGATTTTGGTCATCATTTTCTAGATCTATAAGGGTTTGAAGCTCAGAGATTTTTTCCAAGCTCTGGGGGTAGCTAATTTTTTAGAGCATTTTGGGCACAAATGAAGGTCACCATTGTGTTCACAGTGGCCAAAAAACCTAAGAACGCCATTTATTTTGTCAATTTTGGAGAAAGTTGATTCTAAGGAATTTTTTTTTGCTAGGGAGGCCGTATGACCTCCCCAGCTCGCTTCTCGAGGCATGCAAATTTAAAAAAAATTAAAAAAATTGAAAATTTCATAGTGATTTCTACACCTCTAGTTCAAAAGTCTGCCACCGCTGGGTGGCCACTTGCCAGTCGCTCAACCAAGGGGTACTGGCCAAACTCCGCTGACAAGCTTACAGTCCCTACGAGCCAACTACATAGGGCCAAGGTCATATGGGGGACCGACTGCTATGCGCCGAGTCGATGGCCGACCCTTCTGTACCCTACACGGTCCTATGGAGGATCAGGTGCTCCACCCCTAGCACTCGTCTACCAGCCCTTGGTCACACATAGGACCAGGGGCTGATTTTTTTTTAGCCCCCTAGGGGCCCTGTAGGCCTTATTGGGCCTTCTGGACCACTTTTCACTAAATAAGGCTTATTTTTTTGCGTACAGTGTCCATTTTTTGTAAATGAGATACCGTTGGAAAGATGATTCCAGTGCCAATCTATTGGTGAAGGTATATTTTTTTAATTTTTCTCCAGATTTATTTTTTAGGACTTTGAACTAAGATGTTTTTGTTTTCACTTCGGCGGGCATATCTTTTGACTTGGTGATCCTTTTTTTGCCATTCTTGCGGTGTTGGAAAGCTGGTTCAATCCTCTACACAAATCTGAGGTCTTTTTTTTTTAATGCATTTTTTCATGATATCCTTTTACAATCATTGGGTTATTGTAATAAATGAACTGATATAAAGTTCCATCAAGGGGTTTCTTGCATAATAATATGATTAGAGTGTAGTTTCACTTTGATCTTCATCTTGTTATTGATGATAGCTCACATGGGTTATATCTAGTTTCTTAGTTTCTTTTGGCCACATCTTGCTTTAGCTTGACATATATCAGATTCACATTGGTTCACACTTCATATTGAGAGCCTATGGTTATTGATATGCATTGGGTCACAACTCAATTTGAGGGCCACTAAATTTGTGGTTAATGTTCTAGAATCTTCATGGTACTTGTTCCTATGGAAGAGTTTTAATCACAGTTTGGAATTGACATCAAGATAAATGACTTCTAGATTCTGTCATCATATCATTCCCTCTTATGGGAGGCATCATTTCATCTACTGTTGCTTCACAGATTCCAAGGTTGTTCTAGTTTGTGAGTTTTTCAATGTTCCGTGGCATCGAGTCTATTGTCACATTATTATGATTCCACTTTGGTTTCTTGTAGACAAAAGTATCTTTCCTTTCTTTTTGGATTGCAGTTCTAGTGTTACTCCATAGTGTTCTTCTAGTGCTTCTTTGCATCAATCATCTCATTGTAGGGGAGTTTTGTCCCACTGAGCTTTCCTTCTCGACCTCATTATTGCATTTGTACATGGGTACCTAATTAGGCCTTGTTTCTAGGACCCATTCCTGCGTTCTTGCATTCATCTTAGTTTTAGGTGCATGCCTTTTTTAGTCTCCCGAAGTTGCACTTATGGGAGGGTGTTGGTGTAATTAATATTTAATTACAATTGCATAACTTTACTTAGGTAATATTTTAATTCCTAGGTTAATTATTGTCATCCTTATCTTGTTGAGCTATCTTGTTGCTCAAGATAAGATTAGGGTTATGCATACTTTGCTTTTATAAAGAAAATAATCTCATGTAATTATGAAGTCTTGAATAATAATATTTTACACATCTTTTTGCAATAGCTTTGCTTTTTCTGATTTTCTCTTATGTAAAAGGTTTTTTGGTTTGCATGTCTGATTTTGGTTTCTAACAACATCTACCTACAGATAGAGCATGTCTAAAGGGGTGACACATCTACCCAAAAATAGAGAATGTCTAAAGCAGTGACATGTCTACCCACATATATAACATGTCTAAAGCAGTGACACATCTACTCGTAGATAGAGCATGTCTAAAGCGGTGCCACATCTACCCATAGATAGAATGTGTCTAAAAGTGACTATTATGCAAACCGTAAAACTTTCAAAGGGGCCCCTCGAGAACCCTTCAAAAGGAGAGGGATCCACTCAAGGGATGCACTGTTTGAAGAGTGAGGTCTAGTTAGGTTGACCTAAAGCTAGATGTGGAAGGGCGAATGGAACGAGCCTAGTTGGGTTGCCCCCAGGCTAGATGTGAAAAGGTCCATTCGTCATAAAGGATTTTGAAGAAAGGGTCCCTAGGGAACCCGTTGTGAAGAAGAAAGGGGGTTCACTCAAAGGACATGCAATTCAAAAGCAACTGTTTGATCCTTTCGAAAGATGTTCACTTCATCAAGGAATTTGAAAGGAAGGTCATGCCCCTATGCGAGGGGAAGTCAAAGAAATTCCAACTTCGGAGGAAGGTCTTCAAGTCCTTTCTTTACAAACCCATGATGAAGGAAACATGTTTCGTTAGGGTCTCAAGTTGAGAATACGATTCTAAGGAAAAAGAATATTGTGAAGACTTTCAAGAAAAGACTCATTTGGAAATGAATTCATTTTTTAAAAATTGAAGCACTAAAGAAGAGAACATTTTCACACATAGGAGGGAAAACTCAAGCAAATAAGAGAGAAAGATGAAGGGAAAGTGAAAGAGAAAAGGAAAAATACCAACAAAGGACATAGGGGGATTTGGTTTAGCGGGGTCAGATCTGTCCAAGGTCATATAGTAATGGGTAACCATAATGCAAGGTGAAATATCATCAATCCCCAACTAGATCAAGAAGAATGCCTGGAAAAAAAAAAAAAAAGGTCAACATGGAAGGGAAGCCTAAATGCTTCCAACGCTTTGCATCGTCCCTAATTTATCGAAAACTAATCACAAACATGGAAGAATGATGGTACAAATAGAAGAAGGTTTACGACACACAAACCATGCCTGTATCTAAGCACCAATAGGGGCGACGAGGGTCATCTAGGCACACATAGCATGAGTATGGTGGAACACATTACAAAACACACACACACAAGATCAAGAAAAGGGGACCTCCTCCTAACATTGATCATCCAAAAGGTCATCCGCTTCCCAATATAGATCCTCATAAGGGGAAGGAGGATGAGCTTGCAAGGGTGGAATGTTAAGAGGAGGAGCATCCAACCATCCCACAACAAAGGCCAAGGAAGAGGGCCCCTCAAGGTCCTCTCCATGGAGCTCCTGTGGAGTCAAAGTTAGTGATTTTGTGAAGATCATCGACAAGGCTGGGACTTCATCCACTGAATTAAACATGCATTTCATAGGAGCATCATGCTTATCCTCAGTGGACGATGTAGGTTGTGCCTAAGATTCACCATTAAGCTCATCGAATGACTCGAGAGCAGTGACACTTAGGGGAAGCCAGGAATAGTTTTGTCACAAGGACAAAACAAGTCATCACGGGGCCACCTTGTGAAGAAGGTGGAATCCTCTTACGTCCTTCTTTTCTAGAAGGACCAACCTCTACCTCTTTCTTCATGGGAGGAGATGAACTCCCCACAGACAAGGCTAGGGGTGCAAAGGAAGAGGAGGATAGAACCAAAATAGACACGACCAAAGTGTTAACCATGTCCATAGGCTTAGGGAAGGGATGAATATCTAAGACAAACATTAACAAAGGTGGCTCCACTAAAGGAGAGATAAACACCTCTACCCATTTAGGGTTAGGTGTTTTTGTGCTTGCAATGGAAAATGGGAGTGAATTAGGTTGAAGAGAAACATCAAGGAGGAATGAGACGTGGTAGGAGGTTCTTAAACATAAGCGGTTGTTTCTTCCTCCTTCTGCTATGAGGTGGCTTGCTTAGGAAGGATATCCTTTTGCTAGTGCTTGAGCTCATGTGCAAGGTAGTTTCTACAACTCTTGGAGCTAGAAGCAAAAGCTTGCAAAGGGATGGGAGGTTCCTACTCAACCATAGGAATGTCAACTACAACTGTTTTAGGCGGAGCGATGAGTTCCTATACAAGAGCAGGGGGATCAGGCTGAGGAGTGATAGGAGGAGTTGATTTGAGAGCCTCGAAAGTGGGCCTCTTTCCAATCACTACCTTAGGAGCAGGAGTATTAGGAGGCTACAGATCAAATTCTCTATGTGAACCTTTCTTTCTGTCATATAAGTAGTACCATGGTCCTGGATATTCATTAGGAAGGTCCACAATTCTAATCTTGGATCTACACCAAGGAGAAATCATCAGACTTAGAGGGTAGCCATTGGGCTTCCTCATCTATTACTCTTTTGAGGAAAGGGGAGAGGATGGGGCAATCCAGGAAAAAGTCATTTTACCTTTACCTTCACGAGGAGGAGAGGGAGTCATTATGGGCTTCTCCTCTTTCTTTGGGGAAAGGGGAGTAGATGGTATAGCCTTCTCTTTACCTTTGTGAAGAGGAGAAGGGGATGACGTGGGCTTCTCTTTCTCTCTTGGAGGATTAGTCATGAGCACTCCTTCTTGTCTCAGGAAGAGGAGAAACCAATTTTTCCATTGTAAGAAGGGTTAGGTTCAGCTCACCTTTTCCCTTAGTTTTGTACTTCACATAGTTCTTGTAAAGTAGGTCCATTCTCGAAGGAAGCGGACCAACCGGGGAGGGTCAAAAGTGATCCAGTGAATACCTTCCATGAGATACCAAATGCTGATACCTGGTATCATGCACTACATGAATGTCACCCTCATGGGAAAACTTTAGAAACTTACGAATAATGGATGTGACCCCATTCATGGAATCCAACCAAGGAATGCCTAGCTTTACTCTAAATAGAACCAACTCCAAAATAACATCGAAGATCATGTCAACAGTCCTAGGTCCAACCAGGACAGATAAAGTGATTGAGCCATAAGGTTTAAGACTCATACCATCATGGGTACGGATGGTAGATTTTGTCTCTCCATACTTTTCTCTTTGCAATGAGTTGAATACTAATGTTTCTTTAGTAATAATATTCACATGGCTCATGGGGTCTATCAAGACTCTGGTCACAATGTTACCATTGACATGAGCGGGAATGTAAAGAGGTGAAGGCTTGTTGTTTAAGGGTAGATCTTGTGTTGTAAATGTAATATCTAGTGAATCGGGTGTGGGTGGAATAGTAGAAGTTATCGTGACCATGTTTACATAGGCCTCGGGTTGATGAAAAAAATCAATGGGATTGATAATCAAGTTGGCAGAATGTGACAAAAATGGGTCCGTGTATATTTGCAATTCACTGTTAGTTTTCACCATTGATTTATTAGTGTTTTGTTTGTTCCCATTGAGATGAATGCTACCATCCTCGATGCAGTATTGTATATCATGATGCAACCACATAGAATGTTTGATATTGTGTCCATTAACGTGATGGTACTGACATTAAGCACTCCCATTGTACAAATTAGGGTAGGGTTCCCTAATAGGCTTAGGAGGCAGCAAAGTTATGATCTTATCCTTCAATAACTTTTGTAAGACGAAAGTGTAAGATTCAGACAACTTCATGAATTTTTGGTTGCATTTGAGGCCGTTGTCGTTGATAGTGGCTACTACATTCACAATGACTTTACCCTTTCTAGAGATTGATACTATGGATTTCCCTTTAGAACGGGAGTGTGAGGAAGATCCCCTAAACTGAGCAACCATCTATTGGTATTCTCATAAGGTTGCACACAAATGCATGAAAGAAGGATATTTCATAAGGGATAACTTCTCTTGCTAGGGCCTTTGTAAGTTCCCTATGAACACCTACATATTATAATCGAGTAGCTGATATGAGATTTGTGAAAGAAGCACTTGATAATGCACTATACAATCAATAATTTTCTCATTGTCTCCTTGCTTACATCAGACGAGATCTGAAAAGGTCATCTTCGGCCTGATGTTTGCTTGGAATTGTCTAAGGAATTGATTAACAAGTTGATCAAACAATAAAATAGAATTATCAAGCAAGGAACAGTACCACTCAAGTGCTGTGTCCTTGAGAGATTAGGGAAATAGTTTAGCCATCAAGGCATCATGATGGAAGAAGTTAGTACAAAGGGCATTAAAGGAAGACACGTGTGTTTGTAGATCCCCCTTACCACTAAACTTTTCAAATTTGGGAATCTCCATTCCCTGAGGGAAGGGAGTGTTCAAGATAGAAATAGACAACGGGCTATGTTAGAAGAAAGGCTAGAAGATAGGTTGGGCAAAGGCTTGGGAAAGGCTCACGAACTCCTTGAAGGTGACTCCTTGTGAAAAACAAGGGTTTCTCAAAGGGGCGCACGCTTCGATGATACCAAAGAGACTACTTAGAAGCTCTACAGCTATTCAGTCTTTATCTATCATATGTTTTTGTTCACTAAAAACTCAAGCGACCCTAGCCATCTTTGGGTTTCTTTCCAAATGATTTTTGAGGTCACCCAACCCCCTTGTAAGGGAAGACACATATTCAACAAGGATTTGAATGGCCTCATGCTTGTCCACCGATGATGGCGTGGGAGACATAGGTGGAGTGGGAATGTGATCAGTTTCATTGGTGAATCCCATCTCATTCCTTGATAACTGATCATGTGTATCCAAACTAATTTCCGAACCAAAGAAGAGACCCATAGAGAGACCAAGTGAGACCTTCGTTCTATCCATCGAGAGGTGTTGTATACTTCTCCTTACAATATTCCTAGAAATTATGGACTGGGTTGTGATGCTCATAAACCTTCACAACACTTGAGAACACAACAATTATGAAGCAATTAAGGGAAGCCTCAACACCGATAGATGAACAAATGCTGGTTCACCTCAGGTTCACCAAAAATGTAAGAGGGGTACCAGTGCATCCAAGACCCCAAGTCACAGAGGGTCAAGATGTGAGAGGCTTCCCTAACTTACCTTAGCTAAGTGTAGTGTTTAAGGTATGAAGGTGAGAATGATGAGGATTATGGAACCCTACAACCACTCTGCAATCTTGAGTTTTAAGATGGGGCTAGGCGAGTCAGTTTTTAGGTCCAACTCTGCACCTCAGGGAGCTCTCTACCCAAGGATGCTAGCGTGGACTTTGGATGACAATATGGCATGCTAGAGTCTTGAAAGCGCATTGTAGTCTATACAGTCAGAACACAACCGAGGCAAGGTTGAACTCATTAAAACAACCAATGACCTAGATTAACAACTTCTAAGAGAACAAAAAAAATACTATGAATTAAGAGAAATATAGGCAGAGGTGATAAAATAGATATACCAAAGCTAAGGTGATGAAGACGATCTTGTAGAAGAGCCTATTCACCAGCTAGCTCCACAAAGTGCATCCACCTACACACAACAAGAGAGAAAATGTTGGGGGGGCTGTATAGGGGCCTACCTCAGTCAGACCCTTGTTTAGGTGTTTCCACCTCCACAAACAACTAAAGGAATGAGACAAAGAAGCAATGTAATGAAAACAAAAACATTACAATGCAGTACTATGCTATTCACAAAATGATAGAGGAGAGGAGAGGGAAGCTTACCACCTCCACCAAGAGCACTCAAGGCTACTTGGGGGAGAAATGAGAAAAACTCAAGCCTCTGCTATGAATGGTGTGGTCCCAAATGTGCTCTACCGAGTTGATGGAGTGTGATGTTACTGCAATGGAATGCTTGGAATGCTTGGAAATGAGTGAGATTGAGCTTGAGAGTGAATGTGTGAGTGCAGGAATGGTAGCTTGATGAGATCAAGAGTTAGAATGCAAAATTGAAGAGTGAATATGAAGGAATGAGGATGAAAAATGACCATATTCGGGTTGGTCGACCAAAGGAGGCATTACAACTTCACTACCAATGGGAAGAGTAATGCCTCTACCGACACACAAAATAGGCTCCACATGGACTACCAATAGTGAGCTTAAGTAAATTTAAGCCTCCGACTTTGGTTTTCTAAAGTGTATAAAGGAAAAAAGGGGAATTGTGCCTAGGGTGAAAATTTCCTTTTATAAACTATTATGAAGAGAAGTATTAAATGTTTTTGAAGAAACCCATTTAGAAGATCTTAAGAAAGTTGAGATAGAATTTTAAATTGTAAAAGCTTAGGGTCATATTGTAAAAGAAGTCTAAGTTTCCCAGTGTAACTGCAAAGTTGATATTAAAAGGTTTGTAGAGCTATAAGAATATGTATCATCAACCTATGCATCCTAGTGTGTAGCCCCTCTCATGTAACAAAAGAAATTTCAGCATTAAAAGGTACATGGCCATAATTTTTGATGGAATTTATGGTTACCCCAATTTTATTCCATCTAACATTAGGGAATACTTACCAAAATTCAGTGGTGAGAAGTGTGAATCAACAAGGAAGCATTTGCAACAATTCAACAATTTAATGGATGAATTTGAAGTAGATCATGAGAACGTGATCATGAGGTTATTTGTTTAGTCCCTAAAGGGAGATTCAAGAGATTGGTTCTCTGATTTACCAACATGCTCAGTCTACTCTTGGGAGGAATTCAAAGTAGTGTTCATGGAGTAGTTTGGTGAAAAAAATACTGCTAGTTCTTTGCTCAATAAATTTATGAACATTGAGAAAGAAGAGGATGAGTTGGTTCCCACATTTAACTGAAGATTTGCTAAAACATTGAGGGATGTTCTTGATATTTTGGGACTAAGTGATGTGGTGTGCTTGGTTGTTTATTTAGGAGCTTTTGATAATAAGATGAGATATCTATTGAGAGATAAAGATCCTAAAACCTTACATCAGGCTTATGGGATAGCCATGCATATTGAAAACAATTTGAAATATGGGATGTAAAGGAATCACTTGGATACAAGTGCTCACAACCATAGAATGCCTAATGTTGATAAATGGTGTAAAATAGGAGTAAAAAATGAATATAGGAGCATTTTCACCCCTATTATTTTAGCTTGCACAACATTTTGTAATACTGATCTCATAAATCCCTAGACACATCATAAAAAATCCATCATGTCTTCAAATTACAATGATAATAATTTTACTACTCTGTATAAATTGAGTAGTGATATATTAGATGACAAGGAATATAGCAGAGTGAAGAATAAATATATATACTTCAATGAGGCAAATGAAGGGTCCACTACCTATACTCCTATGGATGACATAAGACTGAGCATTTAGTCTAAATTTTTTAAACATAATTGCAATATTAATGAGTCCTCTTTCTATAGGAATGATGATAGCATTGAGTGTGATAAATTTTCTGTTGATTGTGATTGTCCTCATGAAGAAGAAATAAAATCATTTGCTGTAGATAAGGAATGTGTTGATAATGTTGTAAGTGCATTAGAGAATGTGTCTGTTTGCTCTTTTAAACTCTACAATGATTTTGGATGCTGTAATGACTTGGAGGAATTAGACATCCATGTTTTAAAAAAATGAGGCTCTTATGTCAGCAATAAGTGTAATAGAAAATCCATTGTTTGATGAGCCTCCTACTCTAGAGATAAGAAATGATGATCCTTATTGGTGTAGAAATAACCCACTTTTTGTTAGAATTTTGATGATGCATCTAGTATAGGGTTAGAGTGTGGTCTTGAGAAAACAAAGCAACACATTGATGAGCTCCTCGAAGGCATTACATATGACTGTTTCACATTTGGTACAGGTGCTGCAGATAGGGTTGAGTATCAAGATGCCAACTACCTGGAAGAGTATGAATGCTTTCAATTCCTGATTCAATTGGGAGGCATATTGATGGAGCATGACAATGAGATGAATAACAAGGAATGTTATTTTCAGAATAAACATGTTTCATATTATGAATATAATACATATGTGTCATGTGATGATGAAAATATGCATGTTATGCCTAACTCTGCTCTATAGGATGATGAGAGTTACTAGCCCTTTCTAGCCTAGGTTCGGTAACTAGCCTTTTCTAGCCTAGGTTCAGACCTTTTTATTTTATAAAATTGGGTAAGGATCCTTGAGCCCTTACGCAATTCATATTTTATAACTTAGAGGTTTTCAAGTTAATTTTGGTCCTAGGAAGTCCCCTTCATAAGAACAACTTATGAGCACGTGCTTAAAACTTTCACTTAAGTCCTGATTGCCCTTGTAACAATATCACTCATCGTTGATTTATTCTTAGGTTTACACCTTGAAATGGGGATGAGCGATGAGTGGTACTTTCCTTTGATATCACTCATTGCTAATGGAATTTGGTCCCTCAAATTTGTAATGGTGATGAGTGATGTTCTTAGCCTATTGCTCTTATTGCCCATCACATATGACCATTAAAAAGAAAAAAATGTAATAGTGATGAGCGATATGTTGTTGCATCGTATGATCACAAATATGTTGTAAAAGGTAGTTTTTACATTAACGATGTGCTATGAACCCTATAAATAATGTAAACTATTCATCGCTAATTGCTTGCATAATTTATGAGGAGAATCGATGATGAATGGAGGCCTTATCACTCATCACAGATTTATCTTAGAACTTAAGTTCTAAACTAGCGATAAGTGATGGATGCCATCTAAAAGGGTCTTTTCACTAATTTGATATGATCTTATGGGCGATATTTTTGGAACCATTTGTTTTATGTAGGTACATGTGTCCAAGATCTAGTGTTTTCCACAAATGTCTCTCATTGCCAATGGGATTGTAGGCATGAATTTTAAATTGGCGATACACAGTGAAGGGACAGATGTGACAAAAAGTCAGGCCATAGAATCAAGGGTTAAAGGCCATCTCAGGGATGTTTTTATTGATGAAGAGCTAGGCAAAGATAAAGTGGATTGATGATGGGCGATAACCATTAATGGAAGGGCAACATGCCATGATCTTGGGGATTTCACATAGATCATGAAAGAAAGTGGCAAATGAATTGGAGGATTGTTGATAAATCTTTAAAGCAGGATGATCCCATGAACAAAAACCCATCGCATAAGTAAATTCATTGCAAATGAGCACCTCGGGATTAGGGAAAGATCAACGATGAAGCGAGGAAGCGTGCAAGAAAATTTCTCTCTAAACTGGACTTATGTACTTCACCGATATTAATAAAAGCACAAATTAGGTTAGAGATACATGCTGATTGATAGATCACAACACTTGAGATGGAATTGTTGTTTCCCATGGATGAAGTTTTAATTTATTTAAAAGCAACGGGTTGGATTCAATCTTGAACTGCAAGTTACCAACTTACTTGCATAAGGAGATTTCAAGTCATTAATATTGCATGCTTCAAATGGCCTATTTAATGTAGATTACTTGAGTGATTTTCTATGTCATAATTCATTTTTCAATGAATGAGGGTCAAAGGTTGATAAAGAAGTGTGCTGGAATTGAATTCTGCTGAGAGGTGTGTAGACATTCTACGCAAGTAGGTTTGTCATGATGATTCAAGAATCTGTGGGGTTGTGTTTGTTTGAGCCTAAGGGAGGTCTTGGGAATACAACTAGAATGCATGGAGCTCTTGATACATCAAAAGGAAGAATAGGATTAGGAAAATTCAGGGAGTATAGTACCAAGGAAAATTACTGTCCAAAAAAGTAGATAGTTTCAGAAGAATTAGTCAAGCACAAAGAGAAGAGGATGGTAAAGTATGAAAAGAGGGCATGGATGGAGACTAAACATCATAACACCTATCCAAAGGAATGCAATTCTCCATGTGAGGTTCTTAATAACCCTTCAGATAGTGAGGGTGACACTAAATCAGAGGGAGATTGTTATCCCCTCTCCCTGGTACTATCGAGGAATCTTGATAAAGAGGTGGTGACGGTTTCTCCAGTCCCACCATGAATAAAACATGGGAGTATATCCTCTAAGGTTGATGACTCAGAGTGATGATTGTGACCTATTTTTGTTTTTGATGATACCACACCCTTTCTATTAGGATTGTCCTATTTAGCACTCATGTGATCTCTTGTTTCATGTGTTGAGGTGGAATTTTTTCAGACTGGTATATAGGAGAAGTTCCAGACTAGCTAAACTTGGTGGCGTGTATATTGTATCCAGAAAATATAAAGGTTTGAGTTGGAGCTGCTATTGGAGAATCTTCTTTGGTCAATAAGGATGATGATTCAACATGGTTACAAAAAAAATTTCTTTTCAAGTAGCCGACGTGTCTTCATTAAGGGAATGCGGAGTGTGGTATTTTACTCTTCCATTTTTCTCAAATGATTGCATGTAACAAACTAAGAATATCTCAAATTCTAGTGCAAATGAAATGAAATGTAAATGTAATTAAGCCTGATGCTTGTTGCTCCCTTATCCTATAAAAGGGGATTTCAGGGATTATTACAAAGGTCAAATTTTGAAGTCTTAATAGGGTCCTAGGTAAAAACTAAGTTCAAAAAGGGCACTTAGGATAAAATTCTAAAATAGGCCAGTAGTTTTTCTCTGATGAGAAGTCATGTATGTAACGATCTTAAACGAGTTTTATAGAAATTATTAATATTGAAACAAAATATCAGTCGAGGAATTGATACTCTCCTATGTATGTTCATTTCAAAGTCATGAATGAGAAATACTAATGGTGTTATAATTTGTCTTCAAATATTTAATTTGAATGTATTACTCTTTTTCTAGCTTTAATTCAAAGAATTAATTAAAATGCTTGAATAGGGTTATAAAATTTGTGAGGAATGGCTTTGGATTGCTAAGAAGTAAATATTTCTTGCACAATGAGTTTTTGTAAATGAAAATCAATACAAAATAGTCCATTTCTCTCCTAAACAAGTAATTTGTATATTACTGATCCTCTTGTGTGCTTGACTCTATTGCTCCAATTGATTGGACATTGGCCATTTTTTTAGAAACTCTTGCATAAGATGAACAAATAGTGTTCTTGGCTTTAGATTTCTAAGAAGATAATACTTAAATATAAAATCTCTCCAAGGATAGCAAAAGTGGAATTATTTTCAATTCCTAGCAAATGGATAATCCTTAATTTGAAAATCTGCCAAATCTTCAATGAAATTGTTTTATCTACTATAAAAGGAATTAATCTATGTATAAATGTGTTATTAATTGATTATATTGCATGAAAATACAATTGGGATTACCCTCCTAGGTTTCACAGAGCATGAAGTGAAGGAGTAAAAAATTTAAAATCCTATGCTCATTGTGCTGGCCACTAACCTAACAGTTCTTCATCATAAGACTTGGCTACTTCTTAGAGGATTGTTCAGTTTTTCTAGAAAAATCATCAACATCCTTACTGCCATCTCAAATGGCCTTCCTTCGATAGCTCCCTGCCTATTGGGACCCATAGAATTGTTTTCCGTTTTCTTGAATGTTAATTTTCAAATGACCATTGTCTGATAGCCTTCCGCTACATGTAATCCGAAGCATCCATTGTCTTTTTTTATCATCAAACTTCCTAATGGCCAAGCACCAACTACCACTCTCCTAGTGGGTCCCGATGCTCTTACCACCATTTTCAAATGATGGCCCACCAAACCCAACATCTATCGTACAACCATTAATGGATCACATTTAATGCATCATTCTCTATAAATAGGTGACTTTTACTTGTCATTTTCAATTGTCAATCACTTAGATAGAGTCAGAGAGGCAACTGCTAGCATTGCCATCACTTCTACATCACTTGATCACCATTTCAGATCTCCATTACTTGCTTGGTCACCATACTCACCAAGTTCTAGAGGTAGGGTTTCCTCTCATAGGATTTGTATTATTTTTTCATTGATTTATGAATAAATCGCTAAGGGTGGAAAACTTAATAGATAGATAGATTATGACAAAGCGTACAAGACTCATGTGCTTGAATCTTAAAAATCCTCAAAATTGACCCACATGGTGACTACGAAACCTTGACTCCTTGGTGCCCTTCTTCATCTAGAGTGTCTATGCTCTATGGACCCACAAATTCTTGTTACCATCACCAATGTTAGAAAACTGAACATAAACTTAAAATGGTGAATGACCCCTTCAAGTCCAGCCTCGCAAGAGGACCTCTCTCCTTAGCCATCTAAAACTTTGTCAAAAACTCAAAGTGAAAATTAATAAGTCAAATGAACCTCTTAGATCCAACCCCACAGGATTCCATCTCCAGGGCGCCACTCATGATACGTCGTTCCAAATGACTTTTGGACCCCAACCTCTCGATGTCTAGGTCTTGTCCCTCATATTGCTTATAAACTCACTCTCATGAAATCTTAAGTCATGGCCTACCACGGGTCCCGCCTCATGGAATTCTGTTGGCAAAGTTTCATCAGTATTTCGCCGACCCGAGTGGCTTTTGCAACCTGTTTGTTTGACCTTCAGACCCGAGTCCTCCTCTTCTAGTTGACTTCATCTACAAATGACCAAGTGCTAATCTCATTTTGGGTCTTTCCTATAGAATTATGTCCATGGGATGCCATTACAAAACTTCCCTCTCAAATGAATTCTTTGTGCCACCTTTCCATACTCCAGGACTCAACTTCGCTATGGATGTTTGAATGCAAAGATGAAAATTCCTAAGGGCTGAACCATAAGCGGACCCCTCCTATTGATTCGCTATCTTCAAGACTCTTTCCCATCCCAACGATTACTAAAAGGAAAAGGTTCACCATCCTATTGCTGCCCAGAACTTGACCTCTCCATTGAGTTCACGTAAACACAGAGGCTCCTCCTCTTGTCAGAACTGATGTGGTGGGCTGTTGCCACCGAAATATCTTGTGACTTTTACCGTATCAAATGGCTATGACCCAATGTCCTCTTGTCCCTTTCGACCTGAAATGCCTAGATGACAACCAAACTATGCCACTTCCTTCTAGAGTCACGTGTCCTGCCTGACAGAACTCTGCCCATGGGTCATCATCTGGCCAATGCCATTTTAACAACAGGCCTCAAAAAATCATCACCTATTGAAGTCTAGTCCCCTGGGCTCAAATTTATCAAACTCCTTCCAGCAAAATGTTAATTCCAATTTAGAATATATCTTAGGATTCTTAGAGGATGGATTATTTTATCTAACATCGTTTTACAGGATTTGGTTAACTTTCCTTTTTTTTAATGTTTGAACGTGCTTACCCCTCTCTCGCTTGTAGGATTTATGGAATCAAGTGCAGGACCCTTGGAGGTGTTAGCTCTCAAAAATACAGGAAAAATACCTCAAGAGGTTGCCAATCTCTTGATACGTTTTAGGGTAACAAACAAGGCCAAATGTTTTAGACCTACTCTTCAGGTGCTGCCAGACCTAGGCAGGTGTACATATAACAATGAAGCAGACTTGACCAATGTTTATTCCTTTAAAGTGATTTACCCACAATGGAAAATAGGAGTGGATAAATGAGTTTTATTTTGGTACAAATTGTATAAGCAATATCAAGGCTAAAATATAATGTGTTCATATGAATGAAACTAAATAGTGGAGTGGTAGAGACTAGTGCCTTATTGGGTGTACAAAGTCAAATGATAATCTGAAATGAGTAACTTCTTTCTAGAAGATACTCAAATTGTTTGGCATATAGGTTTAAATTTATAACTTGTATAAACATGCATAAATGTGATTACCGAGCTCTTCTTAATGATCCAAATGAGATTCCCTAATTATTATGATTGAATAAAAGGATTTAATCTCTCCTTGAAAGAACCAATTAATCCAATCATACAGATACAACAAGTGTGCACTGATAAACTAAAAAATATCCTTGATATATCAGTTTAAATAATTAGAAAACATCAACCTTGGAGAAAACTTCAGTAATACTTTTAATTAACACAACAAACAACTAAAACTAGAAAAATGCCACCAAATCAAATGAATTCAATTGAAATCTCCATTATTTCATACATGCATCATAGTCTCAAAATTGTAACATCCTGTATCCTATTGTAATTTTTTTTACTCTCTATCTCCTATCCGTTGAAAAATGAGTATTTATATATCACTCATTTGAAAAGTCACGTCCTTTCACATTCACGTCTGCAATGATCCATTGTAATTAGGGTTTTACTAACATCCATTAGATACCCGCTATGATGTCCTGTAGTTCCGCCGACATTCAATGTCACTCCAACCACCATAGATCACATATCGCTTTGATGCCATGCAGTTTCATCAATGTGTTGAGTCTCCTTGACACTTTTTTCCTTCAATCTTGAGTATCATTGTGACCTTAGGGGTTGGTAGATGCTTCACCACTTACATCGTGCTTTGCTGAGATTTCTTCTTCTAACTATTTTTTTCATTAATTCTAATCGCCAAGACATAATGGTATTTCTGCTGATGGAACTTCATTTAGATTGAATCACTTAGCTCTCATCGATGAAACAAGTCTCAGTGATGATTATTTCTTCCACATGCACCGCCAAATCTGAATCCCATACAACTTTGTCGGTGTGACATAGGGGGTCGGTAAGACTCCATGACTTCATATCGATGAAAATGATGAAACCCACCCTGCCTTATCGGTAAAACAAAATGAACACTGCATGGTGTTACTCCAATTGCTCCTACCTCACCGATATTTCACTTTTGTGCTTCATCAGTAAGACATACACAGGCTCGGTATGACTTATATCGATGAAGATTTTCTCACTGATATGTCTCTGCTATTGCTAAGACTGTGCATTGCCTCTTGCCAATATCAATCCTCAGATGAAAAATCATCGGTAAGACATTTCATCAGTATGGATAGCAAGAATAATTTCATTTTTCTCAATTTTAACAAAGTGAGTGGTGACTCTGACAAGAATATTGTATCAATTCAACATGAATGGTAAAAGATCCCAATATAAGGGAGGTCCTACTGGAGGTCCTACTGGAAACAATAAGTGGACAGATAAAGATGATAAGGTTGATAAGGGTAAGAAGATATCTGATGACATGTGCATAAAAAACAAAGAAAAAACATCAAGACCACATTGTGAGAAATATGATCGTTATGATACATGGAGAGATAATTCAAGTGCAGAATCTTGTAGCCCTGAAGAACAAATAAATCCTTTTTATAATCCTCAGAAATAGGTGGAATTTGAGGCTAAACTCGAGGCTGAAAGAGTCAAAATTCAATAGGAATATGATCAAAAGATGGAGGGTAATCAAAATGAGCCCATTAATAATGTAATCCCTCAAGAAAAATTTGAGTTCTTGACTTACAAAGAAATAGACGTACAGTTGGAGTTCTAGAGACAATAAGTAGAAAGAGAAAAAGAAAAATTGGAAAAACAGAGGCTCCAAAAGATGAAGGAACTCCAAGATTTGAAATTATAGGAAGCTCAAATTAAAGCTCAGACAGTTGGTTTTTCAAAGTATATACCACCTCATAAGCAAGGAAACAATTATGCAAGGCCTTCATATCAACTAAAGGTTCCTCAGAATTAGATGGGAAATTAATACAAATAGCCAAACTATCCACCGTATACTGCATCACAACATACAAATGCACAACCACCTCATGGTCAACAATATGTGCCATATCTTCATACACAATACAACAATCCAATGTACTACTATCAACACATGCATAACCCTCCTCCTCAAAAATACACAACAATGATCAAACAATTTGATTTGAAAGGGTTTCAATTATACCCTTACCCTATGGATAGCAGTTGGAGAAGTCTTGTTCATAAGTTTACAGGGAGTAGTGCAATTACTGTTGAAGATCATTTGAGGAATTTTAATTCTTTTATTCAGGACTTGGATATAGCATATGAAGATTTACATATGAGGTTGTTCATGATGTCACTCACTGAAGAAGCTAGGGATTGGTTTAATAGCCTTCCAATAGCTTATGTTGATTCTATCCAAGAATTTTAGGATCAATTTCTTGAATAGTATGGAAATCCGTGTGCACCAAATGTTGCTTTATAGGAATTAATACGGATTCAAAAAAAATAGAATGAGTCAATTTATGATTTTAACTAAAGATTTAGCAAGCTACAGAATAAGATACCACTTGGGTCAAGGTTTCTAGACTCTACAACATTGAGTATTTATTTGAATGCATTCGATCCAAAAATAGGGTATGAACTAAGAAATAGGTTTCCAAGAGATTTGGCTGAAGCCCAAAAGATAGCACTAACCATTGAAGACAATAGGAAAGCTGCTGGGATGATCAGTAAGAGAGACAATCCTAGGGTTCCTCATTAAGTCAATAATTACTAGTACAAACAAGAGAATATATACATAAATGAGAGGCTGTAGTTACATGACATGCCTTACAATACAAATTGGAAGGATGGAAAACCTATAATAGGTAGACTTAGGAACAAAGAAACACCTGATCCATTAAGGAAGAAGGGAGTGTATATGGTCAATAGTAATCTTTGGTGTGAAGGTTGTGATAGGCCACATTCCCTAGACCACTATGTTGTAGCCCAAAAAATGCAAGAAGAAGGGATGCTAGTGGGTAGCAGTGGAGAAGATCACTCAACATTTTTGACTTCAAATAATTTTCATCCTATTGAGGAGGAATATTTATCTTCAGAAGATGAAGGTTGTGAGTACAATGTTTCAAATCAAAGGTGCAATATCCACATGGCTCAACAACAAGTTTTTTCTGATTTTGAAGAAAATCTTGTAGAACAACACTCTATTAGGGTGCCTACTCAGTGTGATATAAGGAGACCAACTGAAGAGGAAATAAAGAGGTTAACCATTGCTATAGTTAAACAAGCAAAGGGAAAGTATTGGTTAAGAAATAGGATAGTGAATGAAAAAGAAGGTGTTCCTAGGGGAATATTTATGAAAGGCAGAGAAGTACACTAGGAGTTTTGAAGAAAACAAAAATAAACATCATGATAAGAATGAGAAGAAGCTGGTCCAAAAGAAGGAGAACAAAGAGTTATACAAAGAAAAGCAGAAGTTTGTCCAAAAGGAAGAAAACAAAGAAGAAGCATCAAAGAAAAATAAAACAATTAAGGTGGAGGATCCTTCTTTTGACTTCCCTTAGGCTTTATCTCAAGTAAAAATGTTTGTCCCACTTCTTGAGATGATGAGAATTAAGGAGTATAGGAATAGTGCAATTCAATTGATATCAAATGGAAATGAGAAAAGAACAAGTTCTAAAAATTAGATGGCCACTAAAACAGTTAATAAGCAAGAGAAGGTGACTATCCCAAAAGTGTGTCTAAATGATGTATTGGTAAATTCTCCACAAATTGATCCTTTTTTCACCATGCTACTTATAAATAACAAACTATTGAGGAATTTCATGATAGAGTCTAGTGCTGCTATCAATATCATGCCAGTGGGAGTTATGAAACAACTAGGCATGTGGGTAGATACTAATGAAGGGAAGTGCTATGCAATGGATAGTAGGCCTATTCCAGTAGTAGGTGTTATGAAAGATGTTGAAGTCAAACAAGTTGCTTATCCTCAGGTGGCCTAAAATATAGATATAATTGTAATTGATACCCCTCCTCAGTTTGGGATGATTTTATCAAGACAATGGATGACAACAGTTGGGGGAAATGTCTAATTTGATATATCTTATGCAACAATTATAGTGAATGGCCAAGAAGTTAAGTTGTACAGGGAGCAGAGGATGAACCAAATTGTAGATTGTGTGCCACAAAATCAAGTCAATTGCTTTTATGATGTGGATCTTGGGAATTTTAAGATAGAACCAGCTCAGCCATAATTAGTCAATGTTGATCCAATTGATAAGCATGTTGCAAAAAATTGTGATGGCTTGTGGAAAATGTACTTTGATGGAGCATGTAGCCATGAAGGTAATGGAGTAGGAATAGTGT
Organism: Sequoia sempervirens; assembly: GCA_007258455.2. Classification (NCBI taxonomy): domain Eukaryota; kingdom Viridiplantae; phylum Streptophyta; class Pinopsida; order Cupressales; family Cupressaceae; genus Sequoia; species Sequoia sempervirens. The sequence goes on along the minus strand of VDFB02086081.1, from coordinate 403,664,153 downwards.
TTGTTTCCCCTAAAGGAGTTACTTTTAAATATTCATTTTTTCTGACATTTGAATGTATGAACAATACAATAGAATATGAAGCTTTGTTAATAGGTTTGAATATGGCTGTAAAACATAAGATTAAGCTGCTAACTATTCTAGGGGATTCAGAGCTAGTTGTTTCTCAAGTTAAATCAAAATATGCAGCAAAAAACAAGAGGTTTAAGCAATATAGGAATGCTGTATGGGACACAACTGAGTTGTTTGATGCTTTCTCAATTGAGTGGATTGATAGGTCGAAGAATATAATGGAAATTTTTTTAGCCAATGTAGCACTAAGAAGAGATGACATCACATTGGCTGGAGTGTCTCAAATCAAGCTCAAAGCAAGACCCACTGTGCCTGATAATATATACAGTTGGCAGGTTTTTAAGACGATACTGAACTCTTGAAATTTCTTCATTGTATAGATCAATATGAAGCCCAAGAAATTGACTTCAATGCATTTGTAGAAGAGCTAGATGGAAAGTAGACAATATTCGGGAAGGAGGTCTTACAACTTAGAACTAATAAGCTTCCAAAAGGGCTAGTAGCATTGGAAAGGGTATATGATGGAAATGATCGGTCCCTCATGAAGTAGACACCAGTCAAGAGGGAGGATATTGAAGAGATCAATTTGGAGACTGAGTTGACACCAAAAAGGGTATACATTGGAAAGAAAATAATCCCAACAATTCAAAGAATGTTGATTGGACTATTGAGAAAATATAAACATGTTTTTGCATGGTCTTATGAATATCTCAAAGCATATAGGGAAGATTTTTTTCAACATAAAATCCCATTGAAACTAGATGCAAAGCCATTTAGGTAGAAGAAAAGACCTATTAACCCAACATTGGAACCAAAAATGAAAGAGGAATTAACAAAGCTTAGAGATGGGGGTATCAGCAAACCAATCAAGCATTCAACATGGGTTTCGAACCTAGTTCCTGTGAGGAAGAAGAATGGGGATATCAGATTATGCATGCACTTTAGAAATCTAAATATTGCATCTCTCAAGGATAATTATCCTCTACCTAATATGGAGGATATACTACATAAAGTAATAGGGTGTGAGTTGTTATCTATGATGGATGGGTTCTCTGGTTACAACTAGGTCAAAGTCAAAGAATCTGAGCAGTACAAGACAACTTTTACAATCCCATGGGGAACATATGTTTATGTGAGAATGCCATTTGGTCTCACAAATGTAGGTGCAACCTTTCAAAGAGCTATGGATGTAGAATTTGTAGATTTGATTAATGCTATCATGGTGGTATATCAAGATGAAATTACTGCTTATTCAAAAAGGGTTGAAGATCATGTAGAACATCTGGAAAAGGTATTTATTAAAGCTTTAGAATATGGTATTAGTCTAAACCCTAAAAAATGTCATTTTACAGTCACTTAAGGTAAACTCTTAGGACATATTGTGTCAAAGGAGGGGATTATAATAGATCCTAAGAGAGTTGAGGCTATAGATAAAGTTCCTATTCCTAAAACTGTCAAGGCCATCTAGTCATTTTTTGGACAAATCAATTTTGTTAGGAGATTTGTATCTAATTTTGCTAAAATTATTAAGCCCATATCAAAAATGTTAAGAAAGGGACAAAAATAGACTAGACTGCAAAAGCACTTGAATCTTTCATATCCATCAAAAGGACCATCAAAGAAGCTCCTATCCTTAAGTCTCCAGATTTTTCAAAACCCTTTCAAATATTTTCATTTGCTTCATTGCATACTATAACTGCTATCATGTTACAAAAAAATGATGAAGGTCATGAGAAGCCTGTGTCTTTTTTCAGCAAGTCATTGTAGGGATTAGAATTGAAATATGATATAATGGAAAAAAAAGCATTTGCATTGGTGAAAGCCACAAAGGCTTTTAGACTGTATCTTGTTGGAGCTAAGGTGATCGCTTATGTCCCTCATGCAGCTGTTAAAGATATTTTGACACAGTCAGAGGTAACTAGAAAGAGATGCAAGTGGATTAATAAAATTCAAGAATTTGATATTCAAATACAAATCACTAAATTAGTGAGAGGTCAGGGTTTGGCCAATTTAATGGCAGAAAAAAATATTGAAGCAAATCAAATTTGTAGTTTAGAAGATGAAGGAAATGCAATTGCAAGTATTGAGCATACTTCTTGGTATACAAACATCATGTATTACCTCAGATACATGAAGTGTACTGAAGGATTAAGTGATAATCAGAGAAGAACCTTGAAGCTGTAGGCATCCAAATACGTGTTCATGGAAGGTGATTTGTTTTGGAAAAATAGGGACGGGATGTTGTTATGCCTAGATGAGTCATAGGCTAAGTGTATTTTGAGAGAGATGCATGAAGGGGTCTCTAGAGGCCATTATTCTACAAAGACAACTGCACACAAGATTCTCAGGGTAGGTTGTTATTGGATAAAAGTATTTAATGATTCTTTTTCATATGTAAGAAGATGTGAAGCATGTTAGAAGTTTTTAGGGAAAATGTAGTATCAGGGAGCTTTACCACTCAAACCTTTTGCAGGTTGAAGCCCCTTTTCATCAGTAGGGAATTGATTTTATTGGGGAGATACAGGATAAATCAAGTGGAGGACATAAGTGGATATTGGTAGCTATTGATTACTTCACTAAATGGGTAGAGGCAGTCCCAACCAAGCAAGCAACAAGTAAAGTTGTAATCAATTTTTTAATGGATAATATCATTACCAGATTTGGTACACCATTAAGATTGATCATAGATAATGGAATGTGTTTTAGATTTGATGAGTTTAAATATTTTTGTAGTACATATGGTATCACTATTTCTTATGTAGCTCCTTAGCATCCACAAGCTAATGGTCAGGCGAAGTCTAGCAATGAAAGTCTTCTAAAAATCATAAGGAGAATGTTAGGTGGGAACAAAAAGGTTTGGGATTCAAAATTGAGGTTGGCTGTGTGGGCTAATAGGATAACTGTGAAAAAGGAAATTGGAAAATACCCATTTGAATTGGTATATGGAACACAAGCTAGGATGCCTTTACAAAATTTGTTACTACTTTACAATTTTATCCTTCAGGAAGATATAGACATTCTTGAACCAATGGAGGAAAGAATGGAACAACTAGAATAGCTTGATGAAATAAGAAGATTAGCTCAAAACAAAAATGTGAAGTTGCAGGCACAAATGAAGTACTTATTTGATAAACAGGCAAAAGATAGAAAATTTGAAGAAAATGATCTGGTGTTAATGTGGAATGCAAGGTGTTAGGAGAAGGGAAAACACGAGAAATTCAAAGCTTTGTGGCTAGAACCCTTTGTTGTTGTTGGCAAGAAAGGTGAATATTCATATTATTTGCAAAATATGACTGGTGAAGAACAGGAGTTGCTCGTACATGGGAAATTTCTGAAGCAATTCTTCTCTTAAAAAAGGGAATACAGAGGATTAAGGGTTGCTAGTACATGGACAACTCTTGACATTCCTCTCAAAATTTTTTTTTCCATGCACAGTAGTTTAGGAAATAATAAGGAACATGAATTTCCAGTACATGGACAATCCTGAAATTCCTTCTTTTAAAATAAATCTTTCCATGTACAGTAGTATAGGGTCATGTTCATCTCCATTTCCATTCATTCCATCCTACTCATTGGTCCATCACCTTGAACGTTTGGTCTACTCACCCAGAAATCTGGATCCTTTCAATGATCTCACAATCATTCATCCCCAGACAGAGCCACTATTAGAACTGTAAAATTTTGAAAATTTCATGGCTATCTATACCCATAAGTTTCCTAAGAAGTCCATGCCATATGCACATGAATCTGCTTTGTATAACATTTTTTCCCATATTTTGTCATTTGGTCCCATAAAAGTCATTTAACTCTAATTATTTCAATATGTAAACCATATCGACGTAACATGATGCAGGTCTCACCGATCCATAAAGCATTTTTTCTAATGTATGTCTTTTTGTAGTTTATCGCCAAGACATCGGGAATGTCTTACCGATGAGTTTTCATCTAAGGATTGATATCGGCAAGAGGAAATGCGCAGTCACAGGAACAACAGACATATCAGTGAGAAAATATTCATCGATATAAGTCATACAGAGCTTGTGTATGTATTACCGATGAAGCACAAAAGTGAAATATCGGCGAGATAGGAGCAATCATAGTAACATCGTGTAGCGTTCATTTGGTTTTATTGATAAGGAAGGGTGGGTTCCATCGTTGTCATCGATATGAAGTCATGGAGTCTTACCAACCCCCTATGTCACATCGACAGAGTTGTATGGGATTTAGATTTGGTAGTGCATGTGGAAGAAATAATCATCGGCGGGACTTGTTTCATTGGAGAGAGCTAAGTGAGTCATTTTGAATGAAGTTCCATCAGCAGAAAAATCATTATGTCTTGGCGATCAGAATTAATGAAGAAATAGTCAGAAGGAGAAATCTCGGCAAAGCAAGACGTAAGCGGTGAAGCATCTGCTAACCCCTAAGGTCACAATGATACTCAAGACTGAAGGAAAAAAGTGTCGGGGAGACTCAGCACATCGATGAAATTGCATGACATCAAAGCGATATGTGATCTATGGTGGTCAGAGTGACATTGAACGTTGGTGGAACTACATGACATCATAGCGGGTATCTAATGGATGTTAGTAAAAGCCTGATCACAATGGATTGCCACAGATGTGAATGCGAAAGGACACGACTTTTCAAATGACTGATGTATAAATACTCATTTTTTGACAAATAGGAGATAAAGAGTGAACAAAAATATAGTAGGATACAAGATGTTACAATTTTTAGATTATGATGCATGTATGAAATAATGAAGATTTCAATTGAATTCATTTGATTTGGTGGAATTTTTCTGGTTTCAGTTGTTTGTTGTGTTAATTAAAAGTATTACTAAAGTTGTCTCCAAGGTTGATGTTTTCTAATTATTTAAACTAACATATCAAGGATATTTTTTAGTTTATCAGTGCACACTTGCTATATCTGTATGATTGGATTAATTGGTTCTTTCAAGGAGAGATTAAATCCTTTTAGTCAATCATAGTAATTAGGGAATCTCATTTGGATCATTAAGAAGAGCTCGATAATCACATTTCTGCATGTTTATACAAGTTATAAACTTAAACCTATATGCCAAACAATTTGAGTATCTGCTAGAAAGAAGTTACTCATTTCAGATTATCATTTGACTCCGTACACCCAATAAGGCACTAGTCTCTACCATTCCACTACTTAGTTTCATTCATATGAACACATTAGATTTTAGCATTGATATTGCTTATACAATTTGTACCAAAATAAAACTCATTTATCCACTCCTATTTTCCATTGTGGGTAAATCACTTTAAAGGAATAAACATTGGTCAAGTCTACTTCATTGTTATAGGTACACCCACCTAGGTCTGGCAGCACCTGAAGAGTAGAAGGTCTAAATCATTTTGCCTTGTCTGTTACCCTGAAACGTATCAAGAGATTGGCAACCTCTTGAGGTATTTTTCCTGTGTTTTTGAGAGCTAATAGGAGGCGGCCATAGAGAAGGAAAAAGGAAAGAAAACAACCAAACCACCCCATGGAAAAGAAGACAAGGACCAAATGAAATATAAGTTCCAAGGGGAACCTCTCAATTCCAAGGTCACCTCAACTTGGAAGGAGGTCTTAGACACAAACATCGGGCATGTAGACACTGATGAGTTCATGCAGAGAGTACAGATCAACCCTACAACCAAAAGTGCAAGAAGGATCAAAAGTAGTGGGTTGGACAAAGTTGTAGGCTTCCCTCCTACTCTTATTTCCCCCGAACTAGTGATGGCCTACAGGGAGGCATATCAACTAGAGACTAGAACGATTGTCGATAGAGACAAAAATGTTTTGGTTGATATATCTGCCCAGTCAAGAATAAAGACTTTTCATATCCCTACCTTTGGAGAGATGGAGGAAGCATCCATAGAGGATGGAAAGGTGATGTGGGATGAAGAACCTCTTAAATACAAAAGGATTATCAACCAATAATGGTTGAAAGAAAAGAGGGGTAGTGTAGCTAAGGTGCCCCAGGAGCTCTTCTATAGTGACTTTTATGAGGACTACCATATCTTGGTGACCTTGCTGAGTATATTCATGGGCCTCCCAACTACGACCTACTTCTAGGATTAGATGATATATTTTGTGGAAGAGATCCTTTGGGGTAAAACTAAGTTCTATTATGTAGGACTAATCCGTGATTGCTTCCATGAGAAATTTATGGTTGTTAAGAAGACTTCAAGGTCTTACATAACCCCTACCTTGTATATTTGCTAGCTGACAAGATATAATATAGAGCCTTGTTTTAGGCTCTTGATGAGGAACCAGACAGAGATTTGAAGGTTTATGATAGGTACCCTCAATTGCAGTTTAGAAACTTTAAGAGGGATTATTGTAGGGTCAATGAAACTTTCATAGTCATGTCATTAGATTGCTTAGAGGTGACTTCAAAAGAAGAATCTCCCATAGTCCAAATGCCTTCCTCCACTAGTTTTCCTTCTTAATCATTCAATTTACAAATTTTACATATATCCAAGCTGAAGGCTTTTTAGAGAAACCATACAAGCTGCCCCAGTATCCAAACAACCAGATAATATTGTTAGAAATATCTTGGCAACTGCAGAATGCACATGCCCTCCATAGCAGCAAACATAAGGTACAGATCCCTTATCCCCTCTCTTTTAGCTAGGGGCTATATGATCTCCACACATATCAATGTGCTAAAAATTTAGACAAAGGGCTCGTGGAGTATCACTTGAGGTTCCACACTGCCTGACTGCAAATGGAACCTTATGGTAAACTAAAGAAGATGATTGTGGATGAATAAATTCATTTGCACCATGTTGAAGATTTTTGGGCCAATTGCAAAGATGATAATGAAGTGCGAATGAGGCACTACATGCGAATGACAACATATTTCATCAAGAGGGTCAACTTGTTCCCCATACCAGATCAGGTAGCAAAAGATGAAAACAAGTGATGGATCCTTGGTACAATGTAGTTACCAACCTAACTCTGCCACTAATTGATTGGGATGAGGAAGAGGTTGATGACCTCAATATTCTGACCAAGCCCATTGAGGCTATAAAAAATGAATGGATTGATGGAAAAATTGCTGAACTAAAGCAACAAGGGGCCACTTTGACCTATGAGGAGCTTGAGGATGAGCCAACAAGTGAAATTGAGAGTGGGAAAACTGTTGGATAGACCTTAAAGTCTCATCCAACCACCAGGTCTAGGAAAAGGAAAGAAGTGGTTGAATGTCAGCCCAAGCCCAAAGTATACTCAAGAAAAGTGTCAGAGAGTGAATCCTCCAAGAAACAAAAGACATTGGGAGGTCTTGATACCATTCAGGAGGAACCTCTCCATGAAGGAGAAGAAGCAGAGGCCAAGCAACCAAAGTCTCCACTTGCTGCTTCCACCCTTGCAACCACTACTGCCACTGACGTTGCTATTGCTGTTGCCTCTCAGGCAATGGATGCTACTTCTTCGCCTACTGCGGAAATCTCTGTTCACCTTTCCTCCATTTCACCCATGATATAGGTAATGCTAATAGATTATTCCTCTTCCACCACCTCTCTACTTTCCTCAGCTTCCATGTCTCTGACAATATCACTTCCCATGGCAACAACAACTATGTCAATGCCCACATTCTCACTCCTAGTGGCCTTCTCTTGACATATGTAGAACATTCCCATAGAGCTGATAGGAGTGTTGATGAACCCAACTATTTAGGCTGCCTTGGCGCAGATTCTTGCCAATATTCCCACCTCCTCTCCTCCAACTAAACCACTAGAAATGAAGGCCACAATGGAAATATCTGAGGAGTTGGAGAGATGGGAGAAGGAAGCCACAAAGGAGATCAAGGAGGAAGCGGATGACTACCATGAGCATCCTAAGTTCCAACACCTACCAATTGATGAAGTGGTGTGCATAGGTGAAGAGACAAAATCCTCTGAGGGTGTTGGAGAAGATGCTGACACCAAATATATTATGGAAACCTTTGATGCAGACCTTGAGGAGGAGTTAGCTCAATAGTTAAAGAATGTCAGAGAGGAGGTAGAAAAGCAACCTTTTGAGGAAGAAAAGAATGAAGAAGAGGAAATTGAGGAAGATACTAAACCTCCAATTGGGGAACATGATAAAAGCTCCAAGCATGATGAAGAAATGCCTCTCTCAGAGGAGTAAGAAGATAACCTCGAGCATGATGAAAAGATGCCACCCTAGTGTGAGGAAGAGGAAAAGAAAGAAGAAAAACCCCAAGAGGAGGATGAAACACATAAAAGCACAGGGAAAAAATAGTTTGAGGGGCATGAACATGATGATGAAGAATAAAAGAAAACTGCTGAAGGGGAAGAAATCCCCAAAGAGCACACAACCTCCAAGTCCCCAAAGAAGGAAATAGTTTTTATTCAAGATTCCAATGAGGAGGAAGGAAGGAAAAAACAAGAAGCCCTGAGTGACAAGATAATGAAAATCCAACACACCTACGAGGATGAAGGAGGTCATGAATCACCAAAGGGAGAATCTCAAATGTTTGAGTGGCTTGAGAAACAATTGGAAAATAAAACACCAAGCTTGAAGGATCCAAGGGAAAGGCTAGAGGCCATCTTGGTCTGAGCCCAGATAAGCACAAAGAAAGAGAAGAAACCTAAGGTCAGATATCAACTGACAATCGATCCCTCTGAATCTAGAACTGTGCAAATAGCCACCCCAGTGGTGAATGAAGAAGGGGTAAGTTATAACATTTCCACCCTTGACCTGGGGACAACGACAAGAGAGTAGAAAATTGATCATCTCCAAGGGTCTGTTGCCACCATCGTGCGTCAAATTCATAAGGATAAGATTTAAAAGGAGGCACTAAAAGCATAGGTGGCTAATTTGACAACCTATATTCAATAATGGTCATCAGTGAAAGAGATTCCCACCATATCCTTGGTGCCACCACAATTATTGTCTATGGACCAGATTGATCAACTGGAGAAGAGAAAGAATTGGACAAAAGCCACAGAGTATTGGTTTAGACAGGTCATCTACAATGGCAATATGGGCATCAATCACACGGTTAGGACAACCAACAAATTCTTGGAGTTACAAAGAGTTCTCAAGGGAATAAGGAAGTTCTGTACTGACTTCCCTGAGCTATACAGGATCACATACCCCAAACTTGAGGCCATCCTCAAGGTACCTGATGGATCCTAGGAAAATGAGTTTGCTCTAGCTAAAGGCAATCATTGGCTTGTAGAAATGTCCAATATGGGCCTTGACCACAAAAAATAGGTGTTAGAACAAGTGCTCCATGAGGTGGAGATTGAGATTAATTGGATCAAGGAAGTCTAGGTTGTTTGTGAAGAATACCTTAATTTAATGACAAACTTCAATGTGCCAACAGTTGAGTTGGATCTTGAGAAGATAAAGCCCTACTTCCACAAGAAGATGGAGAATGGAACCATTGATACACTAATGCCAGATTTCATGGGTTTTGCTTCTTAAGCCTTCACCCAGTATGAGTAGGTGATTAAGAATGCACATACATTTGACAAGGACTGGGATGTTGTCACTAACAAATCAAGGAGATTCAATTTTCAAGTAATCCAATTTGATATATTGGAGTGGGATAAGTTCCATGCGTTGATCAAAAAGTTTTTGGATTATTCCACCATAAAGAGAAATGAAGGAATTCTTGTGATTGATGATGAATTCCTCATACTGTAGCTACAAAAAAGAGAAATCAACAAAAGACAAAAGAGCTACAGTGCTGCCACAAAAGACAAAATAGAGAAAAGACAAGAATGTAATTTTAAATTGTAATATATTTGGGGGGTAGGTGAATCCCTAGTTTGTATTCAATCTTGGCCACACAATGCAAATCAATCTTGGCCATTCATTCTACTTTTTGGACACTATAAATAGGGGGTCTCCTCTCATTTCCAAGAGAGACTTGAGTTGTTGTAATGGCCTGCTACTAAAATTTTAATAGAAGTTCATTGAATTTTGGTGAATTCTTGGGTTTTGATTGCATGTTACATGATTCTTCTCCCATAGTTAGTTAATTCGAGTAGATTTACTTTACTGTTTTGCATGTTTTAGCTTGCTTTAGTAGATTAGTTGATGCTGCTCATTGGTTTTGAAAAATTCTATAGTGTGCTCGCAACTTTTCTTGTCCATACTTTTTGCTGTTTGTTGATGATAAGTAGCTGTGTAAAGTTACTCTGGGAATAATGTAAAAGCTACTCTAAACTTCTATCTTTTATTCATGCTTATGGTGAATGAATGGTTGAATGTCTTCAGTCTTTAGAAGTTTGCACTAATTTCATGATACTGTGAGGAAATCTAGTAAAGTGAAATTCAATTTTAGGAAAGTTGTCCATAGTAGGGTCCTCCATGATCATTGTTCACTGTTAGTTTCAGATCCAATAGCCTCCTTTCCTCCCTACTTTTTTTTTTAGAAATAACTTATGCTAAGGTTCATTGCACATTGTAAAACCAAATCTTAAGTTGAAATTGGAGTTTTAAGACTACTATTTGAACCTGCAACAATTGCACACCAACTTCCCCATTTCAAGAACTCTATTTTAAGATTCACCTTCCCTCCAACTTAACTCCATAAGTCTTCCTTGTGATTATCGACAAAATCACATTGAACCAAACTAAGATATTCTAAGCACTATCAAGACCTGACATTAGAGACCTTGGGATAGTGTTCTACAATTTGATTATGGAAGATTGCCTTTCAAGAGAGGTAGTTCACCTATGCACTGCCTGTGTTGAGAAAGTGATAAAAAACCCATCGACAATATCCAACTCTTGTATTGACCATGTATTGGAAACAACTCTTTATCATAAGGAATCTAAGGGAAATCTATCACGATGTGCGCATCTAGGTAAGGTTAACTTCGGTATCGATAAAGAAGATGAAGAAATCCAGGGGTTACATTCAAGTGCCTGTATCTTAGCAAAACAACTCCTCCAAGTAGGATATCATTGGAACATCATGATAGAAAAAAACGTCTATATCAGAACCATTAGTGTCTACATCAACAACACTAGGTGGCTCAACATGAGCATACATTTTTTAAAAAATCAAGAAAATAGTCAAGAAAAAAATTGTCCTCTAGTGAAAACCACTTCAGTGGCTCTTTGGATAAGTACCATGATGAAAACCTAGCAAACAAGCATCATGAGTAGAATCGAACATCTATGTGCACCATTTCAGGAGGAAGCATCTCATCCCATCCATAATAAATCCCACATTCCATCCATCTTATCCATAATAAATCCAATAACCCTTCATTATTCAATCCATTTTCATCCCGTCTAACTCATCTCGATCTTGGAAAAGGTTTGGTATGTACTTCACACTTGCTTATGGTAAACATCTTGACATGGGTCACTATCATTGATCCTATCCTAACGACCATTATCTAAGCCATGAAGCATTTTCCAAAGAGGCATACTCTATCCAAACATGTTATCCTATCACAAGATAATCCTTGTCATCCTTCACGTACCTATCCATCCATCCATACATCTATCCAAGCATCCACCCATGAAATTCCATACATTTCTAGACATTGGGGGTAGATACTTACATCTTGCTTTAGGAATAAATCTTGATCTATATCTTCCAACTTATGTGGTGATCTAAACATTTACTAAACACAAAATCAAATTGGTCAAATCATTTGTAAGTAGAAATCCAAATCACTAGCCCATGGCACATTTTGACAAGATGTTCCTTATCAAGCTTTATCCTTTATCAAAAATCAATCCAAACAATCAATATCAGTTGCATCTACCTTGCACTTCAACATCATATCAAATAATCCCAATATATTTTATTCCAAGCCTAGATTCAAAGTATTGATCAATAAAATCCAATCAATCCATCATCATCTCAGGATATCCTTCCCAATCCTCATGTTGCTTAACACTATCCTTGCATTGTTGTGTATCGTCAATAATGTTATAATCATCAATCCATCAATATGATCAATCAATCCTAGCTTGGCTTTCCATAAATCACAAATAGATCACTAATATCATTGTCAAATATCCATACACTCATCAACATCATGCAAAAAATCCAAAACTTCCAAAACACATCATGAAAATCCCTAAAAATGTCAAACATCAAAAATCCAAAAATAAAACCATGTTGAACTATGAGTCTTTAAGCTTGAATGTAGGAAAGGCCATCATTGATGTGCCCCTGAGACACCGTAGGTCAATCTTTAAGAGTCTGTAATAATAAACTGACATTCCATGAATTGTTAACATCTCATCCTCAATAAGTTGAGTCAGTCAAACTAGTGGTTTGTGTGTGTGTAACGTAGGAAAGGCTCATTTTTTATCAGCCCTTGAGGCCCCTAAGATAGGTCTTTTAGGTTAGGTTCTTGGTCGAAAAACTTGGAAAACCCCTAAACATCCAAATATTGAAAAAAACCTAAACATCAGAAAATAAAAAAAGCCCAAAAACATTGGAAAACCTTTGAAAACCCTAAACAACCTCAAATAATTAAAAAACCAAAACGTTCACATAAACTTTGAAAAAAGACCAAAAACATTGAAATATTCCAAAAAATCCAAAACCAACCATCCCATTTCACTTTCACCAGCAATAAACCTTCACCATAATAAATCAATTGTTAAACTCACCCTTTGGTAACACAAATGGAAAACAAGCACACCAATCAACAAAAGTAGAACCTTAAATGTCAAAAAAATCAAACCTTGATCATCATCAAACATGTCAATCAAACCTTATATCAACGACCTTTCAATCAAATTATCAACCCACCAACATTTGATAACACATCCTAGGATGCATCTTTCCTATAATGGGCATTATAATTGGCAATCACTTTGGATATTTATCCTAATAAAAGCACCCTTTGGCAAGAGATATAGATAACATTGACTATTTATTTTTGATCCTTTCTTATGATTTATCTTATTGACCCATTCTGAGGACTTGTTGATGATGGCTCAATGATTTAGAGAGAAAGGAATGGGGCATTGATCATTATCTTTTGTTTGCTATTCTTGTGGGGTATTCTTGTAAAATAATCTTGGTGCATACTTGCTTTGTTGCATGTAGGGAGGTCATTTGGAGTAGGTTGTTGAATATTGCGTATGCTTTGGTCTGATATATTCTGAAATTCTAAGCTACATTCCAACAAGGTTTCCACATGTCAAGGTGTGAACAAGAACTATCCTATGTGTTTTCAGAGTCAAAGTCCATCGCATTAGATACAACGCCATCCTGGTTATCAATACCTTGATGCATTGTGTCTATTTGCTATATAAAAAATAAGGAATACTACCAGTCTTTACCCCAATCCTATGAAATGGGAAAATCATCCATCTCATCACCATATCTAATAAAGTCTCAGTGGATCATGGACTTGTTGTAATTTTAAATCAATCTTGAAATCAATCGTCAAATCCATCTTATTCATCTTATTTCTTCTATATTTACTAAATTTCTATCCAAGTGTTGAATATATGTGATACATCAATATATACATAAGGCTACCCATAGTTGATGAATGTCTATACATTATGAAATCTGTCAACCTCAATATCTGAGCTAGCATGACAACAATCCCTCTTCCATTGGGGCATAGTGGGGCATCTATATCATCTTCAACTCAACAATCTAAAAAAGTTGTAACTCTTTGATTCAAAAGCAACCTAAAATCTCAAGCATCTCGAGCATAAGCCTAATTTGTCACCTATCATGAGCTTGATCAAAACACTTTATTCTCCATTCGATATCTCAAGGGGGAAACCAACCATATTTCAAGCATATTGATATCAAATCATCTAACAAATTTTGTTCCTAGCCTTGCTAGCAAATCTTGATCAATTTATCATATCAATCATCATTGGGATATATATTACCCCACCAATCCTGGTGTTATTCAACACTATCCTTGCATTGTTGTGAATCCTCAATAATGTTATCAATCAATCAATCAAATCAATCAACTTTCACTTGGATATCAACATCTCAAAGACACCATTGATATCCATTTCTTCATTGTCATCATCATCAAAATCAACATCAAAATCAACACTAGTCTTTGAACCAATGCAATGAGTACATTGCTTCAAAGAGGGGAAAAATATAGACACTTAAAAATGTCTGATGAATCACATTGGCTAACTAAAATCATCTCTTTGATTTCATCCTAATTCCTCTATTTAATTGAATAATGTCAATTATTTGATTAAATTCACCTAAATCTCCTATTAATTGAATAACTCACATTATTTGATTACTTCATCATGTTAACATTAATCCTCCTATTTAATTAAGTTCATCCAGATTCATCCTTTATTCACTCTTTGATTAAATAATCCTAATTATTTAATTAAATCCTCAAATCCCCTTTTCATTAAATAAATCAATAATTTAATGAATATCCTCACATTCCTCATCTTAAACATTAAAATTTAGTTTTAATTTGCTAATTTCCCTCCCATCCACTTGCATAGGGAATATTCCAAAGGAAAATTTTCTTATTTTTCTCCAAAAAAAGGCAATGATTATTCCAAAAAAACTTTGAAACAACCTTTTAAAGTTTTTGTAAAGTGTGTTTGTTTGCATTATTATGACCCCTTGATATTTTCTTGATCCATGTGAACATTTATTCTGATCCATTCATGAGAATCCTTGATCCATGTTTTATCCTCCTTTCATTATTCACCATTGATAGATTAAATCGATCCGAGCCTTTGATATCATTCCTCATAAAAAGGAATATTCCCATGGAATATTCCTTTGCACAATCAAATTTGGTTTTAATTAACTAAATATCTATTTCCTTCACCCATGAGAATATTCCAAATAATATTCTCTTTCTTCACTTGTTTGAAAAAAGGAATATTCTCCCTCATAACAAACTTACAAGACTTCTTGTGCAAGTTTTGAATGCGTGTTTATTTGGAAGAATATGAACCTTAATTCTTTCCTTGATCCATGTGATCATTGGTTATCATCCATTGATGAGAATTCATGATCCATGCCTCCATCTTCCTTCCTTTTTTACCATTGATTAACCTTTTTGATCTCAACCCTTCATTTCTCATTTGTCCTCCTACAAATAGGTCACTATTTGGAGACAAATGGATCCATATTTTAATATAAAAGTCATGTAGTTGAAACTCACACACATCTGCATACTCCAATTGCTATCACTATCTTTGAGGGCAATTAGATTTTATCACATCCATTTGAGAGAATTTGCTTCAATATCATCCAAGCTTATTTCAACAAAATGGGATTGGGAAAGGGCTGAATTCCACATCCAATTCAGCACCGATTCCCCAATGGGATGAGGTTTTCTGAGTTTAATTAGGATTCTTTGTGCAATTTGAGCTTTATTTCAAGTTTTAATGGCTTCCTAGTTTAACTTTGCAAGAATTTCATTGGAATTGTAACTTGATTTAGCTAATTACATTATTTTAAATTGCTTATTACAATCATGTTTAGCTTACTTAAGATTTACATCCGTAGTTATGAACTCATCTAAGGATGCTACAACATGGTCATACACATGGTTGAAATTTGTGTAGTTCACTCCCTTACCATTGTCCTTTCCCTTGTTATGATTGGGCATTGGATTTTTGCATATTTTTTAAATATTTATTCCCCACTTTTTGGTCAATGGTTATCTCCCTTCTTTAAATGAGCTCTTGGATGAGGTTCTTCAATCTCATGCAACTAGCTGTTGTGTGTCCCTTGATTTTGTGATAATTACAAAGATTCTTCTCATTATACCATGGTGGTTTAACTTGAGGCTCTTGATAATTTTCATAAACGAGAATTGTGATAATATTTTCTTGTACTAGCTTTTGTAAGATAGATTCAATAGGCTCCCCCAAAGGTGTATATTTGTGTTTTTGTGGGTAATTATTCCTTAGGGGTGGTCCTCTTTGAGAATTCATGTTATTTACTATTTTATTGTTTCATTGTTGTTGTGGTGGATTAGGTGGTGGTGCATTTTGTTGTATGTTGGTGTGTGGGTTGGTGCGTGTTTTGTCTTGGAGCACTAATAACAACATTGGCATCAACGACACCATCATTGGTAACATTTTTGATTTTGGCCCAAGTGTAGGGTTTGTCGTTATAGCTTGTTGATGGTTGATTATCCTTGTATGTGGGTGTGTGGCCTTGTGCTATGAGGGCTCTATCAATATTGAGATATTTTGGGATTAATTAATCATATGTTGTGATGCATTGCATTTTCATTTGGAAGGATAAATCCCCTTCAAGATTAGAGATGATGGTTCCTATTCGTTGCTCCTCCAACATGGACCATTTGCTTTTGTTGGCTCTAGACCTCCATCACTATAAGAAGGTTGCAAATGATTCTCCCCTAGCATGTTTGAGGCCAGATAGCTCCTCCAAGCTTACATCCATGTCTATATTAAACAATTTTTTTCTATAAATAGGTCTATGATGTCTTGGAACTTTTTGATTCTAGTAGGTAAACGAGTGAACCATTCAATTGCGGGGCCAACTAAGCTTTGGGGAAAGAGTAGCATTAGATAAGAGTCACATCATATGCCACTTCCATGCAATGTAATGAAATTCTCTAACATGGTGCTTAGGATTTCCTTTTCCTTTATATTTATCAAATTTTGGTATTTGAAATCCTAGTGGGAATGAAACCATAGCAATGTTCCTATCAAATGGATAGGGGCACAAATCTTGTTGGGCGTATAATTTTTCTTTCTTTCTAGTTTTAATTTCTTGTATTTGCTGTGAGAGAAATTTGACCTATGTGGAAAGATTTTTTTGTGGATCAAGTGGTGAAATGTATGTGTTTTGAGGTGGTATGGTGGATGATTTGGGTGTGTTATGTGGCATGTGTGGGGGTTTGTTCAGTTGTGTGAATGATGGGGTGGTGTATGATCCTTGTGTGTTAAGGTTTAAGGAATTTGGTTGTGTGTTTGTGTAGGTTTGTTAAAGATTTTGTTGTTGCATGAGCAACACTTTCTAGTATTCCTATTGTTGTTGTGCCAAAAATGCTGCTTGTTGTTGTTGTGCTAATAGTGCCTATTGTTGCGCTGCTTGATGCTGTTGTGCTATCAATGCTTTTTGTTGTGCATGATATTTTTGTAAGGCTTGTTGATAGGCTTTCTATTGTAGCATGGCTTGTGCTTGTGATTGTTGTTGTGCTTGGTATTGAGTCTGTGCTTGAGCTTGAGATTATGATTGAGCTTGTGCTTTCAAGTTTGTGCTTGGGATTGTGCTTGGGATTGTGCTTGTTCTTGTGCTTGAACTTGTTGTGATGCTTACTACTATTACTATTGTAGCAAGGCTTGTGCTTGTGCTTGTTGTGCTTGCACTTGTTGGTCTTGTAATTTTTGCAATGCCTTTTGTTAAGCTTGTTGCGCTACTTGCAACATAATTTTATATTGATTTGCTACATTGGGATTTTGAGGTGGAGGTGGGAGATTTTTGGGAATGGTGTGAGATGGTGTGGTAAGAGTTTGTTGGGGTGGTTTTTGTGTAATGACGAGGGGTTGGGTGATAGATGGTGGATTTAGAATTGTATTTGACGTGCTTAGCCCTTGTGAGACTAGAATTTGGGATGCTTGAGGTGTTGTTGATGATGTGATTAGTGGTTGAGATATTTGGGATGATGCCACTTGGTGTTGCAGTGTCAGTGGCATGTTTGGAGGATTTAGAATGATGGATGAGTTGATTTGATTTATGTTTGCATGATTGAGTTGATTTGATTGATTTTGGGTTGATGTATTCAATGAAGTGATTTGTACTATAACTTGAATTGATGTGGGTGATGGTGTCATGATAGGGAATGGTGGGTATGTTTGTGATGGGTTTCCTTGTAGGAGTGAAGATTAAGCATTAAAGGTACCCACTTGTCTGAATAGATCTATTTGTCCTTGTGAGACATTGGGAGTGTAACCTTGTGTATCAAGGGCATAGGCAGGTGTGGCATGAAAAGTGGATGAATTATTCATGTCATGGAAGACAAGTGACACATATGGTTGTTTATTGTCTTGTGGGATGGTGTTGGGAATACCCAAGATCATGTTGGCCTCCAAGTTTTGGTTGTTGACATGCTTCCTTTGGTGGTCATAGGTTGACTTGGCATGTGTGATGATGATGGTTGGGAGATGGATTGGAATATGGTTGGGAAAGATGGTACGAAAGATATATGTGGAATGGTACCCAAAGGTTTCTCTGTAATGGTGCTTACATCAAAAGTGGAAGGGATTTTAGCCCCTTCTTTTGCTAACTCCAACATGTATTAGGTGGGATTCAACTTCATTATTATATTAACAAGCTTGTGGGTGTTGGGATCTTGTATTAATTCAAGTAATTGATCATGGGTCATCTCTTTGTAATTGTTTGAGACATCCTCTATTTGACACCCACCCTTTTGAGAATCTTGAGGTAGTTGAGAGGGATTAGGTAGAGGGTTGGTAGATGCCCTTGGGTTGAATTTAGTTTGGCTCAAATCACTCGTGGTTGATGTTTCCTTGTTTTTCTCCATGCTCTCTGTGTTGTGACCTTGTTTGGACCATAAAATTGGGATAAAATTTTAGAAGTATGTGTGATGTACTTTAGAATCCTTTTGTTGATCTAATTTTAGGTACAAAAATAACTTCTAGGATGTTTTAGGATCAAATGATGATGGTATGAAAGATGAATGATATGGGTGTTTGAAATTTTAGAACTTTGGGTCAATACTAGACTTTAGGATTTGATTTTGATGCTTGGATTTGGATAATGAACTTCTAAATCCTAGGATGGACTTGTGATCTTTGGATACACTTCTTCAAAGGATACCAATTTAAATAAATGTGTGAGAAAGAATTCATTCCCACACACCTAACTAAACAAGGTGATTTTGATTTGGTTAAGATGATTTACCCAAGTCTAGCATAATGATGTTTCCAAAGTTCTAAGAAGTTGTTTGTGGGATGGATTTCGATAGATGTTTTGGGGATGGATGAAGTGGTTTTTTTGATTCTAAGTGAACCTAAAATGACTTTTTTTACAAAACCAAGATATTGAAGAACATGCTTTACCCTATGAGTAACTTAAACCCAAAAGATCAATTCTTTAAATGAGAGGCTCATATTGGACATACAAGTCTGGTTCATCCCTCAAAAGGCATGCATAAATATTTCTTACCAAGATTTCCTTGTTACAGTATATCTCCAAGATTCTTTTCTTGATAGAATTTGAACTATGATGTCTTTTTTTTGAAAAAAAATGAAATTTGGATCTTCGTTTAAGGACTTTATTCTTGGAATAAATCATGAAGACAAGCACATGTGTGAGGTTTAATTGTGAGTTTATGTTGATTAATGAATTTATTTTTACCACATCCAATTGTCTTGCTTAAATTTAAAACTAAATGTCTATGTATAGGTAACCTTTAATTCCACAAGGTCCATTATGTGAAAATCAAGAAACCAAGGCCATAGTTTCCCTAGGTTGACTTTGAAGTGTGTGAATTAAGATATGATTTCAAATATTTAGAAGCCTCTAAAGATAAAATCCTTAGGGAGAAGCATTAATATTGGACTCTTCAAAGGTATTCACGCTTTTTTCAAAGGGTTTGAAATTTGATGATTGTTTAATGTTTGTTTCAATGTTTTGGAACCAAGAAATGTGTTAAAGCTGACTCACAAGCAACACAGTCCTAGCTCAATGGTATGTTTTTCTTGGTGGGATTTCCTCATGCCATTCATAGTAGAAGAGATTATTTTACATGCAATCAAGGAAAGAGTGTAGAGGTATGTTAAGAATGAAGTCTTAACATTTACACTTTGACCAAGATCGTACATGGCAAGTAACTTCTTGGAATCTAAGTTCCAATGCACCACTTTGATAAACTCGTTGGATGGACAAGTTGGCCACTACAAAAAGGTTCTTGATGACAATATTTTTAGATAAACTGGTGTCTATACATACAATGATTCACTCAATTAAGAGGCCTCCTAGCCCATAGAAAGATCTAAGGGTTTTTATGCATCACACAGATACTAAGGGAGACTTTCTTTGGTATAGAGCATCCACACTAGGTGATTGATGACTTTCCCAACAATCATAATTGTTTATATAGTGGACCAAAATAAAGTACTTCTTGGGTCGTTCCCTCTCATAAGTTGTGAGGAAGGCCCTCTAAAGGTGACTCAACATGAAAAATAAAAATTTACACTTTTGAGTGTTTCTCTTCACCCAAAATTGCATGAAGTGTAAGGGGAGAGGAAACACACTTAAAGTGTGTCAAAGAAAAGATCAATCAATCAAAACACTTGTTCATTTTATCCTTCAAAGTAATAGTGACTTCATTTTAAGCAAAAAATCTGAGTATGGGTTTTTTTGTTCAATTTTAGTCCAACATA
The DNA here is from genome assembly GCA_007258455.2 of Sequoia sempervirens. Lineage (NCBI taxonomy): Eukaryota > Viridiplantae > Streptophyta > Pinopsida > Cupressales > Cupressaceae > Sequoia > Sequoia sempervirens. The sequence continues at coordinate 403,643,720 of VDFB02086081.1, read as the reverse complement.
GCAATAACTAGTGAGTTTGTAGGTTAAATTTTAACCAACTTGAAAGAAGATCAAAGATATGGTTAATTTTAAGCCTAAAATGAAACTAGTTGGTCCTAAAATAGAATATGAAAAGCAACAATGTGTCCTATGCTATTACAATTAGAATTAAAATGATTTTCAACTTTCAAGTCAATGTCTCAATCTTCAATTCTGCAAAGGTAGTTTTGGACTTGGAAAAGTGACGCTGTAACAACAAAATTGACATTGTTTTGTGAATAGTGACACTCTGGTGAAAATCAAAGGAGGTGCTCTGCTGTGGACAAAGAGCACAAAAGTAGCACTGAAGTGACAAAAGCAATGCTAAAACAAAGGCGACATTCTGGTGAACGTTGCAAAATCATAGAAACTCGAGAAGTTAAAAGCGATAGTATATCAAAGGCGACATTGAAAGAAAAAGATAGAAGTGAGAGTATTCATCAAAAGTGACTCCCTGGTGTCAAAAGCGATGCTGTTTGTCAAAGACAATGCGGTATCTTCTAGCAATTTAGCGGCACAAGAATCAAAGGTGAGCTCTGGTTGTAGAAAATAGTGTCACTTTCTTGGGACCTACAAAAATGTAATTTCTAAGCCAAAATGTCAAATTTTTGAAATGGTTAGCTCTCCTTCTAGTAACAAAATGTGAATGATGATCTACACCTAGCTAACAATAGACAAAAAAAACTAAGTTAGTCACATTAGTAAGCACAAATAATCATTCCCTATGAAATTCCTAATCATACAAAGATAAGAAAACATGAAACTAAGAAATAAAAAACAAATAAAAACATGTAAACCTATCCAAATAGATCAAAACTCCATCCCATAGGGGGATTGGTGTCACTTTGATGTGGAAAGTGGCCCTTTCCTAATCCCTTGTGATAAGCTTCAAGATATTTGATGAACAACTGTGATTTTTGATGCAAAATATGATGAACTTAAGCCAATATGATGATGAAAACATATAACTATGTGATGAATTTGATTAGAGTAACAATGCATAAAGTTATGGATCTATATTCAATAGAGGAAGCCTCTATTTATAGGAGAGAAGGGTTGAAGAATGGATGAAATTGAGCAATATGGGATTAAAATGGGAGCCAATAGAATTGTGACACTTGTCACAAGGCTAATGAAAGCCATGGGGATATGTGCATGAGCACATTTTGAAAGAAGTGATGAGTTAAGGCATGTAGGTGGATTTGTAAGAGAATGTAATAGAATTGAATGAATATGGTTGAGAATGTAAGAGAATGTTGTTGAGGGTGTAAGAGGGATAAATGACCTTGTAAGAGACAAGTTGGCATGTAAGAAGAATTGAATGCCTTCGTAAGAGGAATTTAAGGCATTTGTAAGTGGATTTTAAAGCCTTTGGAGGTAAAGTTAAGTTGAGGGAATATTCTTCGAGAATATGCCTTTGTGAGGGAAAATAGACTAATTAGTAATTACAATAAATTAATTTCATGTGCAACTTGGTTATCCAACCAGGGGTTTATTTTACCAAAGTGGGGTTAAAAGCTAAAGAAATGGAAAATTGAGATTAGGAGGTAGCTTAGGGTTAATTAATTCAAAATTAATTAACTTAGGCAAATTGGGGGTTTTATGACATTTGTTTAAATAATTTAGATTTATTTAATCAAATGAGAGGACATTGGGATTTTAATTAAATAATTTGATTTATTTAATTAAATTAGATAGACATTAGTGAGAAGAAAGTGAATTAATTTGATAAATTTAATTATTTTATTAATAGTAGAAATTGATGAATTCAACTAAATAATATAGATTATTTAATTAAATGGTTAGAACATAAGTGATTTAGGAAGGAACGATGTTAGTAATTAGATTTAGATGTGTAATAGCGATCATGACTATTTAAGTGTCTACATCAACCTTTAACCAATAATCATTATAAAATAATTCTCTCAAATCATAAAGTTCAAGATAATCATTTTTCTAATATTGTTGCATTTATCAAATCTTGTAAACATTAATCGATAAATCTTATTTTTCAACTATTTCAATATTATTAAATACAAGTAAGGAAATTGAGATATGACATCCTTCCCCACTAGGAAGAGACATCGTCTCGATGTCTAATTAACAAAATTAAACCACATATGTCTATTTCAACATCGAATCATATTACTATGAAGCCAAAAATCAAAGCATACAAATCCAAAATATTAAGCAATAGTAGATAGTGAATCATCATTACTCTATCTAAGAAATCAAATGCGGAAAAGAGAAATATATCTCCTCTGCATCCTTCCATGTAGTAATATCCTTAGAATATTGATCCCATTTGACCTTATATTGAAAAATGTCTTTGTTTTGTAACTTGACGTTGCGTCTATCCAGAATTCTAATGGGCTCTACCAGTACCACTCATGGATCCTCCACCTATATAGAATTCCAATCAAGCATATGAGATGCATTTGGATGGTATGACTTAAGCAAAGAAACATGAAACACATTGTGGAGTCTAGCTAGAGAAGGTGGTAGAGCAAGTTGATATGCAATTGGGTTGATTGCTTCTAACACATCAAATAGACCCATGTATCTCAAAGCCAACTTGGAAGATTTTTCAAAAGTAATAAAGCTCTTATGTGGTTTGACTCTCAAAAAGACCTTGTCCCTTGCTACAAACTATCTAAAGGTTCTATTCTTGTTGACATAACTCTTTTGTTTATTTGCCACCTCTTTCAGTCTTCCCTTATTAAGTCTCATTTGCTCTTCCAACTCCTTTAATATTTCAGGACCCATTATGATCTTATCTACTAATCTATCCCAACTGATGGGAGTATGACACTTTCACCCATATAGGGACTTGAAAGGTGCCTTATCCAAGGATGCATGATGGGATTTGTTATAAGAAAATTCTAATAATGGTAGATACTCTTCCCATTTATATTGCTGGTCCAAAGAGTACATCCAAAGAAGGTATTCTACTACTTGATTCACTCTCTTAGTTTGAATGTCAGTCTGAGGATGATAAGTTGAACTAAAATTTAGCTTGGTCCCCAAAGCTACATTCAAAGTTATCCAAAACCTTGATTTCATTCGAGTATCTCTATTGTATATGATGGTTTCTGCCAGTCCATGCAAGCATAAGATCTCTTAGACAAATTTCTTGGCCAAGGTCAACGATCCATCCTTAAGATTCCCTGGAATAAAATGTGCCACCTTAGTCAACTTATCAACTACTACCAAAATGAAATCATGTCTATTCTTGCTTAAAGGTAACCCCTGTACAAAGTCCATGCTAATCACTTGTCATTTGTACTTAGGTATATCATGAGGATAAAGGAGCCCTGCTAGATGCATGTGCTTAGCCTTAACTTGCTAACACTCCAAGCACCTGGCTATGTATTCCACTACATCCTTTCTGAGCTTTAGCCAATAATACAAGGTTTTCAATTTTAAAATCATCTTTGTAACTTCGAGGTGTCCTGAATATGGGGCATTACAAACTTCTTCTAGGATTAGCTTCCTATGCTCTCCAGAATCTGGAATATACATCTACCTCTAATATCTCAAGAAACAATCTGATTCAACCTCATACCCATCAAATTGATGGTTTGAAAGATTCTCTTCTAGAGCCTTCTTCACCCCCTCATAATGCTCATCTCCTTGCAAGTGTTACATCACCTGCTGCCTCAAATTGGATCTCATAGAGGTCATAGTTTTTGGATGTCTCTTCTACTAAGAGTATCTGCCACTCTATTCTTCTTTCATTTTATATAATCAATTCCAAAGTCATACTCACTAAGGATTTATAACAAAATCCTCTACCGTGCATTGAGGTTTGGTTGGGTGAAGATGTATCTCAATCCCAAATGATCCATTTTGAGCTCAAAAAACTTTCCCAAAAGGTAATGTCTCCACATCTATAAGGCAGGCACTATAGCTGCTAATTCCAGATCATGTGGTGCATAATTCACTTCATGCTATTTAAACTTCCTTGACTCATATGCTACCACTTGTCTTTCCTACATTAACATTGCTCCTACACCATCTCTTGAAGCATCCTTGATCACTAGGAATTGACCATTGGGATTAGGTATAGTCAATACCGGGGCTTTCGTGAGTTTCTCTTTTAGGAGTTGGAAGCCTTGTTCACACTTCTCAGTCCACTCAAACCTCTTTCATTTCTTTTGAAGTGAAGTTATTGGGGTTGCAATTTGAGAAAACCCTTGCACATATTTCCTATAATACTCAAAAAGGCCCATAAAGCTTCGTACATCCATCAAACTCTAAGGCATCAACCATTCCATAATTGTTATGATCTTTTTAGGATCCATAGAGACTCCTTCAGTTGAAATAATGTGACCTAGGTAGTGCACCCTATCCTTATAGAATGAGCACTTTGATAGCTTTCCAAAAAGCTTATTTTCCCTTAGTCACTTTAAGACTATCCTCAAGTGTCAATCAAACTCCTTAATAAACTTGGAATAAACTAGAATGTCATCAATAAATATTAGGAAAAAATAATCCAAACACTCTTGGAACACACTATTCATAAGATTCATGAAAGATGTGGGTGCATTGGTCAATCCAAATGGTAAAATGGTGAACTCGTGATGCCCATATCGAGTTTAGAAAGTAGTCCTTGGGATGTCCTCCTCTTTTATTCTCAACTAGTGATGACCAAATTTGAGATCTATTTTTGAGAACAATGATGCTCCCTTCATTTGATCAAATAGCTCATCGATCCTTGAAAGGGGATATAATTTTTTTATGGTCACCTTGTTCAACATCTGATAATCAATACACAGATGCAAGGTTCCATCCTTTTTCACAACAATAACTAGTGCTCCTCAAGGTGACACATTGGGCCTAATAAGCCCCTTGCATAACAACTCTTGTAACTGGGATTTCAATTCATAAAGATTGGTGGTGGTCATCTTGTATGGGGCCTTAGATTGAGGCTCATCTCTAGGAACAAGGTCGATGGAGAAATCAAATTTTCTTGCTTTGGAGTTATCTCAGTGAGATCTTTGAGGAACGCATCTCAAAATTCCCTAAGGATAGGGTAATAATATAGGTATGGTTTCTATTTGTTGAGTTCACTGACGTGCACAATATATATGACACAACTCTTCTTTTGATCCATTTTGAGCTACATAGCTGAGATCTACCTAAGTTTTAGGGGTCTTTGTATCCCATAAATCTCAATCGGGTCTCCATAGTCATCTAGGCAACTAACCATCTTATCCTCACAATTTACAATGGATTTGTACTTAGTTAACTAGCTGTTTCCCAAGATTACACCAGATGATCCTTGAGGTGCCACGTAAAGGTCAACTTGGGTTAGGAAATTGGGAAGTTCTAACTCACTACAAAAGAAAAAATGAATCTACTTCCTACTCTACTCAATTTCTGTATTGAATTGACCACAAGTTTTCCAAATATACAAGTATAATGGGCAGCTTTGAAATCTTTCTAGGATCTATAAAACACCCAGTAGCTCCAATATCTACTAAAATAGAAATGGTTTGGCCATAGAGCTTACCCCTTAATTGTATCAAAGAAGTTTATTACTTTGCTTACCTATTATCCACCGCTGCATGGATCTTGTGTTGCAGGGTCCGCTACTAGTTTCCTTCCTTCTGTGACTTCAACTTCTGGTTGTCACCCCCACAAGTGAAACACCTGGCACATGGTCCTCTTTGACCTCTATACCTATCCTCTTTTGAGTACCTCTGATTATTGTTAAGGTTTTTGTTGCCACTATTAGCCCTCTTATTCCATCTACCTTGGTTGCTTTCTTCCTTCTTTGAAGGGTCGCTTTCCCTTTTTAAATTTTTGATCTGATGGGAATTATTTCCCTTCTATTCACCACCCTTCCAAAACTTCTTTTTTTGAATTGAGTCTTGAAGTTTGAACCTTTGTAAAGATTGGACAACTGTTGCAACTTCTATTCTTGCTTAATGGCCTTCTCAAAAGCTTTTTCCATTATAATGGGATTGTGGAGGTCCACCTAAGCTCCAATGTGGGGTCTCAATCCGGATATAAACTTTCAAATCTGAAAACACTCATTAGATTGGTACTATGGTACATGAGAAAATTGGTAAAGTTCTCCCAATACTAAACTATAGTTAGGCTGCCTTGGGTCAAATTTTGAAATTTAGTCATCTTCTTGTCAAATAAAAGTTGTGGTAGCTACCTCTTCCTAAAATATTGGAGGAAAAACTCCTAAGTGATCTCCTTTGGACAAACTCTCTTGTCTACCTTCTCATTGTCCCACCAAGTAGCTACCACTCCAAATAGTTGATACATAGCCCACATAGCCTTGGTTTGGTCTGATAGGTTACAAAGTCTAAAGTGTTTTTCCATCTCTATAATCCATGCCTCAAATCCATCCTCGATGGCCTTGCCATAAAATTTTAGCAGTGCTACCTTTTAAAGATATTTCCCAAATTCTTCCTCAATTTAATCCCGATTGGGATCCCCTTGACCCCCTTGACCTTGGTTAGGTTCCTCATTCCTCTGAATCTTATCTTTTCGTACCACTTGGACCTCTTGCTCTAAATAGTCCATTTGAGATTCTTGTGAGTTCAAGAGTTCCAGGATTTGGTCTAGCCTCTTGCTCAACCCATTGTCCTATCCGCTATTGTTTGCTTCTTGTCTAGTAGTCACCATAATGAATCACACTCGACCTACACCACAACCACATTTAGCATAACTTAACACAAGGTTTTACATTTAAAAATTTGCATCTACAAAATGCTACATACACAACATGTAATCTAAAAGAGATATACATGTTCATTCACATGAAGACAAGTCTTAAAGTTTGCATCCTTGAACAACAAAAAAAATAAATTATTTATTTATATTAAATATGGATTTACACTGATCCTTATTTACATTTTTTTCCCATACTAAGTAGTTCCCTCATTACCGAAAAGAGGACACTCCTCTGGGTCATTCAAATTTACATCATCCTTCTTAGGAGATTTATGACGTGCAAATAATCACTCCTCTTTTATCAATAAAGGTGCCTTAGGTCCACATCCTATTGGCCAATCTCTTAATGTAGAGGGTTTCTTAGTATTAGGAGTTTGTTTGGACTCCTCAATCTTTTTTCCTATCTCCAAATTGAGTCGAGTGAGGGCGTGTGCTAAAGTTTCATCATCCAAAATCTCAAGTTGGTCTTTGAGTTTGGGATTCTCTTCAATAACGACTTACTTTTTTGAAGGCCTAATAGTTTTTCCTTTCTTCCTTTTTGACTTTGACCTTCCCATTCTTGCAACTAGTTTAGATTTTGGTTATTCTCAAGATAGCTCATTTTTAGTTAAGGGTTTACTAATTTCCCTAATTCCAACCTCTATGGACTCATAGGCCTAGAGTTGAACCCTAAGCTTTGATACCAAATGTAACATTCCCAACTAATATTTTCAAAATAAATTATTAATTGACATTATGGATATAAATTTATGACATAAACCCCATAGCTATTTTCCAACATAGCAATTTCATGTCCATAAATAAAAGAATAGTTCATCTATATATATTGATTGTTGGAAATAGGAAACACTGAAAGGGTGGGGGTGAATCAATGTTGTGCAAAAATTAAATTTATTATTTTGATCTTTAACTCACTTAAGCTTTCAACAAAAGAAATATGCATGAACATAAAGAAAACAATCACAACACCAAAACACTAGGATTTTTACGTAGAAACCCTATTAAGGGAAAAAACACAGTGGATGGCCAATCCAAAATATAATCTGAGTATACCCAAAAGAAAGATGAGAAAATGGGAATGCACTTGCATTCAGGCACATTGCCTAAAGCTCACTACTAAAAATAGAAAGGCTCATTGCCTTAAAATGATTTGGATTAGATCCAAGAGAATGAACTAAAGGAATATCATCTACAAATTCTTGATTATAGTTCTGATTAAGCTCAACAGTCGATCTTCTATCCTTCTGACTAACTCAACAATTTTTCTCTGCTATGCACAAACTCGCACTACAAAAAACTTGATGCATAAGTGAAATTGTGCATAATCGCTTAATCGACTTTCTAATAATTGCAAACACACTTCAACACATCTTTCACACACACAAAATGATATAACTGATCACTTATATATATCCACAACAAAGAATTTAGTTGCTACAAGTCAGCTTCAATAAAACTTAAAAATATTAGCAACTGTCGGCTTAAATCTTGAGTAATATCCAATGCACATCCACAACAGTCATTCACCACTTATCTTGGACCCAAAACATAATGATCAAACATAAAAATATTTGAATAAACATTCCTCGAATATCTACAATACATTATATCAACTTAGTCAACGACAAAACACTAATAAACAAAAAGATATCAACCAAATCTCCAAAATTACACATAGCTTGGTATGAGGCATTAAGATTTCTGGATAACATAAGAAATATACTAATAAACCTCCTATGAGATCCAAAACTTAAAATAGTAACAAAAAATCTACACATGAATCGATGATCACCAAATTGCCAAACGCCCTGTTCTTCTGACTGTTTGCAGACTGTCTACTGATGGGAGAAAATGATGATGTGTGGATCAGTCACCGACTAGGGTTTCCATCAATGAAAACACCTGAAATAATTTGCAGTGTCTCTTTCCAACATTCATTTCCAATGTCAATAGCTATTATATATAGTTTTACTTGGCACTCAATCACTACACAGTCAACACAATAATTACATCAATGATACACGTACATCAAATAAGATAGAATTCTAATGTAATTCCTCTTCAACAATTCACCTCCATTGGTGGATGAGAACATGGTTCAAGTGATTTTCCACTCAACCATGAAGCAATACTCCCCAAAATTCTTCCATCCATCAAAGAATACCCAACCTCGCATGAAACACTTACCAAGAGATACAATTTTCAAGGTGGAATCTATGTGCCTAACTACATTCATTTCTATCTACTACTAGAACATACAAGTTCCATGTTAGGTAAAAAAGAATAAAGAGGATGAAGAGAGGATAAATAAATGAATAGTATATTTTGAATAATGATTACAAAGCTTGGCCAAGATCATGCTGCATAAATGCAACTTAAATTAGATTTGGAAAAGAAAATCTACACTCTCTAGCACCCATTCTCAAAAGGTAGCTTATCATAACAAAAGGGGTATCCCTCCCATCTAGACCATCTAATAGCATCATACATCAATGTGCTACAGTCTATCTATTACTTTTGTGTCATTCCATTTCATCATTCATAAAGCAAGTAATCCATTTAAATATGGTATATCTAGTCATCTATTCATCATATAAGTATCTTTCCTTAAGATTCATATTTGTAGTTCAAAATTGTTCCTTTTCTATAATTCTTTCCTTTGTAAATGAAATCAAGCAACATACTAAAATGAGTAAATAAGATGGAATAAGAAGGTATACCACATGTATGTGAACATGCATAAATGATGAATTTTTTGCATGTGCACACATATGCATATTATTCATAGTTTGTATATGTGTATCATTCTTTAAGAATAATAATATAACAAAATCCATTCAAGATGTAGAATTCTAGATAAAAAATACATTTATTTCTTTAGATACACAAGTTCTAGTCTTATTCACAATATTCCAATAATAACACAATGAATATCTATACAATGGTTTGAGATTTTATCAAGTAATAGAGTTCCAACTAAAACGATACTAGGTTGTTTACTTTTAATAGACAAAATAAGTTTTAGAAAAATTACGAGAAACAGTATTAAATCTTGTCAATCATCAGTTTGAATTTGATTAGTAAAGGCATAATATTTTCCTATATTCAATCTATTCTAGATAGACAACAGGTTCAATGATTAACTAACAGATCATATATTCTCTAAATTTAATTCCAAAAATTGTAATGTTCTACGGTTTGTACATCTTTAAGTCACACATATATGTTTATATAATGAAAATACTAGGATCAAATAGCATTAATCATGCTATTGACTTATACCCTTCACAAATTTTTCCAATGGTACTATCAACCTCATATTGAAAATGATCAGAGAATAATTTACCATTTGAATATGTATGATTCAAACACACGATCGACCAATAACACACACACATATGTATGTTTGTATGTATATACATGCTCATCATAGAAATAAGAAAGATACATTTATATGCCGTGAGGGATCCTTATATGCTTGGCCTGTAATGGCTTATTTTTTGTAGGAAAAATACCAATATAACACATACATTACCATTTATGATTTTTTTTTTACAATAGACAATTAACGCAAGATGATAACATCGTTCCCCTTTCCTTATTAGAACGATGCATGTTCATTTGGATTAAGGGAAATTACAACATACATATTTATATTCATCTAGCCTATCTCGAATATTGCATGCATTGCAATGGGTTGGAAAGAATACGGCTCACTAATCTTATCATTCAGCTTTTCATCACAAAGTTGATATAGAAGCCTCAAACATTGATACCGTTTGGCTGAGAAAACAAGATGGTTATCACCATAAACAATGCTACATTTATAGAGAACATATTGATGTCTCTCATATTGCAGATTTGTCAAACATATGGGCTAGAGCTCGATCAAAATTTGTAGTTTGAACATGCATGAGCATGTTGATATCATAGCAAAGGTTCCATGGGGGTTTTCACCCACCAACATGTCTATCAGAAAAATATAACAACATAGAATGAAACAAGAGCCATGAATATAAAAATAGAAGATAAGAACAAAAGACTAGATACGCATAAAGCTCTAAAAAAAGAGAGCCATTCAAGCATTCAATAGCAACATTAAAATGAGGCATCAAATTACCTCTTGATTTATGAGTTTAGTGCTTTTTTCCTCAATCAAATTGGAAACAACAATCCCCTCTTTTTGTGGCTTCTTCTATCTTTTCCCCCAAATGTTCTCCCCTGGTTTTTCTAGATTGTCTCCTTTTTTCAAAAATCACCCAATCCCCTGTTCATCAATTACGCATGCTATTTTTGAATTGGTCTTAACTTATCATTCCTCCATCTCTTAGCCGCCCATTTTCCCTATTTTCTAAGCATTATTCGCTTCTTTCTAATATGGGAGAGGTTAACCATTTACCATTTATTAAGGATTTATGAATAAAAGTTAGCCCCTATCATTGAAATCCATTCTCATAGATATGTACATGCATATATATATATTTGTATATAATTATATATATATATATATATTTATAAATTCACAACATATGCTTTTATTTATTTTATCAAGAGATTATTTTTCAAGTGCTTTTAAAAGAACAAATAATATAATCATTCGTCTTGTGTTAATTATGTATAGTCAAATGCATTTCCAATACCATTATGAAATTATCTTTGAAATAGACAAGGTAAGACAAGGAAATGCAATAATTTGGTTTCTTTCATAAGTTTTCCTATTTAACCAAAATACAATTCTATGCAAGCAACAATGATATCTATCAATTGTCAGAAAAATGTAGATGTCACATGGTCTACTATGGTGTGTGAGACTCCAGATTCCCATCTTGCTTACTATTCATTATTGAGCTATGCATTCCTACCTCAACCATGTTCCCATTCTTCAATCTGTTCGTACATACACACGTTCTCGTGCTTTGCAATTTTTCATCAGTAACCTTTAACTGATAATTATTATAAAATAATTCTCCCAAATTATAAAGTTGCAAGATAATCATTTTTCAAATATTGTTGCATTTATCAAATCTCAAAAACATTAACCGATAAATTTCATTTTTCAACTATTTCAATATTATTAAATGCAAGTAACAAAATTGAGATGCAAGCAACAAAATTGAGATATGAAACCAAGTTGGGAACCCAAACTTGAGAGACAAACATTACATTAAATGCAATAAATGATGGAAAACCAAGTGACACCTATTGCCTCATCCCAAGCTCCCACTTGGAGAATCCCAACAACCACTTATTTTTCATTTCCTTTATCTTTCATTATCCTATTTTAGGCATCCACATGTGGGAAAAACAATGTTAAGTATTTATTCCACACATCAACTTTACCACTAATAGTGGACCCATCACCCCTTATGCATATATTACAAACAATTGTGAGAGTAAATATTACAAAATATTTTCCCAATACACCCTAAGTACCGAAAGATGTTAGTTTTTTTTTTAGGATAATTTCCAACTAGTTTTTAAAACAATCTAAGGAACAACTAGTTCTTATGCTCAATTATAAAGGGCTGGCCAACGAACATGAGAAAGATTTAACATTTTTCTCCTCTGTACTATAGGCTCTATAAGACCTAGGAGGGTAGCCCTATGCAATATCTATTAGAATTTCATACAATTAAATTGAGATATTGCTACACATAGATATGTTCTCTCTATTTGACCAAGAATTACAATTGAACACACTAAATGGGCTAGATTCTTGGAGTTCTTATGTATTTTGTGCTAGAGAACATGAAAACAAGATTATGGGATAAATAAATCTTAAAGGGAAATTTGATTTTGAATTTGATGACTATGAAAAATATAACCAAAATCTTTGTTTAGATTGGTACCTTAGACCTAGGCAACAAATTCAAGAGAAATGCAATTGAAAACTCATACAACAATATTCATTCTAACTCTATTAAATATTAGAAACAATGCCTTACAATTTCACCTCTTTAAAAATCTGCAATCAAATCTACTTAACAATCCTTGCACATACCTAAAACATTAAACATTTCTCACAAAGAAAATTAATTCACTCCTTGAGTAAAAGCCATGAAAGAAGCATTCAATTACAATAAACATGTAAACATGAATAAAAAAATGATCCTTGATCAATTTGTATTCATAAATATTGAAGAGATATACAAATAGGATACAATTAACCATGGAATTGTCATTATATTCAATGTTCTAAGCTAGTACTATTATACAAATTAATAATTACATTGACATACTTTTCTATCAAAACCTAGACAAGACATACACAAACCAATACACAAAATGCTCTGTTTACAAAATTTTCCAAGATTCTTCAAAATGTCCTTGAATTTTGTTTTATAGAAACAAGGGACCAAACAAGCTTCGGGCTAGGTACAAATGCCACATTTTCATTTGACAATCTTGTCCTAGAATCAGAAAAAACACATAAGGAAAATTAATTATAGAAAACTTGTAAAGAATGCTCAAAGCATTCAACATGAGGAAATGATAAATGTTGTATCTAGTGTGTTGGGGCATGTGATGTCCACAATTTTTGGTAAGATTGAAGAGTCCTATGGATTGAAAATTCCTTGAGTTCCCTTTGAGTTAATAACATTATCTTGCTTAGCCTCAACCCACACCTCATATGCTTATATATCTCCGAGCCCCTTTTGAAGAGTTTTGCTTGCTGCCTCCACATGTTTGCCACATACTCCTTGCAAATATTTCCTCCCTTGCTACTCTATCAAGCCCTACCATGTATCCACATGTTAGCAGTGCGGGCCTTTGTGAGCTTGCTCCCCTTTGCTTCTCTACCAAGCTTCGCCTGCTTGCCACGTAGCATCATTCTGCAAGCACCTTTTGACGGGTCCCACAATCAATGCTCGAGATGAAGACTTCTCCTTGTGTCTTCTTCACAAGGATTTTCAATGCTAGAAGGGAAGAATGAATATCACACCCTGTCCTCTCGTCACGTGTCTTAACCAACTATGTGGGTGAACGACACGTGTCTACTTGGGAATTTTGCTACTTCCACACTAGGACCACAGTCATCATTCAAAGGGGAATGCATTTGGTTCGAAGGCGATTGCATTCTATGATTCATAATCTTTTCTATTGCAATGACCATTGGAAATCATTGTGATGGACATCATTGCTCATGTTGGAGAATCTTTTTCTGTTACTGGCTCTCAGGGGGTGGGATGATTCTCTATATATACTACTTGAACTCTCCTAAAAGGGGTTCTAAGTTTAGAAAATATATAGAAAAATTGTGGAAATACACTAGGCCTTTGTATTGTTTTAGATTATTGTATTAAGATTCACAAACTATTCCATTGTTGTTTGACCTTTATGTTTCTTAGCTAATTGAAAAAGCATTATACTATGTTGTTATTGTACTGAGTAGTTTATTTGCGGAACTTTTATAATTTGAATATAAGTTTGCTAATTCAGGCCATGTCTTGGACTTTTCTTTTTAGTAAATGTGTATGGAAGTTATTTTATGTTATTTAATAAACTTATTATGCTTTTCATATTTTCTCTTTGTTATTTTTGGACATGCAGATTGTTGAAAGGGCTCTTAAATCTCATCTAAAAGGAAGATTTACCATTCCCACACCTACATCTTGGTGCATCGCCTTAGGTTAGATATTTATTTTATACATCTGCTTCTTTTTCCCATTCCAACCCCCCTAAATACAGAAGGAGATGGCTTCTTTAAAAAACCCAGAGGTCACTCAGTTTAGTGCAATTGGTCCCCCCATTAACTGAGTTTCCTGTAAGGTTGTTGCTTGATAATTTTAGGCATCAACAGTTTCCTTTTCTAGCACATTCGATGGGACTGTTTAAATGTATCTAAATCTAAAGTGGGTTTATGAGCCATTGACCTATTACTAGATCCCAAACAGTGAATAACCTTGGCCTGCTAGTGCCACCATTGGTAATAGTACATACAAGAGCCCATCTAGTGAATGTTCCAATCCCTCCACCAACCATGTTGCTGATTGCTAACAAAAATTATGTGGCATGGGATGTCAGAAGCCCCCTTATAGCACTAGTAGCATCCATCATTTGGTCTCCCAACCCAATCTCTACTTTAAAAGTTGTACCAAAATTCACCAAGGAAGGCTTGAAAACACCATCCAAATACCTGCAAGATGTGGCAGATGTGTGTTTGGTGCATGGTGTTACCTACCAAAATGTCGCGCCAAGGTTGCTCGCAACCTCTTTCAAAGGAAGAGTGCTAGATTGGTATCACACTTTGGGAGCCAATACCATTGGTACCTAGGATCAGCTGGAAGATCCTTTCTACGAGAGATTTTAAAATAATGGAGATTGGCCTTCGCTATATCAACAATTGGCGACCATAAATTGGGTGCCTCCAGAAGCCATGAATGACTTTAATGCCTAGTTTTACATGACTTGGAAAAGGATTTAACCTACAATCTGTCTACCTACAGATTTGGCATTCATGTTCTATTTCATGTCTCTCAATGCCAACATTTCAGTGATGATCCAGTCCCTTGGTGGGAACACCTTGCCAGGAGTACATAGTGTTGTTGTTTAGACAAAGAATAATCTGATTGATGTTGAAAAGCTACCTCCTCGTCCCACTATGCCTCTATTTCTAGAGTTGTTGATTCCTACCTAGGAGATAGCATCTACCAGTGCATCCAATCCTCCCCAATCTATGTACGCATATCCAAGTGCATTGCAAAGTGTTGCTTATACATATAATTCTTCAAAAGATGAGATGAGCTATGTCAAGGAGTTGTTATAAAGCATCTCAAACAAAATAACTGCCATCAAGCAGAACTAGTCCATGCCTCTAAAGCCAACTTACCAAAATTATTAAGGAAAAATAGATTCCTACTAGCAAAACCAATTCCATGGAGGCTCGTACACAAATCCATAGACTCAAATGAGTAATCAAATGGTATTAATGCCTACTCCATTATAGAATGCTCACCCAAGCTTGAGTAGAGAGCTGCCAGTGGGAAAAAATAATCTTGCTGATGACATCAATTCCTAGTGCTTCCCCTACAATGAAGCACATATGTCCCAAAATTTTCCACACAAAAATCTACATCAAAGAGTGGTAGAACAACACAGTCAAGGTATAGTATTAGATTTAGGAGGTTATTTATATGCCTCTCCGCAAATGGAAAATGTGGTACTCACCACACAAATGCAAGGAATGTCCTTGGAGCAAGAGACAAACATAGCTCTAGAACACGTGCTCTTCTCATGGATGGAAGAAGAGGAAGTGATATTTGCAAATGAGGCCTCCACATCCAAGGTCCCACAAGTGCAATCAGATTACAAGGTCATATGTGAACCGGTCGTCCCATAGCCCAAAATTTTCCCTAACCAAACTCCTAGTACCTCTGTAGTTGCACAACAATTTCAACCATGAAGGGAAATTGTTATAACGAAGGCTAAGGAACATAAGCCTTTTAATCCAATTCCATTCAATGTGGTAGAATAATTAAAGAAATCCTCCACTAATGTATCTCTTTGGGATATCTTAGCTATTCCAGAGTAGAAGTCATTGCTGTGGAAGGCCCTACTCGAAGATACCAGCAAGAAGCTAACATAACAACCCTCCAAAGGGAAGGTTGTTGATTCATCACCTCTAGCCAAGGTCCTCACAAATAGTACAAAGCAAGCCCCTACCTAAGTTAGAGGTAATTCAAAACAAAAACCTTTTTTCCTAACTCAGATTATTGTGGGTAAGAAATTGTTGCATAATTCCATGATTGAATCTGGAGCTAGTACCACAGTCATTCCCAAGTAGATAGTTGAAGCCTTAGGAATTAGCTATGAACCTTCAAAAAGAGGGGTTATGCAGGTTGATGGGAACAAGGTTGAAATCGTAGGTGTCATTAAGGACCTCCCCTTGACTTTATTCTTCTACCCTAGTATCATAGTTCCACAATATATGGTGATCATAGACGTTTCCCCCATGTTCAGTCTTTGCTTATCCCAGGAGTTCACTTCCAAGATAGGTGGATAACTTTCCTTGGAATGGTCACACTTGATCCTTAGGACTGAACATGGAGCCAAAATGAAGATACTGTCTGAACCTTTGCATTCAGAACATGTGGCAGATGAATCAATGATCAACTTTGAGGTTGCTCATACCTCTTTCACTAAAGAGGAAATGTATTGTACTAAGCTACTAGAGGATGAGAAGGTGACCAAAGATTGGAATGATTCAAAAAAGGTCCTATTGAGAAAATATATAGACATTGATCCTTTCAACAATTATCATGCCACCGGATTGGGAACCTATGTCATCTATGATGAAGATCAAGTGATGCCGAAGGTCATAAAGGAATTCAAGGATGATAAAGTCTCAGAGCTATGGATGCTACATTTTGATGGAGCAAGATGTAAAGTTGGTGCAAGATCCAGGATATGTTTGGCATCCCCATCCAATGAAAAAACCCTTAGGTCTTTTTGCTTTTAGTTTTCCTATTCAAACAATGAAGTTGAATATGAAGGCCTAGTGCAAGGTATGAGTCTTGTAGAACATATGGCTATAAAACAAATAATGGTGTTCAAAGATACTAAGCTAGTGGTCAATTAAGTCTGGGGGCTCTTCATAGCCAATAATTTTTGCACGAGATCCTACAGACATAGAGTTTGGGACCTAATTGAAAGCTTTTAATCCTTCAATATCCAGACAATTCCTAGAGAGAAAAATTCAAATGCAGATCGCATGGCAGTAATCAGATCTCAATTTGGTCATGTTCCTGACCTAATTCATAACACACACTCTATATGAGTGATTTTCTAATTGAAAATCATAGATAATGATAAAATATGGCAAGTTTTTGCAAGTGATGAACACATCACCTCATTCATCTAGTAGTCAGGAGATTTTACTGAGCAACTCAAACCAAAAATTGCCGAGGCCTATGAAAGGAAAATTATTCAGTTAAGGTCCAACAAGCTTCCAAAAGTATTGGTCACTCTTGAAAACCTATTCAATTGTGATGATACGAGGAATGACAAGAGGAATTTTGTAGCAGAAAAAAGCGACTATGCGGATCTTCAGGTCGGAGATGGAAGGAAACTTAAGGTTAGAAAGGATGTCCCGTAACATGATAAAGAAATGCTCATTTAGTTTTGTGAAAAATATGTAGTGGCCTGGTCATATAATGACCTCAAGGGATATGATCCCAAGATCATCCAACATACTATAGAGCTGATTGAAGGAGCAAAAATTGTCCACCAAAAGTAGAGGCCAGTGAATCCAAAGATTAAGGCACTAATGGCTCAGGAGTTGACAAAGCTAATTCAGTCTTGGATTGTCTTCTCGATCAAGCATAGTACATGGGTGTCCAACCTAGTTCTTGTCTAAAAGAAGAATGGAGACATCCGCCTATGTGTTGAATTCTAGGACCTAAACATAGCATCCCTAAAGGATCACTACCCCTTTCCCTCCATGGAGTCCATCTTGCAAACAGTGGCTGACTCAATTTTTTTTTCTCTGCTAGATTGCTTCTTCGGTTACAACCAGATCCAGGTAAAAGAGGAAGATTGACATAAAAAAATGTTCACTGCTAAGTGGGGAATGTTTTCCTATGCAAAAATTCCTTTTAGTCTCTCAAATGTGGGAGCTACTTTCTAGAGGGGAATGGATATTGCTTTCAGAGAATTGATCAACAAGATTATCTTAATCTACTTGGAGGATCTGACTCTATTCTCTAAATCTAATGATGATCATTTTTACCATCTAGAAATGGTTTTAAAAAGATGCTAGGAGTTCGAGGTATCCCTAAACCCAAAAAAATGTGTCTTTGGAGTCCCTCAAGGAAAATTATTGGGGAACATGGTGTCCAAAGATGGAATTTCAATTGACCTGGAGTAGGTAAGGGAAATCAAGGAGCTTCCCCTACCAGTCAACAAGAAGGGAGTTCAGTCCTTTATGGGAAAGGTAAATTTTGTGAACAAATTCATTTCTAATTTTGTAAAACTAATTAGACCTATTACCCTGATTCTCAAGAAGGATCAATTGTTCAACTCGTGTACTGGTAAATCCAGACCTATCAAAGGAATTCATATGTACGTGTTCAATAGAAAATACAACATTGCTATTGTTCTAACCTAGAAGGATGAAGAAGGAAGGGGAGAACATCTAATAACATTCCACTCCTAGACCTTAAAGGATTATGAAACAAATTATAACTTCATTGAAAGGAAAGCATTCACCATTGCTAAGGGGATCGAGAAGTTCTGATACCTCATTTCTTGCAACAAGGTGCTAGTACATGTCACACATTCTAGTGTGCACGAATACATTATGTAAGGAGAAATCATAGAAAAAAGGGCCAACTAGATTAATAAAATCCTTAAATATGACATTAAGGTCAAACCCACCAAGACCATCTGAGGGAGAGGATTGTGTGAGTATTTGGAACATGATCAAGAAATGGCAGCTGAAGAGGAACAACACGAGCTTGTTCTAATGAAAGAACTTAAGTCTGAAGGCTACTGGTTGGTGGATCAGATGAGATTCATGCAGATTAGGAAATAATGAACAAGCCTCCCTTCTCAAAAGAGAAGATTCTATAGATTGCAGAATAGCAAATATGCGCTCATCGAAGGAGTCCTTTTTCAAAGGAACTTCAATGGCATTCTACTACGTTGCATCATCACATAGCAAGCAAAGAAAATTCTAGACATTTTTCACAACAGTCCCATGGGCGGATACTTCTCTGCAAAGACCACCACCATACAAATTATGTGTGTGGGATTTTTTTGGCCTATGCTATTTAATGACTCACACTCTTTGGATAAGGGATGCAAAAAATTCCAATTCTTCATAGGAAGAAGGAAAAACTCAACAATACCCCTAAATCCAATAGTTATCGAGGAACCCTTTGCACAATGGGGACTTGATTTTATCAGGATGATTAATCCCATATCCAATACTGGAGACAAATGGATCCTCATGGCTATCTAGACTACTTTACTAGATGGACCGAGGCGATGCCCCTGGAGAATGCGATAGAGGTAGAGATTGTGAACTTTCTCGAAAAACTGGTGACAAGGTTCGATCCGCCAAAGACCATCATCTCTGACAATGCTAAGGATTTCCTGGGCTCAAAGGTATGTCAATTTGCACTCAATCATGGAATATTCTTAAAAACATCTTCAAACCACTACCTGAAGGGAAATGGTCTAGCTGAGTCAACTAGTAAAAAATTAGTTCAACTCATTAAAAGGATTGGGTCAGAGCATCAAAAAGAGTGGCATAAGAACCTCCAGGCAGCACTTTGGATAGATAGGATAACTCCTAAGCAAGTTCTTAAGACTTCACCATATGAGCTAGTATACAGGAAGGAAGTGCTATTGCCTATCTCCTTGGAAGTTACCACACTACAGCTACTCAAATCTCTAGAAGTTGAACAAAATAGAGCCATGGAGGTTTGATTGGCTGAGTTGTTGGAGGTTCAAGAGAAAAGAGAAAAATCCTTGATAACCATGTCTAACCACCAACAAGTGGTTAAAAGGTGGTTTGACAGGAAGACCTCAGACCAAGGTCTTAAACGCAGAGACCTAGTGCTGAAATTCAATGAAAGGTCCGTGAAGCCTAGCCTACACAAAAAGTTTGATAGCCTATGGGAAGGCCCTTTTTGCATTATTCAATGCAGGTAGCATAAAACATTTGAACTAGAAAATATGGAAAAATAAGCATTGGGGATTCCAGTTAATGGAATCCACCTCAAATTGTTCAATTAAGCTTCATTAAGCATTTTTCAGTGTAAATATGTAATTATGTAAATTTCCTTTTTTTTTTTTGTGTTTTGTTTGGTTGGTCTTTCTAAACTAACCCATAATGTAGAAGTTGAAAATGGAACCCATAATGCAGAAGTTGAAAAAAAACCCATAATGCAAGAAGTAGAGAAAGGAACTCATAAAATAGAACAAAAGCCATAATGTAGAATGAAAAAAGAGACATAAAATTGATTAAAAGGCTGTATATTCATTATACAATATTATATACTTTGATATTACATTCCAAAATGGCTCTCAGACCATACTTTTTGAGTATATATATATATATACTATACAGTTTTTTGAGCATGTATTAAAAGCCTTTCAAGGCATATATAGGAAAAAAGGGAAAAGGGAGTTCATTCTTCAAGTAGGAGCATCAGTAGAATCAACAACATTAGGAACAATTTCATCAACAACAAGAGGATCATTGACAATAGTAGGAGAGTCAACAATAGTAGTGGCAAGTGGTGGAGGATACACTAGGTTTATGAAATCGGTGTTCCACTCCACACCGTAGAAAAACACCACATTGTAACAACATAGAAGGAAGTGGAAAGCACAAGTAACCCTTTGGTGGTGCTCTTCAAGTGTTAGAATGTGGTATTTGCTCAGGAATGGCACCCACGACACCACTACATCTTCTTCAATGTGTCTATAAAGGTCAGTCACTATAGGAAGACCAAGGCCATACACTGCATTTGCCACAACTTCTCCAAGGCCACCGAGGTAGTGCTTCAGGAAGATTTGCAATGTGAGTTGCATGATCATTGGCTTGGGTACCTATATATCAAGCAAGGATGCGATGAAATGGGATAAAATATTAGTATTAACCCTATACTTATCCTCATATTCTATGCAATCCCTCCTCAGTGTCCACTTCATTGCTATAATTGCCAAGGAATGCTTGTTCTTCATCATGCATTTTAGACACCTACTAGAAATTTCACCTAGAAATACTACTTGCGACTTATTGGTAGTAAGCCTAATTGGAGTATTCATTGTGCCTATCTCTACCCAACTACCAAATGCTAATTCTTCCCAATTACCAAGTGCAATTCTGCTATTGTCTTAGGTCTATTTATAGAAATAGCCAAGGTACATGCATGTGATAAGCATGATGCTGATCAAGTATTAATTCTAAAATCCTATGAAAATCCAACTCAAAATTCCCACTGAGAGAAAACTTGAGAATCCCACCCAGTTGCCTCTGCTATGTACAAATTGTTGCGTGTGAAGTTAAGGAGTAATTAATTAGCTAAAACTAATGGTAGTCCTAAGTGATTGTCCACATGGTCAAGCGCTAATGTGTCACACTGTGAGAATTTTAATTTCTCTAAAGATGAACTCAAATCTTTTTGTGTATTCATTACTCTTTTGGCATAATCATTCTTTTTAGGTTATTAATTTCAAAGCACATGAAAGGTTTTGTATGCCTTCAATCCCCAACTCAATTTCCCAGGAAATGGCATCATAGGACATAATGACTAATAGTCATTATGAATTTTTGTCTTTTCAATAAGGAAAAGAATTCATTTCGCATGAACAAGAGAGTTGGTGTTACATGAAGAATTTATTGCAAAAAGGAAACCATTGTCTACAACTCCAAGTTGAGAAAAGACTAAGTGTTGCATGTGAAAGCACATCATTATGAAAAGCTTTCCGAGTACGTTTTTCATCACTAAGAGCTTTGAGTGTAGAATTTTCTGAGGAACCCAAGTAAATTGCAGAGAGTTTGAACATTGCTAAGGTCCACAAATTCCTAAAATGACCTAGAATCTTTAGATGGAAGCACAAGAGGAAGCGACCCAATGCTTATTTGATGGCATGAGTGTAGTACTAGTGACTAGTATTTTTGATAATATTTCTCATGCTTCGCCTGGGATACTATAGATGACAAAATGTGTCCACATGCAGGTCATGGATAAGAAAGCTCACAAGGACCAAACCCTGATAATGGAAGATTAGGATAACATTCATGACCCTATCCTTAAAACCAACCCTAAGAGTCTTAGGGAAGTAGCTTGTGGGAGAATGAAAAAATCTAGTAGCCAACAAGCTTTGGCATACAAGCTATGGTTCTACGGTCTCCAATAGTATACGGTTCCTTTTGTGCATTACTACCTAGAACTAGTTCATGAGTGCATTCAATATTTTAACCTAGATATCAGTGCCTTTGAAGGCTAGGAACTAAGGGTCGTGATCAACGTTGAGGCTATAAGGAATATGCTATGCATCCCTTTCGGAAAGGGCTCTAGAGTAGAAAAGATGGAGACGTTCACTCCAGAAAGGGTAGATTTTTTTTGGCAAACCAGAGATCTTTCTCTGAGCTCTTATAACCAAGAGACCAAAATGCCTAAGGAAGATTTTCCAAAGTCTCCATAGATTCCAATCACTCACAATGCTTTTAGCTTAAACTTATAGGAGGCCTTCTCTATGATGGATTTTGTTTGCGGCATCGACAATGACAGGAATGTGGAGGAGTTTCAAATGGGTCTAGGTTTTCAGTTGAGAAGGAAACATTCTTTATTCTGGTATGACTTTGTGAAAGTCATCATTTGGGAAATGCCAAGCCAGATCAAGGAATACAACACACACCATAAATTCATGTTTTCTTCTCTCCTCACTCACATGTTTTTTACCAGAACTCTAACTTCTTTAGAAAACATATGGGCTTGGCTGTTTTTGATTAACATAGAGTAAGAAGGCCAGTTTATATGTGGAATCCCCTCCTTTCTTCAACTTATGATTACTATACATTTTTAGAGTGCTTCTTGACTCTGATTTTGCAAGATTTTAGTGAGGATGACAAGCTTTATTGGCTCTCCGATGAGCAAAAAAGGTGGATGAAAAATTTCTACCCTCCTTGCAATTGGTTTCTTGTGGAGGATTTCACATTTGTTAGGCTACATGGCTTTACTGAGGAACCATTCTGACTTCTAGCATGCGTTACAGACAGGGTGTTGGCCTTTGAGGTGTTTTGGAAACTATCGATTATCGACAAGAACTTTTGTAGAGGGAAAAATTAGAAAGGTTTTTTCTTTTTCCCTTTGAGCTTCAAAACGGTGATAATGGAAAAGAAGTAGAAGCATGGTTTTCTAGAAGAAAAGTTGGCTCATCTAGGGCTGGTATTAATTTATGATAAGTGGCAATATAACCCCGATAATGATTTAGTAGACCTAAACGTTAAGGTGACTCACAACTCCCTCCCTTACTGGGAAGCTTGACATAATCCATAGTTAAAGTAGGATGATCTATTTGTGGAACTGACCTATGTTCCTACTGAGGATAGGAGGCCATTGTGACTCTCTTTATATTTCCCTTTGGGGAAGCCTAATGAGAAGCACCAAATGGGGTCCACCCTTCACAATGAATTCGTTAAGCATTGGCAATGGAGTGAAGAGAAAATTGCAGCCTTCTGGATTTATTGTCAAGAGACTAAATGCCTTGATGCCCCATTCCAAGAGACATACAAGGATGAAAGGTTTGATGATCTATGGAACATAGGGCATGAAGATACTGATGTGAGTGATGATGAGGATATATATTTAGAGGAAGCTAAGACATATACAGTGAAGGGAAAGGAGGTGAAAAAGGCCCAAGCATAGAAAACTGGAAAAGTGGCGAAGTAGCTTGACAAGACTTCATTAAGATTGTGGGTGACTGTATCATAGTCGAAGGCCTCACTACCACACACATGGACTATGAAAAGACCTAGGGTATCCTAACAACCTTTAGATGTCATATAGGTGGACAATTCTCCACCCGATAAGAGGCCACAAATGGAAGCAACTTCTGGAGAAGGGTCACAGGAGCCTGCAACGAGCCAAGGATCAGAGTCCTTCATACCTCAAGTATCTTTCTCTTCCACTCTTCTCACTACACAATCTTTGGTTACTCTTGCTACCTCTATCATATCCGTGCCCCGAACTACTTCGAGTGTTAGCCTTTCTTTTTCTGCTTCTACTTCAATGGTCATGGGAGGTTTCTCCCAATTCTCCTGAGGCAAACAATTAGCTTTTACTCCCTCGTGGCCTATTCCACCATTTTTTGTAGCCTAGTCTAGATCTTCCATTGCTACTCCTTTTAATCCCACAACATTGCCTCCAACTTGGCTTGCTCAATAGATGGTATCCTCTGCATCTCTGCTATTGCCATCGCTCTCCATGAGTCCTTTCGCCACTTCCCCGACTGTGCCTTGGTATAAAATTCCCATGTTCTCCCCATTAACGGTCTCTCTTCCAAAGAAGACATCAGCTAGGACCACAACTCTCTCTTTCCCTTTTTCTCTTCCTCTCAGTGCACTCTTCACTGGCGAGTTGATTAAATCACCAATAGAATTTATGTCGAAGGGAAACAAAACAAAATCAGCATGGGCTATTAGGGTCCAGAAGCGAAAAGAAAAAGATACTGCAAAGTTGGCCAATCCATGCGTATAAACCCTTTTCAATGAAGCTCAATAATCATTGCATTTCACAACTATGTATCTAGACACCATCAAGCTGCAGGGAGAGATGTAACCTGAGGAATATATGATTCATGCTGTAGGGATTGATCTGCATGTAGTCTGACCACAAGAAAAAGTTGAGATGATAGAGGAAACCCAGTGAGTGGTGACTACTGACTTCCTCAAGCATAGTTGCAAACTAAAGAAGGAAGACGAGCTCAAGAATGTCAAGGAAAGGATAAAGGTCCTATTGAAGAAAGCAAAGGAAAGGGAAGCTGAAATTACATGGATATCTCAACAAGTGCAAGCAGAAAGTGCCAAAATCTGGGAGGAACTTGCAAAGTTCCAATCCCTAGATCCCAACCTGGTCACTAGACTGCAACAAAAGAATCAAGAATTACAAGACTAGTTGGATTAGGTAGAGGGATAATTGTAATAGAAAACTAAAGAGATTCAACAACAATGAGCTCACTTAGAGTAGGAAATGCAACATAAGGATTGGGAGCTCTAGAAAAAAAAGTTCAATTTGAGAGGGAGGTCTAGGAAGTAAAGCTTTCCTTGGAAAAAGAATCCACAACCAGAGGCAAGGCTAAGGAACAATTGCTTGTCGAGTTAAGAAATCTATAGGAATGAATCTCTATTGCAGAAAAGAGAATTGAGGAGCTAACAAAAGATGTCAAGTCAAAGGAGATGGAAATTGGTGCTTTAAAGAATCCTCCCCAGCCCATTGCTACTCAGTCATATCTCCTTTCAGTAGCCTAAAAACTATATATTTCCTACTAGG
This sequence comes from Sequoia sempervirens, assembly GCA_007258455.2. NCBI lineage: Eukaryota > Viridiplantae > Streptophyta > Pinopsida > Cupressales > Cupressaceae > Sequoia > Sequoia sempervirens. Next base: position 403,618,002 of record VDFB02086081.1, on the reverse strand, counting down.
AAAAAGTCAAGACTTTTTGTCTAACTCTTTAGCCAGCCCTACAATTCATGGTAGAAGTGACAAGTTTGAGTAGAGAGGTTCATGGAACAATTGAACAGTTCCCATAGTTCATAGTAGAGAAGGTTCCCAAGGTGGAAAAGTTACTAGACAAGTTATACATGGTGGAAAATGAGGATGTGAACGCAGGAAGAAGATCGGAGGTCACCTATCGAGACAACAAAAGAATTCATCTGATGTCATGTGACCATCCTCCATGCCAATGATTTCTTGATGACACTAAGTCAGACTATGAACAATATACAAATGAAATTCTGCCAACTAAATTAGATGGGCTTGCCCTCCCCATTTCTTTTTGATGATTCGGTGGCCACAACAGAGCATATCACAACAAAAAACAAGGAGAATTAGGAGGATTTATCTACCTTTCAGAATTTTAGTCAACCCCCTACTACTGAGGACATTGAAGGCATCACCCATCAGATAGCGTGATTTCTCTTTCAGCTCAATACTGGGACTAGGATATCCATGAAGTTTCCCTTCAAAGAAGTGATCGATCTACATGAGGCGCAAGAGAATCTATGCACCATATTAATACCATCCAAGGCCAACTGGCTGCCTTTGTAGACTACACTCTCAAAGCTCTAACTCCATTTCCCTATGGATAAGGCTCTGGTCCCCAAACCAAAATTTATGGGTTCCCATTTCATAGGCTAAATGCCCCTAGTAGCTGCCAAAAGCTGGATTGAAAATCCCTTGAGCTCCCTTTGAGTTAATAACATTGTTTTTCTAGCCCCAACTTATGCCTCATATGCTTATATATCTTTGAGCCCCTTTTGAAGAGTTTTTCCTACTACCTCCATGTGTCTGCTACATGCTCCTTGCAAATATTTCCTCCCTTGCTACTTTATTGAGCCTTGCCATGTCTCCACATGTCAGTAGCGTGGGCCTTTATGAGCCTACTCCCCTTTGCTTCTCTATCGAGCTCCACCCACTTTCCATGTAGAATAATTTTGCGGGCACCTTTTGATGGGCCCCATAGTCAACGCTTAAGATGAAGACTTTTCCACATGTCTTCTCTATGGGGATTTTCAGTGCTAGAAGGGAAGAAAGAACATTGTACCCCGTGCTATCACCACATGTCCCAACCAACTTAGTGGGTGAACAACATGTGTATGTGTGGGAATTTTGCTACTTCCACACTGGAACCACAATCATCATTTGCAGGGGAATGCATATGGTTTGAAGGTGACTACATTCTATGATTTAGAATCTTTTCTATTGTAACGAGCATGGGAAATCATTGTAATGGACATCATTGCTCGTGTTGGGGAATCTTTTTTTGTTATTGGCTCTTAAATAGTGGGATGATTATTTATATATACTACTTTAGCTCTTCGCAAAGGGGTTTCGAGTTCAGAAAATATACAAAAAAATTGTGGAAAGACACCAGGCCTTTGTATTGTTTTAGATTATTGTATTAAGATTCACAGACTATGCCATTGCTGTTTGGAATTTCTGTTTCTTAGCTAATTGACAAAACATTATATTGTGCTATTATTGTATTAAGTAGTTTATTTGTGGAAATTCTATAATTTCAATATAAGTTTGTTGATTCAAATCATGTATTGGACTCTTCTTTTCAGTAAATGTGTATGGAAGTTATTTTCTATTATTTAATAAACTTCTTAGGCTTTTCATCTTTTCTCTATGTTATTTTAAGACATGTAGATTGTTGAATAGGCTCTTAAATCCCATCTAAAATGAAGATTTACCATGCCCACACCTACATCTTGGCACACCACCTTAGGTTATATCTTTATTTTATATGTCTACTTATTTTTCCCATTCCACCCCCCCCAAATACAAAAGAGATGACTTCTTTAAAAAACCCATAGGTTACCCAGTTTAGCGCAATTGGTCCCCCCATTAACTGAGTTTCCCATAAGGTTTTTGCTTGAAAATTTTAGGCATCAAAAAGTCCTATATTGGTTACAAGAACCTCAGAGATTCCATCACTAGGATATCCAAGGATCAAGAGCAACTTAAAAATATTATAGATAAGTGGGCTCCTAGGTATATGGCTCTATAAAGAATGTATAAGGGCTCTACTCATGAGAGAAATACTCCTAAGTATATTTTTCCTACTTTTAATATATCCAAATTAGTAGGAAAAATTCATGCATATATGGAGACCTTGACAAAAAAGGACAAAACCAAGCTTGAGAATTTTGAGAACATCGAGATAAAGATCACCCCTTATATTATAAAAGAAGATGGGGAAATGAAGGAGTTCCATGAATGGAAGGGAGGATTTAAATTCTTAGTTCCCACATTATCATATTTTATTTGTGATAATAATAAGGTTGATATTGATTTTCTTAGGACATGCTTGGATAAATTAATTGACATTGACCAAGCATTGGATTCTTTCAACAAAGAGGTCAATACAATTATTGATGCAATATATGTAAGATACATATCCAATGTTGACCAGGTTCTTGCATTTTAGTGACTTGCAAAGAGAGTGAATTTGGCATGGGATGAGAAATATAATAGTTTTCTTGATATTTGAATTATTTTTGTCATCTAAGTCCAAGTTTCAATAAATCTAGCTCACATGATGACTTGGAAGTCGGTTGTCTTCGTGCTTCCCTATAGTTTTGGCATATTTTATCCTTTTGTGGTCTAATCATTATCAACTCAAATGAATACAAGGGGAATATGATTTTATTTTGATAAGTGAGGTATTAATGAATAATCATTCACTTCCCCATCATTGAAACTACAAGGAAGATCTTCTTTAATAGTTCAAACAACTCCTTTTTCTTCTAGTGAAAGGCTCTTTTTTACAAAGGGGTTGTTTTTCTTTTGTCTAATTCTAGGACAAGATTTTCAAATGAAAATGTGACATTTGTCCATGTCTTGAAGCTTGTTTTCTCCCTTGTTCCTATAAAAGGTAATTTAGGTCCATTTTTTGTTGGGATTAAGGTGTCTCAACCTTAGAGTTATAAAATTGATTTAATTGTTGTAATTTATGTATTTATTTGTATTATTTAATTTTCTACAGGTGCCATGTCAATTATTGGGACCCACCGGCTACGTGGCATCCCCATTGGAGGTGATTGGATGACACATCATAATAACAAGTGGACATGGGTGTTCCACTTTGGAATCTATGACATGAAATATTCTATGATACACCATAAGGAATCTTTGAATGCATGGATGAAAGTTGGCGCCCATGTTGGGTTTTGATAAGATGTAAGAGAATAAACTATATTTAGTCAGTTATGACAAATTATCTTCCAATTGTAAGTACTGTTAGCTATGGAAAATTCTATGATAGGTGTAAGATATGTAAGGTATTTGTCATAAGCTATTTTTAGCATATTCTAGGCGCCCAAGCTTGGAAGAAGAATAGTTCCATGTTTGACACTTGGAAGGGGTATAAGGGAATATGTTACATGTGTCCAAATGCATGTCTAAGGCGTTGAGTATTGTGGCTTTTGGATTTGGATGAAACTCACCTTCTAGATGATTCTTGAAGCTTGTAACACTCTATTGAGTTCCTTGAGTTGTAGAATGCATAGTTTGTTTGCAGGTAACGAAGTGTTGCTAGTATCACTCCAAAATAGGTGTTTTTTTGAAGCACTTGTAGAAGAAGGCTATGTACTTGGTGATGTATTGTAACTCCTACTTGAAGTAATACAATATTACTATGCTTTTGGAGGGTGGGGTTTTTTACTCTAAAGGGTTTTCCCCATATATATCTTTTGTTATTGCATTTGTGTATTTGCTATTCTATTCTTATTCTCTATGTGCATCTCATATTGTGACATCATAAGAAGTTGAAACAAGTTTTTTGTAACTCTCTCTTGATTAGATTAGTGTAGGAGCTTGCTATTTCCACTCACCTGACTTCCTTTCATTTTTAAGGATCTTGGAAAATTTTGTAAGAGCATTTTGCGTATCAATCTATACATGTGTGGTTTAGGTTTTGATAGGAAATGATGTCAATGTAACTATTGATTTTGTATAATAGTACTAGCTCAAATATCAATACTCAATGAAAATTTCATAGTCAATTATCTCCTAATTATACATATATTGAACAACATTTATGAGTACAAATTGATTAAGGATTATTTTTTGTTCATATTTATAGGTTTTCTATAATTGAATGTTTCTTTCATGGCTTTTACTTAAGGAGTGACTTAATTTTCTTTGTGAGAAATCTTGAATGTTTTAGGTGTGTGCAAGGATTGTTAAGTAGAGTTGATTGCAAAATTTTAGAGAGGTGATAGTGTATGGCATTGTTACTAATCTTTAATATAGTTAGAATGATTACTATTGTATGAGTTTTCAATTGAATTTCCCTTGATTTTGTTGCCTAGGTTTAAGGTATCAGTTTGAGAAAAGGTTCTGATTATGTTTTTCATGTTCGTCAAATTTAAAATAAAATTTCCCTTTAAGTTATATTTATCTCAATTTTTTTTCATGTTCTCTAGCACAAAATATATAGGAACCCCAAGAATCTAGCTCATTCAGTGTGTTCATTTGTAATTCTTGGTCAAATAAAGAGAACATATATATGTGCAATAATATTTGAATTTAATTGTATGAAATCCTAATAGATATTGCATAGGACTATCCTCCTAAGTCTTGTAGAGCCTAAAGTGTAGACGAGAAAATTGTTAAACCTTTCTCCTACTCATTGGCCAACCCCTTAGAAAAATTGAGCATTTAAGAACTAGCTATTCCTTAGATTATTTTAAGAAAGTTAGAAATTATCCTTAAAACAAACCAACAATAGTTTTCTCTTGAGAGAAAAAACCCTATGACATTTTAACAAGCACATATATTAGCTATTGATATTGATGAGAATTTCATATTCTTGGGGGAGTAAAATATTTTTTCTTCAATAAATAATAATATTTTGAAACACCTACTCTGACTAAAAAATATAATAGGAGTGCAAAGATCCATCACAATAGACATAATTTTGTAGCATGTGTTAAATAGTCAACATGGTATGAAGAGTGTAAGTTGCCAAAGGTAGAGTGTAAGACATATGGATGTTTGAATACAAATAATTATTTCAAATTTGGGATTGAATTAAAAGCTTGTGATATTGAATTTAATGGTGAATTTGATATTGATATTGATTGCAATATGACTATTTACACATGTAAGAGAGGGAGGCCAACCACACTGAGGCTCCAAGTCATGGAGAGATGAGAACGGAGGGATTCCCTAACTTACCTCAAGCTAATGGATGTTTTGGACAAGAATTGAGAATGAAGAGCAATCTCAAGTGCTTCTATCACTCTATCTAGACAAGCCGATCTCTGGAGTTCAAACTGCACCGTGCGTTGGTGTCTGTACAGCCAAAAAATGTAAAATACAATGTAAAATACTAGAAACCTACATAACATCCCAGATAACTAGCTTTAAAGAAATGAAAAAAAAATGCGTTACAAAAAGTAAGTATGTAAATGATAAAATAAGTAGATGAAGACAAGAGTGACAAATATCAACTCACTAAAGTGCCAATTTGTTAGCGAGCTCCACACATAATTTCACCTACACACAAGCAAGAGGGGAAAAATGTTGGGCTATATAGGGGTTTACCATAGTCAAACCCCCTCTTTGGTGTTTCCAACTCCATGGACAACCAAAAAATCCACAAAGTAGAAAGTACAATAAAGAAAATAGAAAGGAAAGCACTGAACACTACAAAAGATGCTACACTACTCTATAAAACCACAAAAGGAAAAAGAGAGCTATGCAATATCAGTCCACCCAAAGGCACTCAAGGAAAATGAAAGGAGAATGTAAGAAAATGAGCTTGGAAAAGTTGACACAACCACAACAATGATGAAGGGAGGCCTCGTAAGACTCCAAACTCACAAATTCTATGACAACACCACATGTACAAAGATGGAATTGATGGAGTAACAAGCTTGTTTGCTGCAATGCTCAATGGAGTTGTGAAAATTTCTTGAGAGGATCAAGAATTCCTAAGAGATGAAGTCATTGTGAAAATGAATGCCTTTGAAGATCAAAATGGGAGGAAAAGGAGCCATTTTTGGGTTGGTTGGTCACATAAAGGCATTACAATTTGTCCCCAATGATGAGTGTAATGTCCCTACAGACTCTAGAGGCAATAATCTATTAGTGACAACAATGCACTGCACAAAAGTCCACATGTCATGCTCACATCCCTAATGAAAATTCCCTCATAGACACACACAACACATTCCAAATGGATGGAAGATATGTGGGTGATGTGGAATTTTTTCTTCAAGTTTTATTTTCTAAGGTGAGAGGATGCAAAAGGGGAATTTACACAAGGGGTGCAAATTTTATCCTATACTCTTTGGCCCCACTTTAACGAGCATGAGTATCAATGAGTGTTTAGTAAAGTAGATTGAAGGGTTAGAAATGTATACCTGAACCATCAAGGAAGTAGACCACAATCTAGAAAACTCAAAAGTGTAGGGAAGTCAAAGGAATCCGTAGGTACACTCTCCTAAGGAGGTTTGAACAAAAGGACTCTGTAGCTCTGTGGAACTACGAAGTTGAGCAAAGTACACCAAAGGCCCATAGACCAATGATGGAAAAATCTCATAGGATGCAAGTGCTTCACATGCCCTTAGACCTGCAAAGAAGGAATTCCCCCAAGTAATCTCTCATGAAGGAAGCCCAACGTAAGGGGAACTTCGTAGAGTTAGACTAGAAAGTGGCTTTATAGGAGCACCTACAAAGCAACATGTTAATTTGTAGATAAACCATGTTAGAAATAAAAAAGCAACCACACAGGAAAACAAGTAGATAGTTACACAAAAAATCAAAAGAAAATTGAAAATATTTCAAAGCGGTCCCTTGGGAACCCTTCAAAAGTAGAGGGGTCCACTCAAGGGATGTGCTATTTGAAAGTACAAGAATGTTCTCACAAATTAGTTTAATCATCAAGGAATCCTTTCAAAAGATGTTCACTTCATCAAGGAATTAGAAAGGAAGAAAATTCCCCCTTGCGAGGGGAAGGTCAAGGCCTCTTCTACAAGAAAAGCTACTTCCTCCTCGGAGGAAAGTTTTTAAAGTTCTTTCTTTATGATCCCATGATGAAGGAAACACATTCCACTAGGGGTCCAAGTTGAGAACGCGATTTTTGAATTTTTTTTTAAAGATTTTCGAGAAAAGATTCATTGGCCATGAATGTGTTTTCTAAAAATCAAAATATCATGATAGACCCCTCTTAGGGTGGTGTGTGATGAACATAGAGGCACACGACAACCTAAGGAGAGAAAAGAAAAAGTGAAGAAGTGATGTTGTGGCCCGTAGGACATAGTGAGATGTCACCATGGTGATGTTGTCACACACACGAGGGACAACACATGAACACCACAACATTACAACTCAATCAAAGAAGAGAGAAAGATGAAAAAACCATAAAAAAATAATATAACATTACAAACAAAGGGCACAGGGGAAATCTCCTATTTTGAGATATATATATATACAGGGGCAGTCTGCTATTTTGATATATATATATATAAGTATAATAAAAGTATATAGATGAATTGTCATCAACCCCCTACTATATCAAACCATATGAAGAATGCACGAGAAGAAAAAGTAAAAATAAAAAATTGGGCCAACATGGAAGGGAAGCCTAAATTCCCCCAACACTTTGCATCATCCCTAATTTGTCAAAAATCAACACATGATAGAGGAAGAAAGATGCCACAAATAGAGGAAGTTTTATGACATATAATCACTCCTATATCAAAGCACCTACAATGGTGACAAGGGTCATCCAAGAATACATAATGTAAGCATAGGGGAACACATCAAAAAACACACACACCTAATCTAAAGGTAAAGAAGAGGTTCCCCCTAACACTCATCGACCAAGAGGTCATTTGCTTCCCAATCTAGATCATTGTACAACGAAGGTAGACAGGCCTATAGTGGTGGAATATTAAAGGGAGAACCCTCCAACCCTCTCGCATCAAGGGATAAGGAAGGTGACTCTTCGAGGTCTCCTCCACTTGGTTCTTGTGCATCAAAGGTCAGAAATTTCATGAAGATCACTGACAGGGCCAAGACCTCGTCCGAAGAGTTAAACATGCACTTTACAGGAGTGCCATGTGCTACCTCAACTAGCAAGGGAGGCAATGCCCAAGATTCATTGCTAGGCTCACCGAGTGATTTGAGAGTAGTGAAAAACTTAGGGGATGCCAGAGCTTCTTCCATCATGAGGATGGCATATGCTAATGCAAAACCACCCTTTGAAAGTGGTGGAATCCTCTTTCAACCCACATTGCTAGCATGGCCATCCTTCACCTTCCACTTCATCAGAGGGTATAAGAATCCCATTGACGAGGTAGAAGGCACTGAGGAGGAGGAGAAAACCATTGTGGGTACCACTGAAGTGTTCGACATGTCCATAGGCTAAGAGAATGATGGGATGTTCAGAAGGGACATCAAGAGAGGTGGCTTTACTAAAGGAGAAATAAACACCTACACCTTTTTAGGTTAAGGGGTGTTCATGCTCACAAGAAGAGCTAGAAGCAGAACTGAATTTGACTGAACTAAGGTGAAGGGGATGGGAGAGGAGGAAACATCAAGAGTCCTTGAAATAGGGGTAGTCAGCTCCCTTTCCATCCTCTACAAAGTGGCCTACTCAGCCACTAGAGCCTTTTGTCGACACTTGCGCTCATGTGCAAGGTGGTTTTTGTGACTCTGGGAGCTAGTGACTAAAAGTTGGGATGAAACAAAAGGCTCCTACTCAGCCATGGGAGTGTCCATCATGACCTTTTACGGTGGAGGGAGAGACTCTTGAATGGGAGCATGAGGAAGAGATTAAGAAGAGGTTAAAATAACAATGAGGGGATTTGGCTCTAGTGCCTTAGCAGTGGGCCTCTTCCCATTCACTGCCTTGGGGGTAGGAGTGGTAGGAGGCTGAGACATAGAGGATTCCCCATGAGGACCCTTCCTTCTACCATATAGGTAGGGCCAAGGCCTAGGAGGAATACTAGTAAGATTTGATATCCTAATCTTGGCTTTACACCAAGAGACACCATCATACTTCTTATGTGAAATCCAAGAGTAGTCATCTAAAACTCCTCCTCAGAGAGGGGGGATGAAGTGGCACCCATGGGATAGGTATGCCTCTCCTTTCCCTTTTGCGAGAAGGAGGAGACTTGTTGCTACACTACTGGAGGAGTCACTTTCAACTGTCTTTTACCCTCAATTTTATACTTCACGTAGTTTTAGTAAATTAGGTTTGTTCTAGGAGGGAGTAGATTGAGCGGGGTGGGAAAAAAGTGATCTAATGAGTAACCCCCCTGGGATACCAAAGGTTGATATCCACTATCATGCATGATGTGAACAACACCTTCATGGGAGAACTTTAAAGATTTATGAATAATGAAAGTGATTCCATTCATGGAAGCTAGCCACGGGATGCCCAAATTCACCTTGAATAGATCAGATTATGGAATAACATCAAAGGTTGTATCCATAGCCCTAGGTCCAACTAGGATAGAAAGGGATATGGAGCCATATGGCTTGAGAGAGAGACCATCGTGCATACGCATGGTAGACTTTATTTCTTCATATTCCTCCCTTTGCAATGAATTCAACCATAATGTCTCCTTTGTAATAACATTCACTTAGCTGATGATGTCAACTAGAACTCTTGTCACAATGTTCCCATTGAGGCTAGCAGGAATGTAAAGTGGAGAGGGCTTGTTATTCAAGGGGAAATCCTATGAGGTGAATGTCATATCTGGTGAGAAAGTCACAATTTGTGAGGAAGGAGTGACTGTGACCATGTTAACGTATGCCGAGGGTTGAGGAGAATCATCAAAGGGGTCAATAATAAAGTTCACATAATGAGATGGGAATGGGTCTGTGTAAATCTACAACTCACTATTGGCCTTCGCTACCAATTTATTTGCATTTTGTTTCATCCCATCGAGATGAATGGTACTGTCATCGATTCAATCTTGTATCTCATGATGTAGGTGCATACAATGCTCCGTATCATTCTTGTTCCTTAATAGGTTGAGGGTTTTCCAAAGTTATGATATTATCCTTCAAAAAATTTTGCAAGATGGAAGAATAAGATTCTTCCAACTTCATGAACATCTTGTTACATCTGAGGGCATTATCATTTGTCGTGGTGACTACATTTGCAACAACTTTACCTTTTCCTGAGATAAACATAATAGAATTTCCTTCTTAATGGGAGTGTGAGGAAGGTCCCTCAAACTAAATTATCGTTTGCTGATACTCTCATAATGTGGCACATAGATGCAAAAAAGAAGGGTATTTCATCAAGGTAAACTTCTCCTAGTAGGCTCGCTATAGGTTGCCTATGAACACCTTCTGCACATCGGAGTTGGGAAATGGGTATGTGATCTATGAAAAGAGTGTTTGGTATCATATTATGAAGTTAGTTATCTTCTCATTATCTCACTGATTACATCAAATGAGATCCAAGAAGGTCATCTTCAAACTGATGTTAGCCTGGAATAGACGAAGAAATTGATTAACGAGTTGATCAAATGAGAATATAGAATTATCAGGCAAGGAACAATACTACTCGAGTGTTGTGTCCTTGAGAGATCGAGGAAATAGTTTTTACATCAAAGCATCGTGATGAAAGAAATTTGTGCATATGACATTGAAGGTTGACACATGTGTTTGCGGATCCCCTTTGCTGCCATACTTCTCAAACTTAGGGCTCTCCATTCCTTCTAGGAAGGGAGTATTCAAGATTGCTACTGACAATGGGTATGTCAAAAGAAAGGCTGAAGAATAGGTTAGGAAGAAGCCTGAGAAAGGCTCGCTAACTAGTTTTGCATCCGACCCATGTTTTGAAGAAGATCATTCAGAATAGGGTCAAAAGATGACAAAGGCCTAGTGGAACCTCCAAAACCACCACCACCAGAACCACCTTTGGAGCCACCACCACCAATAGGGCCTCCACCAGTGCCACCTCTTCTACCAAATCCACCACCACTCATTCCACCAAAGCCACCACCACCAAAGGCAGTAGGAGGGGTGAAGCTAAAACCATATGTTATTCTACTCGCCTTGATAGTGTGAGGCCTTTGAGAAGGAGAAGAGACACTGATTGAGGATCCTATTTCAGCCATGCATACAATTGTGGTAGGCATTGAAGTGCCTATTTTTTATTTCATAGGAATCAAGCACTTTCCCTCAGGTAGTACCTATTCTAGACTTATACGAAGGGATATAAGCTTTGATTATCTCAGCAAGGCCACGTAAGAACTCTATTCTTTTTTGATCCTTTCCTAGTAGATGTCTCACCTCGTTAGTAAGCCTAGTGGCTCTCAACATGTTTGGAGCTCTCTCCAAATGATTCTCAAGGTTTGACAGTCTATTATCCAATGCAAAAAGGTTTTCTGCAGGGATATGTACAACATCATCCTCATCTATAGACGAAGCTATAGGGGATGCTAGGGGGGTAGGAACGTGAGTGGTCTTGTCTACGAAACCCATCTCGTTAGCAAAGCTTGTAGGAAAACTAGTGGTAAAGTTTGTAGCCAAACCAGTGGAAAAAATGGAGGTGAAACTAGAAGTAACCTTTGTCTTCTCCATTGGTAGGTGTCACACACTTCTCCCAACAATGTACCTGAAAGTCGTGGATTGGGTTGTGGGGTAAAAGCACAAAGTTGTGTCACACTTTCAGCCAACTTATCAACACAACTAAATTTAAGTATTTCTAATTAAAAATCAATTTTGGTCAAACATATTATGTAGTAAGATTCATTCCAGCTAAGTTAGATACTTCCACAAATTTTTCAACTAAAATTATTGGATAAAATTATATGGAGCAACACTTTGAGTCCAATTTTCCAAAAAAAAAAATTATTTCAAAAAACTTGAAGTTTTAATAACTCCTACTAATGTAAATATCATTTTTAAAAAAATATAAAAATACCCTTTTTTAGATCAATAAGTGTAGCTTTCAAAAATATATTTATTTTAATATTTTAAAAATTATTATTTTATTTTTTATTTTTACTAAAATTAGGTTATCAACACAAAATATTAGGTTGATTACCATGCCAAGGAAAAATACTAAAACTTATTAATTTTTTTTTTTTAAAATATAATGCACTAGATAAAAGGATCTATTTCAAGATAGTAATTTTTTTTTCACTTTAGATAAAATATTTAATGAACAATAGGGGAAAAGGGTACTTTATGGCCTAAGTCATAGAACACCACTATCTCCAATTATCATTCAAATATGGCCTAGGATCCTGAATTGGATTGACTATCAACACAAAGGTGAGTCAATTCTGAAAAAGGAAGACCTAGGGGGGAGGGTTCTTTTAGGATTCAAGGGGTTCACCACCAAGAAAAATATTGGAAAAGACAACTTAACATTCAACTCACAAAACCTAGTAGTGCAAGCCAAATAATGAGTGTAAATGATGAAATTAAGCAACAAGTTAGGATATGTGTACCTGGGAAGTTTGGAAATGTGATGATGATTTTATAAATGAAAAAATGTTGTCAAAAAATGTTAGGGAGGACTAAGATTCCCTTAATATTGTCCTAGTCTTGTTGTTTTTCAAGGTAGATGTAAAATCTTTAGATGTCATAATAAAATCCAAAATAATCTTTGCAAAATTCCACTTGGAGGACTAAGATGCCCTTGTTGATAACTTAGTCCCATCTTGAATTTATGAAATATTTGAATGTGATCCTAAGGTTCAATGTCTACACTCCCTTCTTCTCGGATCTCAAGTTTTGAAACTTCCAGATCTAGCCTGTAGGTGAGTTTTAGTGAAGATGACAAGTTTGAAACTTTACACTCCAAATGATCTTCAACCTAAATCTACAAACAGAAACATGCAAGAGAGGAAAAACTTGTTTATTGTTAGTAAATGGGGTTTTCCTTGGTCAAAACCCTTGTTGGTAATTAAACCTTAGAATGAAATGAAATGAAGGAGTGAAATGATGAATGAACAACATGCAATGTTACAACTCACCAAACCCTTGTTACAAAATTTACAAACTTGTGTGAAATGGATAGCTTGAATGTAGACATTGAATCAAAGGAATGCTTGATAGATCTTAACTTGAATTTATTGCTTGAATGAAAACCCTACATCATAAATGTTAGCTCAAAAACACACATGATACATGAATATTTTTAAATTGATGCTTGAATCTTGATGATGGCTCCCAATGTTTGATGAATTTCTCTTGAATGCTCAAATACTTGAAAGCTTGGATATGCTTAGATTGTTAGATGAAAATATGAGTGAAAGAACCTTGTATTTATACTTATCTATGCTTAATATCCTAAAATTACATCACACTAAGCAAACATATATGAATTCATTAATTAAAGGAGGATAAATCTCAAAAATAACCTAAGGGGGACTAAGATGCCCTAGGTGGCATCTTAGTTCTAAGACATGAAACTCAGGGCACATACTCCAAAAGGGGGACCATTTAAGGTTCCTTTGAAATCAAGGTCCCAAGACCTTTGGGGGACAAAGATGCCCTAGGTGGCATCTTACTCCCAACCCAAAGATTAGGAACACACAACTAGAATAGTTAAATTATCATTTATCCTTTGATGTTTGTTGGGATTAGCCATAAAAAGATATAGTTTATAAGGCTTGTGGATGAAAAATAGGACCAATTGAGAAATAAATAAGGATAAAAAAACCAAGGCGGGCCCAAAAGAGTGTGAAAATGCAAGGGTATGCATTTTCCTACACTACATTTAGCCCCCACTTTAGTGAGAGGATGAACTTGCTTCAAACTCACACTAAAGTATCCAACCACACAACCAAGAGGGGTTTAGATGTATGAATGATAGTAAGATAGGATGACAATAACCAAGGGGTTTTCCAAGCCCCCAAGACAAGATCCTATGGAAAACCAACATAGGCACAAAGGAACACACTTGTGGATGATATATGAAGCCATAACTAGATCGCAAGCATAAACCATCAAAGATAAAAAAGGAAAAAGGAAAAAGAAAAAGAAAAATGTAGCAAATGAAGCTTCAACTAGCCATCTAATGCATTGTGGATTGGGTCTAAGACATTTTTCCAAAAAGGTTCACAAGTGGAATGCACTACCCACTATTCAAACAAAATGCATGCTCACAAGGGCTAGTGAAGCTAGTTGTCCACTAGGTGAGCCCTAAGACATCCATATCAAAGTCATACCCCCATGACTATGATAAGGAAAAAAATAAAAATGCATGTTCACAAGGGCTAGTGAAGCTAGTTGTTCACTAGGTGAGCCCTAAGGGACCATATCAAAGCCATGCCTCCATGACTTTAATAAGGTACAAAAAGAAAATACAACAGGAAAGAGGAATGTTCAAAGGGATTTTTCTTAGTTCATGCAAGGTCTCATATTAGGGAACATTGTGCTTAATTTCTCTAAGAGAGGACAAATGCAAGGTCTCACCTTAGGGAACATTGTACTTAATGATTCCAAGAGAGGAAAAGTCAAAGAAATATCATGCTCTTGGAGGAAATCAAATCCAATGACACTACCAAGATAGGAACACATAGCAAGAATAAATAAAATTGCAAAATGAAACATGAGTGTCAATGTATGCCTCCACTTTAAAGCAGCTGCTAACTTCATTACTGTGAGCAATTAATTTAAAGTAGAAGAAGAAATGAGAGCTTACTCAAAAATTCCTATACCAAGTCATATGTCTCCAATAAGCTACATCATGCAATAGGATGGAAGGGTTGCCCCAAAAAATACAATTCTAAAGATAACTTAGTAGGTCATATGTGAGACAACTTAAGGCATGTCGTCCACATCCCAAGCTTGCTCTTATATATGTTCATGAAAGGTGATCAACTAGCCAAAAGAGACAACAACAAGTGACATATGAGGAAAAGGCTACCTAACCCCTTGCCCCCACTTAGTGTAGGACAAAGATGAGCTTAAATGATTGACGAGAAACATGGTCATGTAAAAATCAATATCAATTAGAGGAATTAGGTGCTTCAACACAAGGAAGAGCACCACACTCCTTAAGATGTTGAATCTTATCACTTAAATTCTTACATTCATTAGTAGCATGACTATAAACTCTATGATATGCATAAAATTAACTCTTGTAGTAAAATTACTTTCATGTTCTTGGAGGGAATGATATCAAACAATCTTGGAGGAGTCTTGACAATATATCCTCTTGATCAATCATCGAAGATATATCTTGCTTAGTACAAGATGTCATGCTTACACAAGACTCTTTAGATTGTGAGATTTTGTACTCTTCTTTAAAGGAGAGTGTGAAAGCTAATGAATTCAAATAATTAGTGTTTTATGTGATCACATTATTGTTAATTAAGGACTTTTTTGTTTTGTTCAAATGATAATAATTAAGACCACTAGTGGCTAACAATTCAGGATGCACTATTGTTATTTAGTCAGCTTAGAGGAATATTTTGTAAGAGTTTTGATATTAAGTGAAGGCTTGTTTGATGGGTTGATTTCTATTAGAGGAAAATAGCCAAGAACATGAGTTTTTTCTTGTGTGTTAGACTCTATGTTCAAGAATGTTTCCCTCATGACTTTCATTAGTTGTATTTTCTAACACCAAGGCATCTTCCTCACAACTAGGAGAGATACTAGGAGAAGAACAAAAGTAACTATCATGATTATCTGTAATTTCATTCATTTGTCCTATAATATATTCCAAAATAGGATAGGTAGGGGAAGGATCATAAAGAGTGTTGTCATAGACCAATATATCTTCACTTACACTTTCATCCTCTAGCACATTATCACAAGAGGTGAAGATGCTTAGGCTTTGAGGGGTTCACCAAGGCAAACCCCCATTTACTAACAATCAACAAGTTTTTCCTCTCTCACATGTTTGTAACTCACTTATAGGCTAGATCTAGAAGTTTCAGAACCTGAGATCCGAGAAGAAGAGAGTGTAGACATTGAACCTTAGGATCACATTTAGAGATTTTAGAAATTCAAGATGGGACTAAGTCGGTAGCAAGGGTGTCTTAGTCCTCCAAGTGGAATTTTGTAGAGATTATATTTTGTTCTGACATCTGAAGTTCCGCATCTGCCCCAAAAAATAATAGTGGTACTAAGACAAAAGTAATGGTGTCTTATTCCTCCTTGGCATATTTTGACAGTATTTTTTCATTTCCATAATCCTCATCACATTTCCAGACTTCCTAGGTACACATATCCTAACTTGCTATTGCTTAATTTTATCATTTACACTCATTATTTGGTTTGCATTACTAGGTTTTGTGAGTTGAATGTTAAGTTTTCTTTTCCAAGCTTTGTCTTTTCATCCTCTAGAACATTATCACAAGAGGTGAAGAGAACTTTCATCCTCTAGAAATTTTGAGGTGAAAATATGAGTGAAAGAACCTTGTATTTATACTTATCTATGCTTAATATCTTGAAATTACATCACACCAATCCGAAATATGAATTCATTAATTAAAGAAGGCTAAATCCCACCAAGATTTGAAATTAAATGTCAAAAATAACCTAAGGGGGACTAAGACACTATAGGTGGCATCTTAGTCCTGAGGCATGAAACTCGAGGCATAGAATCCAAAAAGGGGCCCATTTAAGGTGCCTTTGAAATTAGGGTCCTAAGACCTTTGGGGGACAAAGATTCCCTAGGAGGCATCTTATTCTCAACCTAAAAATTAGGGACACATAGCCAAAATCAATAAATTATCATTTATCCTTTGATGAAGTTTTTCGAGATTAGCCATAAAAAGATACAATTTATAAGGCTTGTGGATGCAAAATAAGACCAATTAAGACATAAATAAGGATAAACAAAGTAAAGCGGGCCCAAACAAGTGTGAAAATGCAAGCATATGCATTTTCCTACACTACATTTAATATTAAAGTTGACGTCTAGTGGAAACAACTATTTTTTGATTCACACACATTTAATATTTACTTAAAAATATATATTTATCAAAATTGGAAAAAAAAACATCCATGCACTAAAGTTTCAAGTTATAAATACACACAAAAAATTTGAAAGAAAAAAAAAATTACTATGAAAATTTTGAACGTGTCTCATGCAACTTCATTTTTTTAGCATTTTATCAACAACTAAATTATAGTGTTAATTTATTAAAAACTAGTTTAAAATATATATATTTTAAATACAAATATAAAATATACTAAAAAATACATATTTTACTAGTTGCCATCATTTCAAAATTCAAAACATACACAACAACACAATAGGAAATTAGCACCAACTTCGGCATTGGATTTTAGTGTATTTTGAGCACATGAGTTGAACAATTTGGCTAGTGTTAAACTCAATGCAAATAGGCACAGCCAGTTCGACATCTATTTTTGCACTGAATTTTCTGTCGTTTTTGTCATTAGAGTTAGCGTTGGTTTTAGCACCAAAAAATCAAGTGCCTCTGTGAGCACCTAAAATTGCATTAGGAAGCGACAACAAAAATTGCACCAAAATTGGCACCCAATTTGGTTTCCATTTTTTCTTCCATCTCTACTCCCATTTTTGCTTATAGTTTTGCTTCCAATTTTGCATCTAGTTTTGCTTCTAGTTTTTCCTCCAAGTTTGTTTCCAATTTTGCTTTCAGTTTTGCTTCCAATTTTGCTTCTGGTTTTGCTTCCACATTTGCTTCCAGTTTTACTTCTAGTTTTGCTTCTCGTTTTTCTTCCAAGTTTGCTTCCAGTTTTGCTTCCAAGTTTGCTTCTAGTTTTGCTTCCATTTTTGCTTCCAGATTTACTTCCGGTTTTGCTTCCAGTTTTGTTTCCAATTTTGCTTCCATATTTACTTCCAATTTTGCTTCTGACTTTGCTTCTAAAAATGCTTCTTGTTTTGCTTCCATTTATTAATTTAATATGTTTTATTTCAATTTAATTAGTTAAATATATTGTGCCTCTTAAATAACTCATATGATTATAGAGTAAGTAATTTAATTATTTAACTCATATAATTAAATAACAATATAATTATTGTAACATGATCATCATCTATAATTAAAACAAGTGAATCAAATATCTATAATTTAATTGAATTTGACAACATCCATCCTGAGTAGTAAATTAAAATCATCATACTTAATAAATATCCATCCAAAAATCATCGACCACTTTTAATATATATAAATTAACAAGTCAATACTGATAAGATCACCATCATATATAACTAAAACAAGTGAGTCAAATATGCTAGCACATCAAAAATATGTCAAAATGATACATGTCCAACAATCAACATAAGTGAAAATGATACATGTACAAATTATATAAATAAAATTGATAAATTATGTAACTCAAATTGATACAAGTCAAGATGATACATGTCCAAATGATCTAGTGAAAATGTTACATTTCAATATGATACAACTCAAAAATATAGTACAGTAGGCTGTGAAAATGATACATATGATAGTAATCATGAAAAGAGTCATCATAACGATATATCAACAATGATCCATGAGGTAGTCTATATGATCATGAATGTCACTAGTTACTATCACCAACTGTCTCACCATCATCACCACCATCTTGATCATCACCATCATCACCGTTGTCGTCGTTGTCATCATCATCATTGTTGTCGGCCTTGGTGTCTTCCATATTTGTGTCATCATCATCTTCTGCCATGTGATTTGTATCGGTAGAACCAATATTTTGTGGATCTATATCATGTTGAGGATTGTGCATTTGTCAAATATGGAGAGGATTCTAATGTCAACACAAACCTTAATGAGACAATTTACATTTAAAGTTTGAAGCAAGTAAAACTACTCTATTCATAATACAATCAAACCTTTCAAATACATATCATTGTCCTCTATTTCTAGGGATTTGTTAAATTGTTTGGGCCTCGGATTTCTATGGGCACAAAGGTTGTTAAAATGATTACCTAGAAAATGAGATTTGATGCGTAATATACAATTTAAGATTATTTCTATGTGCAAATGTGTGTGGGAAGGATTAGTGGTATTCTTCTACATGAAACAAAATGATGAAAAGGATGATGAATACGATGATAAACGAAGGATGATGTTGATGATAAATAAACAAGTGGAGATGAGTGAGATGATATGAAACTAAAATGAACTATTCATGATTATGCATATGCTCAAATGAAAACATAAAACAAACTAACCTAAAATGCAACTATGATGCAATGGGGATGATAAAATGCAACTATGAAGCAATTAATTAATCTAAAATGAGAATGAAAAGTAACACATGAAACGAAAACTAATTATAAGACTCCATGAAAGCTCCAAGCTCCTAAGATAAACTTGCATAGTAACTTTTCTCAAATTGTGAATGATAAATGCTAAGGAAAGAGGGTGTATTTATAGGGTTTCTCAAGTATTTTGTGAGGTGGCACCTATCAAGTGTCTATATTCGAAGGAGAAATAATAGACAATGGAGATGAAAGGAATCAGGATGTTGTCCCCTTGACCAAGGACAACATACCATGTGTGTGGAAAGAATCCCTTGAGGAATTGGAAACATACCAAATGTATGGGATTCCCAAGTGTGTGAAACAAAGACCCATGTGCTCCAAATTTATTGGAAGTGTGGGGAAATAAAGCCATGTGCTTTTTCTCATTGGTGGAAGTGTGTGAGGATAATTCTAATTAATAATTAGGCTTATTTATTTTCATGTGACCTTTATGAGGTGGCACACAAAAATTTGTAGAAATGTGCTCTAATTCTTAATTAGGATTAAGGAAGGTTAATTAAATAAACACGTTTAGGGTATTTTGTTTATTTAATTATTTAGAGGAATGTGATTTTGGAGATTTAAAAGGAAAGTGAACAATATAAATAAATACCTTATTTATATGTAGTTGAAGTATTAATAAAATAGGTTGTATTTAATTAACTGAATATGATGACCATTTTCAGGTGTATACATTTTTCCCCTCTTTGAAGTGATGTGTTTACATGTTGCTTCAAAGAAAATTTTGATGTCAATGCTCAGAGACGATTTCAATGTCCCAGATGATGACAGATTTCGATGCCCCAAACAATGCTCCAGACTTTTGAATTTTAGGTATTGACAAATATATGCCCCCTCGAGAGATAAAGTGATGATCCAATGTTGATTAAGTGAGATTTGGATGTTAGAGATGATTTATCTCTCAAAAGGTCATTGCAAGCTCTTTCTTTGAATAGTGTTGATTAATTACCCCTCCTTTTTAGTAAAAATGGGAAATAAATCCCACCATAATTCCCTCCATTTTACCCCTAAAAGGTAAAAGTGGTAAAATGGGATTCATTTTTACATTTTGAGTTTGGAGAAGTTGAATATTGGAGAGTGATAGGGAGTGGGGTTAGAGGAATCAATCATAGATTCCTGCTCTAGGCCTTTCCTTGTAAGACCTACTTGGTGCTTTGCTTCACAAATCTAACCTATAGGCCCCTACTCATGACTAGGTTCCCTTGGTTTGTTTGCCCAACCCATCTTCTACCAACAAGCTTCCCTTCTACCAAGCCAACCTTGGTGCTGCCACAACTCTTCCATTGGCCCTTACTCTTCTTTAAAGACCAAAATATCTTCAAACTTCTACTAGATTCTTGCAGGGGTGAGAGGTATTGTAAAGCTTCAAAATTATCAAACTAGGGTTCTTGTTCCAACACAAGATTCCAACCATCCATCACTCTCATCAAAATTTCACCTAGGGTTTGGAAAGGGCTACAAGCCTAAGCCCCAATTAGGCCTCTGAACAGAGTTAAAATGCCTTTTTCTTCTAAACCCACTAAAGGACCAAGGTACTTTGCTTAGGGTCTGAGTTTATCATACCTAAACCTCGAGGATTTTTAGGGTTTTAAGCCTTGTACAGGCCGTACACTGTCCACACTCAAAACTGACCCAAAACCTAGGGTTTTAAAGCTTTTCAGAGCAGTTTCAGAATGTTAGAAAGTTCTCCTACCAAATGAATTGATAAACCATCCTCTTGATCACCATGCATAGCCAAGACCACCAAAAAAATTCTCCAAAAATAATTTCTCCAAGATCTTTCTTCCCCTGCAAGATATGAGGTTTTTACTCCAAGCCTACCCCAACTGGACCTGCACTGGCTCACCTAGAGAAAAGCTTTGCTAGCATCTCCTGCACTGCCAAAAAACCTAAATGCTACCATATTTACAATGAGGGATCCTAGACACAAATCCCAAAATTCTGTACAATTTTTATGGTGGGAAGGTGCTATAGGACTCCATTCTTTCAAAACTGCCTGTTATAGGCTAGAAAAAATAGAAAACCAAACTATATACAAAATAAAAGATGAGAATGATTAGTAAAACAAATAAATGGCACTCTAAGCCTACAAAATATCAACAATATGTACTATAAACAACATAAAAATAGGATCACTCCATTAAAGCTCAGTTGAATGCAAAAATACAGAAAAATTGCCCTTTGAACGCTATTTCCTTCAATTTTCAAAAATGTCACTCAACAATAATCTCTCTAACCCTACCTCAGGGTCGAGTCATGCCTTAAATAGGCTTCGAAGGTAGTTGAGCTTCATGGTTCGAGCCTTTTAGATGACCTAGATCAAACATTATAAAACCCACTGTGTTTTGCAACCTTTGACAATTTTTCACCATATAGCAAAATGAGCCTCTAAACTCATTGAACTCTTAACAACCCATTTTCCAAAGACAAAAAACACCACTAAGCTCAAAAATAAATGGTCTACATGACCTTATGACAACAAAACAAAAATAAGAACTTCATACAAAACTTCAACAAAACTAGTCCTTTCCTAGGTGCTCTTGCACCAGAGAGCTTAGAGGAAGATGGTGATCCCATACCACAAGCATCGTTTTGAGCATCTTCGCCAACCTGATCAACCTGCCACCTCTAGACCTATGGTATGATTTACAAGAAAGCTCTTTGTTAGTCATTTTCTTGGCTTTTAATGGTATTTTGAATGCCATATATAGGTGTTGTAGCTCATTTGATGTTATTGTTGCACGTTCAGATGATATTTTTTCCATTTTGAAGTGTTTTTGAGCATGTTTAAGAGTTTTGACACCTTTGGGGTCCCAAATGGCACATCTTGGAAGCTTAAAAATCAAAATTTCATGTGTTTTAAGAGTTTTGGTGCCTTTGGGGTCCCAAATGTTGCCTCTTGCAAGCTTGAAATTCAAGTTTTTTTGCCTCCAACATTGTTTTGGCACCTTTGGAGTCCCAAGTGGCACCTCTTGTAAGGATGAAATCCATGTTTTGAGATGCCAAACACTATTTTGGCACCTCTTGTAAGCCTTGAAAACCTTGTTTTGAGTTGCAAACTCTATTTTGGCACCTATTGTTTCCTTGGAAAGTTTTCATCTTTGTTGATTTGGGGTGGTTTAGCTTGTCATTTGACCCATTTTGTGGGGTGTGATTATGGAAATCCTTTAGGTTGATGTTTGAAAGATGTCCTTAAAGCTTAGGAGTCGTCAGTTTATCATGTTTTGGATTGATCTTAGTCAGATTGTGGTATGTGCTATGTTTGATTAATGTTTTGCATGATGATTTGATCTCATGATAGGAGAGAATCAAATGATTGAACTAGTGTTGTATTGACCTCATGATAGGTGAGGAACGATAGTAGGATTGATAGCATATCATCCTCATGATAGATAGGGAATGATGGTATGATTGATAGCAAATTTTCCCCATGGTAGGCAAGGAATGATGGTTTGATTGATAGCAGATCATCCTCATGATAGGCGATGAATGATGGTAGGATTGATAGTAGATCATCCTCATGATAGGAAAGGAACAATGGGTTGATTGATAGTAGATCATCCTCATGATAGGCGAGGAACAATAGTTTGACTAATAGTAGATCATCCTCATGATAGGCGAGGAACAATGAGTTGATTGATTGAGATGTTGATTATTCTGATTGATTTGATTTGAATGACTGCACATTATCTTGATTGAACATTACATTGATTGACTATTTTGTGTTCATGATTAGGGAGATGGAGATGTACTCCAATCTCGGGAGCGATTCCCGAAGACCTAGAACATGGTCCATCGGTTGTCCTTAGTCGACTTAGAGATTATGTTCCATTGTGGGTTGACTTCCTTGTTAGATATTTTGCAATATAGAATCAACAAAGATTTATTGAAAACATTGACAGAGAGATGGAATAGTGAACATAACACCTTTCATTTACCGACCGGAGAGATAACTGTGACTTTAGAGGATGTCTATTATATTTTGTGGATCCCAGTGATGGGAGAGATAGTGGTGTATGATAAGATAGAGTAGGGTGGGATAGCTGCATTATGAAGGTTATGCCAAGATGATCATGTTATGGGCCGATGGATTCCTTGGACAAAGATGGTTAGTAGATATGATCCTTTGCCATGTGTGCTTTCTGGATTCATTGGTGGATTCCTTTGTCCTGATCATAGGTCAAAGGGATTTTTAGTAGGTTGGGGTTGTGTGTTATCACGGATGACACTTGATGGTACTAGTATGCATCAGGCTCATGCATGTTAGCCCACTTATACCAAGATTTGCACAAGGTTGTTTATTACAGGGCGATGAGCCTATCATATGGCGTCACATTATTGTAGACCTAGGCATGGGAGCATATAGTCATCACTCGACCCATGGGAGAGAGACATCGACCACTAGGGAGACCCTATGTTTTCAGTTATAGTGGTCCACATGTCCAACACAAGCTAGGAAAGGTTTTCCATTGGAGGTGTGCTTTGGATGATTTGGAGACTATCAAATGGTGCCCATACTTGGATTGTGAGCAATGGCCAAAGGATTAGATGGAGATGCTGTATATGTTGTTATTGTTATCTTGCTATCTGATTGGGAAGAAACATGTTGTGCTTGAGCAATACCTGTATCTACAAGTATGTCAATAGTTTGGATAGGTTGAGGGGATGCCCCTGGGAGTTTCCCATTGTGCATGGTGATGATAGGATGTTTTAGAGTGGGGCCCTTGTGTATCATATGAGGCAACTTGTAAAGAGTACTATACCTTGACACTAGGTTTATGGGATTATGTTATGTATATTATAGATGCTAGGATGACTGAGGATTATTCAGAGTTCTTCCACACACATCCCTTTCTTAGATTTACTCATCCAAAGGATCCAATATTGCTAGTTGATGGAGAGGGAGTAGATGACGAGGGTGGTGATGATGGTGGGGAGGGTGTTTGTAGAGGTGATGATGGTGGTGTAGAGGATGGTTGCAAAGGTGATGGTGGTGTAGATGGTGGTGGAGGGAGTGATGATGGTGCAATGGGTGGTGGGGAGAGTGATGATTCTATAGATGATAGTCATCCATTTGATTTTGTAGTTCTGAGGCATAGGAGGAGTGTTACTGTAGCTCAGGAAGTGCTTCCTAGGATTCATATTGGGATACCCTCTCATTAGTAGTCATCATAGATAGCAGCTTTGTAGGAAGAGGTTCAATCATTTTAGAGCGAGATAACATAGGATTGAGCACAAATTGTGTCCCTTCAAGATGAGTTAGTGCAGTGTCAAGAATAGATTGATATTTTGACGACTGATAGAGGGACAAATAGGCAACATATACAATAGTTGTAGGAAAAAATGATCATACTTACTTTAGAGAGGGATGCCTTTAGACACTAGACATAGTAGGTTGAGGCCATTTTCGAGAGGATACAATAGATGACACCATATATAGGTACAGTGGATTTCTTCAGTGAGATCCAACACATTTCTTAGGAGTTGTAGTTTTATAGAGGTAAGTATCACGAGTTGGTTCCTCCTGAGAAATGAGAGAGTTTTGTATAGTCTTGTTCTGGAAGATCTCATTCTCAAACTGCTAGCATGGGTGTCACGTAGCCATTTCCTAGAGATAGGAGAGATCTAGGTGCAGGTCAATCGGGTAGAGGAGGTACTAGTTATGAGAGTAGCAACATCTGGTGGGAGCTCGACATAGCATTTTGTGATGTTCCTTGGACATTGTGTATACACCTTTTGTGAGATTGAGGATGTGTTTCCCATGATACAGTGCCCTTTTGGATTTTGATGTATCTCATCCTACTTTTGGATATCCTTGTACACATGGAAATTATGACATTTTTGATGATATATGATATGCAACGGTGATTATGATCTAAATGTTGATATGCATTTGATTTCCCTATTATGATATGCAATGCTGTGAATTTATTTAATTTCTATGTGATGATAATGATTAGGCAATCTGATGAATGTATTTATGATTATGTAATGTGATGTGATTTAGATGATATGTAATGCAAATGATTGAATGTGCATGACTTCAAATGTTCAAGGCCTTAAGCTTGAATAAGTGAGTCTATCCAACTTCCAAAATTTGTGGGAAGACTGCAGTAGATTGATCTTTTAAGCTTCATAACTCTGACATATTTCCCAACTTTCTTGGAAATCTGAAGAGACTCACTTATTTAAGCATAGTGGATGACATGATTTTGATTTTGGAAATGATATGCAATGTATGTCCTTTATTATTTTCTTTTGTATTTTCTGATGCAAATATTATGATGGAATGTATGAATGTAAATGAGATGAGAATATTTTCTAACATATGCCAATGATGATGTAATTGATGTGCAACTAAATGAAAATGAAGTGTTTTTGGTTAATGTCCAGTGTACTCAATCCATTAATAATAGAGATGACACCATTGTGAAATTGTTTTAGGATTGAAAAACCCCATAAATCCTCATGAAATACTAACATGAAAGTAGTCTAACTTAACTATGAAAATCTCGTATTTAAAAGTTGTCATTTATATTAACAATTTTTTTGTGCTCTTTATCATCATTGGGCCTTTAAAATGTTGAAAGTGAGTACAAGCATCAATGAAATAGTTTAGACCAAGATGACCTGAGTACTACTTTCATGATGTTTTAAAATTACAAGTTAACACAAGCATCTAAGTATAATTAAACTGAGATGACCTGAGAATTACTTGCATAAACAAACAAGAGTTAATCTTTTTCCTATGCAAATTTGGAATGTCATTAGTGATACTTTGTAGCGCACGTCTCACGACAACTTTCATAGTAATAATGATCAACTCATAGACAACATACAAAGAAAAATCATACTCCTTCCTTGCTCCTCTAGTTTGATACATCATTGAGGACTCGAGAGATATGATATCAAAAATCAAAGTAGAACAATTTGAACTATCATGTTTAATGTGATAAACCCTTGATTCAAAAAGACCATCTATTTGAAGTTTGTGTTTTTAACATTGGTCTGACGACTGTTTGCCTATTGATTCAAGCTCAAAGTTTATTTTCCCCTAGTGAGTGTAGGATTTTTCCCCCAGTCCAGGGTGAGACATGACAATGATGACCAAGACCTAACCTAAAGACCTATCCTAAGGGCCTTGGGGGCTGATAAAAAAATTAGCGTTGCCTACATTATACACGTAGAGACCACGTAGTTCAACTGACGACATGACCAATATTTACAAGATAGAAACATGAACATAGCAGAAACCTAAAAGATTGACCTAAATGTCTTGGGGGACAATCAAAGAGCACCCTTTCCTATGTTCAAAGATTAGAGATGACATAGTTCAAAGGAAGACTATGTTTTTGACTTTTTGAATTTTTTACCTGTTTTTGGATTTTGATATGTTTTGAATGTTTTGGGATTTTTGATTTGTTTTGAATGTTTTTGGATTTTTTATTTTCTGACCTTGAGAATGTACAAGAATCCAATCTAATGTAGGACATGCCCCCAATGTGATATAGTAAGACAAACTAATTTTTAGAATGGGTCAAGTAATACTAGGGGATACCATGATACAAACACTAGATCAAGCTATGATGTGAACATGAAAGCATGACAAATGCAAAGATGGAAACATGATGTATGAATGATGTAGAGAAAGTCAAGTAGCTGAAGATAAATGGATTAATGATATGATATGAATGATTGAAGGAACAAGATTCCCCACAATAGAGATAATGCAACCATGGATAAATGATAGATCAAAATGAAAGATTCACTACATAACATGTCACACAAGCAACATATCTTTTGTCAAAATATGATAATGGTTCATTGATTAAGATGCCAAGAATGATTGATTCCATAAGGCATGGGGATGATAAGTACTTAGGATCATTGATTTCCTCTAAGTATGATAAGATTGATGATTGTTGATGATTGATTGCCAAAAGATATGAGGATTGGATAGTGTTTTATAGCTAGGCTCAAATATGATTTGCATGATAAGATTCAAGGTTGCAAAGGGACATGATGACATGGATTTTGATAATATAGGAGATATGGAATGGAAGAAAGAAAGGATAATTATAATGAATGGGATGATCAAGATCAACTAGATAAGATATAGACACTAGGACTAAGTACTTTTCCCCTATTCCTCATCAAGACCAAGGACAGGAAGAAAGGATGTATTTAGAAAGAATGATGGGATATGGATAAGGTGAAGGATATGGTATGGAAGATATGGATAATATGTATAGGATAAGATACATGATGTTCAAGAAGATACTTAAATTTGTCAAGATCAAAGGTGGAAAAGTAAGGAATGAGCATGAAAGGGATAATGACCATGAATGATAAGATGGAAGAAACTTGTCCCTAAGTGTAGAGTGTAAGAGGAATATGGAAGATAGGATATGGATGATAGGGAGATGGAAGGAATTAAGAATCAAATTTCACAACCAAATATCTCTCAAATGCATGCTCTAATAAACCATGGCAATAGGGATTAGACTCATAAATTTTGGTAGATGTAGGGTATGTCAGGATAATGGATAGGAGGTTGAAAGGTTTGTTGATGGATAGATGGAAATGATGGCAAGATCAACATTGGAACACACCTTGAAGGGTGATGAAGTGATGGAGGAAAAATGGATTTGGAAGGTGATAGTATTTTATATGGAAGATTGGAGGAAGATTTTGGATTAGAAAATTTGGGTGCCGATTTAGATTTCATTGCTTCTATGATATTTTTTGGAATCCACATGATTTTTTACTTTGATATTTTCTTTGTGGGCCATTGTGGCCTTTGAGATTTTTATCTTTCATTTACAGACCTTTGTGGTCTTGGAAATTTTTCTTTTTGCTTTGATGGGCCTTTGTGGCCTTTTGAAATTTTCTTCTGATTTATGGACCTTTGTAGTCTTTGAAAATTTCCTTTTTGCTTTGATGGGCCTTTGTGGCATTTTTTATTTTTCCTTTGATTTTGGATCAAATTTTCTTTTATCTTTGCATGCCTCTTTGAGGAGACATGTTGATCCTTTTATACATGTGAATTTTGATATGGAAGCTTTTGACATTTGGCACCCAAATTGCTTCCAAGAGCAATAGGAGAGATGGATGAAGATGAATGGTATGGATGTATCATGTATGAGTTGTTGGTGGTCGAATTTTGAAAGGGAATCAAGGATGTGTGCCTTTATTGTTCTTGATGAATAGGATATGGACCTATGATAGAGGCAAGGTTTGATGAACTAGGATGAGGACCTAGGATAGATGGAAGGTTTGGTGGATTAGGATGAGAACCTAAGATAGATGGTAGGTTTGATGGACTAGGAAACTTAGATGTATAACCAAGGCAATGGTAATATGGGTTTTCTTCAGCAAAAATGGGTTCTAGGATACCTTGTTCATGAAGGTCTAATCCTTTTCCTTTGTAGTTCATACATTGACACATTCGTTTACCAATGGGATATGTGTTGTTTGTGAAACAAGATGTAAGTCCATTTTGGGGAGAATATGATATGGATGAAAGGATAGGTGTTGGAAGTAAACCAGAGTGGTTGAAGATGGAGGATCCTAATTTATAGGTGTGGGGTTCATGGATAGCTAGTATAGGTGTGATAGGATCTTGACATGGGGATGATGGGGTACTTTGATCTTGACTTGGAAAAGATGTATGAGGTGTAGAAGATAGAGTAACTTTCTTTTCATTAGGTATAGAATAATCATGTGGTGGTATGGAAGGCATATCTTGATCTTGAGAAGGATGAAAATCCTCATGGAATGAGGGGATATCCTCAGATGGAAGCATATCTTGATCTTGATGAGAAAGCATATCCTAATCATCGGGTGATAGGACATCATTAGATAGGATGGAAGAATTATCATGCTCATGGAATGAAATGGAATCATGAGATGATATGGATTCATTAGATGGGGTGGAAGAAGGACTTGGAAAAATACTTTTCTCTTGAGATGGAAGGGAGTCATCGTGGAGGAAAAGTGAGAGGAGGGGATCATCATAGAATTCTTGAGAGATTCGGTCTTAGTCAAAGATTGGAAGAACTTGTGGAGTTTTGGTATCATTGGATGAATTGGAAAGAATGATTTGATCATGAGGTGTAGAGGGGTCTATGCTAGCATGGTTTAGATTGAGAGGTTGAAATGAGTCATTAGATGTAGAAGTGATGTAGGAGCATCCAGTGGTGTAAGGGCAATCTTGCATCACCCAAAAATAGTTAAATTTCAAGTTTCTTGGTTTTTAGATGTTTTTACATTTTTGGATACCCTTTTCATCATAATGAAATTCCCAATTTATGGTTTATATTTTCTATTCCTGGGTTGAAAGATATTGCAGTTTTAGTTTCTCAGATTTACACTTAAAAATCTTTCGAGTTAGATTTGAGGCACTTAGAGTTCCTGGAACAGCCTCAAAACTTGCAAAAATCAGCATAGAAAATTTTGAGCACATTATTGACTTCAAGACCTTTCCAACGGTTCAAACGGTTCGTGAATCGGAGCCCCGGTTCAAAAGTTATGGCCCCGGGAAGTTGGCACACTTTCTAGAAGATACAATTTTAAATATTCTTTTAAAATTTGAACTTCAAGTTGCAATTTTTGGTGCCAAACTACCTAAACTAAAATTTAAATTTTGTTTTTGCTCCAAACTAAAGAGGAGCTCTATTTATGGGCGGGTTTCTAATTTTTGGGTAGCTTTTTCAGGGACAAGCTCGCATATTGCAAAAGGGTTATTCTGTAGCTTTCTGTAACTTGCATGTGTTGTAGAACTTGGGGATTTGAGATTCTCTGCATGTACGAAGCTCCATTTTTTGAAAAATAAAATTATTCTCTTTTTTTGTGGGTTATTTTCTAAGTCTTGGGCTATGCCCTCATCAAGTGGTATTAGATCGAGGTTTTATTGAGCGTGTGGACAGATCGCCGATCGTGAGGCCGTTCGCACCAAAACCGTGGTTGTGGGTCGAGGTCAAGAAAGATGCCTCCAAGAGTGATGCTTGGTAGGTTGGTGGTGCCAGAGGTGGTCGAGGTGGCAGAAATGCTGGTGGAAGAGATGCACTGGCAGCCCTCTAGAGACAGATTGATGCATTACAAGAGCAGTTAAGAAAAGGGTTAAACTCGAGGGAGGAAAGTGAGGATGAAGGAGACGAAGAAGGTTCAAATGTAGAAGAGGAAGAAGAAGAAATTGATCAAGAACAAATGTGGCTAATAAGGGCCATTTTGAAGATCGGGAAAAAGACCCAGAGCAGAAGTCCCCAGTTATTCCAGAAGTCTGAACTTGGAAGAGTTGATCGACTAGATCAACAAGCTAGAAGAATATTTTGAGTATGAGGAAATTGAGGACCTAGATCGGGTTAAGTTTGCGAAAATGAAGCTAAAGGGCCATGCCAGTATTTGGTGGAAAGAGGTCCAGTTGGAAAGAAATCAAAGAGGAAAAGGAAAGATCACCAGATGGGATCGCATGGTAGAGAAACTGAAGAAGTAGTTCATATCAGTGGACTATGAGTTAGACCTGTTGAAGAAATTGCAAGGGTTGAAGCAAGAAAGCAGATCTGTGAAAAAATGTACTAAATATTTTCACAAGATAATCATCAGAATGGGTCACACAGAGGCCAGTAAGGAGAAGGTAGCCTGATATCTTAATGGGTTACAACCAAGCATTCAAGAGGAGTTAAGCCTAGTCAGAATGACCACCATTGAGGATGTGTATCAGTTTGCTCTGAAAGTGGAAGAGAAGCTGAACAAAAGATTTTATGGCAAGCAAAAAGGACGAGGAGGTCAAAGCGGAAGGGGCAATGGAAGACCTTTAGGAAGCTGAAATGATGATGAAAAGAAAAGTGAAGATGTGGGTACCAGCCCAAGCTAAAGGAATGACAACTTCTACCACCCTCATAATCAAAACAGTGGTGATCAAAGAGGTAGAGGACGAGGGAGATATGGACAAGGATCTGGAAGAGGTGGTTTCAGAGGAATGTGTTTCCAGTGTGGTGAAGGAGGGCATTGAGCCTATGAATGTCCACAACACCAAGGAAGGGCAGAAAAAAGGCCAGAAGGTCATGGAAGGGTTGCACATGCAGATGAGGAGGCCCAATCTGAACATTCAGATGATGCTAAAAGGGGAGAAGCCCTAGTGATTAGGAGAGCCTTGGTGACTAAGGAAAAGGAACCAGAACAGAGGAAGAATCTGTTTCATACAAGGTGCAATTGTGAAGGAAAATGTTGTGATGTCATTATTGACGGTGGGAGCACTGATAATCTGGTGTTAGAGGAGATGATCACAAAGTTGAAGATGAAGAGAGAAAGACACCTACATCCATATCGGATTTCCTGGTTGTAGAAAGACCACAAAGTTTTGGTCAATGAGCAGTGCCTAGTAAAGTTCAAGATTGGGAACTACCATGATGAGGTACTCTATGATATCATCCCCATGGATGCATGTCACATGTTGTTGGGGAGGTCGTGGTAGTTTGATAGGTGAGCTATACATGATGGCCATGCAAACAATTATTCTTTGACAAAGGTTGGGATTCATCACAAGTTGAAACTCCTGAAGGAGACCAAAGAAAAAGTATGCAGTAGTGCTAGAATTTGTTATGTAGATGGAAGAATTTTTTTAGAAGGTATGAAGCATGAGCGTGTGTGTTATGCATTGATTCCTAGAGTGAGTAAGGAGGATAGTGAGAAGGTTCCAGAAGAAGTTTCTAGGATGTTGGATGAGTTTCAAGATATTGTTTCTGATAATGTACCTGAGGGTTTACCACCAATAAGAAAGATTATTCATCAGATTGACTTGATTCTTGGAGCCAGTTTTCCAAATAAGGTAGCTCATAGAATGACTCTAGCAGAAAATGAGGAGTTGAACAAACAAGTTCAAGAGTTTTTGAGAAAGGGTTTGATATGGGAGAGTTTGAGTCTATGCGCAGTACCTGCAATACTAGCACCAAAGAAGGATGGGGAGTGGAGGATGTGTACAGATTCCTGAGCCATAAACAAGATAACAATCAAGTATAGATTTCCCCTGCCAAGGATGGATGACCTGATGGACTATTTGAGTGGAGTTCAGTACTTCACAAAGATTGATCTGAAGAGTGGATATCACCAGATCTGGATTCGAGAGGGAGATGAATGGAAGACTACCTTCGAGACCAAAGAGGGCCTGTACGAGTGGTTAGTCATGACTTTTGGGCTAACCAATGCATTGAGCACATTCATGCGGATCATGAACGAGGTACTAAAACAATTTCTGGGAAGTTTTGATATTGTGTATTTAGATGATATTTTGATTTTTAGTAAGATGTTGGATGAGCATCTAATGCATATTTAGAGAGCCTTTGAGAAGTTAAGGGAAGAGAAACTGTTGATTAATTTGAAGAAGTGCAGTTTTGTGAAGAGGGAGTTAGTGTACTTGGGGTTTGTTGTCTCAGCAGAAGGTCTCAAGATGGACTCAGAGAAGGTGAAGGCTATTTTGGAATGGCCTACCCCAAGAACTGCTACCGAGATGAGATATTTCCATGGTTTGGCTAGTTTTTATAGAAAGTTCATTAGAAAATTTAGTAGTATTTGTGGACCCCTGACTGAAACAATGAGAGGGGATAGAAAAGAATTCAAGTGGAGCAGAAAAAAGTTTTGAATTGTTGAAGCAGAAGGTGATAGAGCAACCTATTCTAGCCCTCCCAAATTTTAACAAGGTGTTTCAGGTGGATTGTGATGCCAGTGGTTGTGCCATTGGAGCAGTGTTGAGCCAAGAAGGTAAGCCCATTGCCTATTTCAGTGAAAAGTTAAATGATGCCAAGAGAAAGTATTTTGTATATGATTAGGAATTTTATGCAATAGTTCAAGCATTAAAGAAATGGAGACATTATTTGTTGCCAAAGGAATTTGTTCTATATACTGATCATCAGGCCTTGCAGTACCTAAATAGTCAGGGAAAATTAAATCAGAGGCATATGAAATAGGTAGAGTTTTTGCAGAGTTATACCTTTGTTTTGAAACATAGGAGTGGGAAGTCAAATAGGGTTGCAGATGCCTTAAGGAGGAGGCATACATTGATGAAAAGATGCAGATTGAAGTGGTCGGGTTCAATGAACTCAAGACACTGTATATAGAAGATCCTGATTTTGCAGAGGCTTGGAAAGCTTGCAAGGAACCTATTACAGTGGACAAGACAAGGTGGCTGGATTTCATAATCCAGGATGACATGTTATTTAAGGGAAGTCAATTGTGTATCCTGAGGAGTTCCATGAGGGAGAACCTGATAAAGGAGAAGCATAGTGGAGGAATGGCTAGACATTTTGGTTGGGATAAGACCATTTCCATTATCAGTGAGCATTATTATTGGCCTCAGTTGTCACAGGATGTGAAGAAGTTTTTACAAAGCTATAGGGTATGTTAGATGGCTAAAGGAGTGAGCCAGAATATAGGCTTATATCAGCCCTTACCTGTACCAGAGAGGCCATGGGAGGATATAAGTATGGACTCTATTCTTGGTTTTCCAAGGACACAACAAGGGAATGATTCAGTCTTTGTGGTGGTTGATAAGTTTTTGAAGATGGCACATTTCATTCCATGTCAGAAGACCCATGATGCAGTCCACATTGCTGACTTGTTCTTCAAAGAGGTGGTGAGGCTACATGGTCTACCAAAGAGTATTGTTTCAGATCGTGACACCAAATTTGTGGGGTAATTTTGGAGGACCTTGTGGAAGAAGCTGAAGACAGAGTTGAAGTTCAGTTCTGCACACCATCCACAAACAGATGGGCATACAGAGGTTGTTAAAAGGACTCTAGGTAACCTACTAAGATGTTTGGTAGGAGATAAACCCAAGGGATGGGACTTTATCTTACCCCAAGTAGAATTTTCTTATAACAATTATGTCAACAGAAGCACTGGTAGATCACCATTCTAGATTGTGTATGGAGGTAGCCCCAGAATAGCTCCAGAATTGAGGAAGATGGACCATGAGAAGAAAATAAGTGCTGAAGACAAATATTTTGCAGAGCACATCAAAAATATACATGAGAAGGTACGAGAACACATTAATAAGATGAATATGCAATATAAGGCTAAGGTAGATTAGAAAAGGAGGAATAAGGAGTTTCAGATTGGCGATGAAGTAATGGTCCACTTGAGGAAAGAAAGGTTTCCCGTGGGAACCTATAACAAATTGAAGATGAAGAAATTTGGTCCCTATAAGATTTTGAAGAAGTATGTTTCAGGGAATGTATATGAGGTAGAGTTGCCTGATGGAATCAACATTTCCCCTATGTTCAACATTTTAGATTTGACAGAGTATCATGAAGGTGGAACGGAGGAAGCACCAATAATAGGGCAGTATGGCATTCCAACACCTACTTCAAAAAGGGATGAGATTGAAGCAATCTTGGATAGTCGTGTGGGAAGGAGTACCAGAAACAGGTAGTATGAAGAATATCTAGTGAAATGGAGAGGAAGGCTTGTGGAAGATTCATCCTGGCTATCTAAGGTAGCTATTGACCAGTTGTATTTTCCTCAACCATCTAAGTTGTGATGGGGTCACTTCTCAAATTACCCTGGGTGTCTGATGCAAGAGCATCCAGTGGTGTAAGGGCAATCTTGCATCACCCAAAAATAGTTAAATTTCAAGTTTCTCAATTTTTATATATTTTTACATTTTTGGATACCCTTTTTATCATAATGAAATTCCAAATTTACGGTTTATATTTTCTATTCCTAGGTTGAAAGATATTGTAGTTTTAGTTTCCTAGATTTACACCTGAAAATCTTCCGAGTTAGATTTGAGGCACTTAGAGTTCCCAGAATGGCCCCAAAACTTGCCAAAATTGGTGTTGCTAATTTTGAGCACGTTATTGAATTCAAGACCTTTCCAACGATTCAAACGGTTCGCGAATCAGAGCCCTAGATCAAAAGTTATGGCCCTGGGAAGTTGGCGCACTTTCTAGAAGATACAATTGCAAATATTCTTTTGAAATTTGAACTTCAAGTTGTAATTTTTGGTGCCAAACCGACTAAAATCAAATTTAAATGTTGTTTTGGCTCCAAACTAAAGAGGAACTCTATTTATGGGCGGGTTTCTAATTTTTGGGTAGCTTTTTCGGGGACAAGCTCGCATATTGCGAAAGGGTTATTCTGTAGCTTTTTGTAACTTGCATGTGTTGTAGAACTTAGGGATTTGAGATCCTCTGCATGTAAGAAGCTCCATTTTCTGAACAATAAAATTATTCTCTTGTTTGTGGGTTATTTTCTAGGTCTCAGGTTGCGCCCTCATCAATAAGATATGATAGAAGAAGGTGGTTGTATGGAATCATTGACTTGGGTGAAAGAATCCTGAGATTTATTTTGGCTTATGGGAGATGATGATAGATGCATGACATGGTAAGATTATTCAATATCATTTGTGTTAAGGACTGAGATTTGGGCTTCTCATTTAACTTTTTCAAAAATTCAAAGACATTGAACTTGGATGATGTAGTTGTTGGTGGAGAAGGTGTCATGTCCATATTTCTGTCAGATGGATAGGAATAGATGTATGGAAACAAATGTATTTGTGTGGTTGTTTCACCTTGCATATCCCAAATTTGTTGTTGAAGATTTTTCATTTGATGAGCTAAATCATTCAATTGATCCTCATCTATTTCAGCCATGGTGGTTTGGATTTCACTGTTTTGAGTTTCAACGTTGGGGTCTTGTTAAAATGGGCATACAAGTGTTACAATCTAGCTAAACTTTGATCTTTGTTTGGAGGAGTGCCAAGGATTACAACTAAGTCAAATAGAATGAAAAATTCTATTAATGGGACTAAGTTTGATTTGATTGTATAACGTTGTTTCGTGATTAAAGGATGACAAATCCCAATGATGAAACTAGGTTTAACAATCAAAGATATGATAGATTTTGATGATTTAGGCAATTTGACATGTTTAGATCTAGGTTTAGTTTGGAGAATTCCACTTGTAGAGGTTGTTTTTAACAAGTTTATACTTCTAAGGTATCTAAGGAATGATCTTGGACTTGGGGTTTTGAAATTTTGGTTCAAACTTGTGAGATGAGATACTCAAAGCTTTGGAAAAGTCTTGGATATTTTTGACAGTAGTAAAAGATGTATAATTTGGGATTGTTCTTGCAAGCTCTTTTGTAGAAATTGAAGGTTAACCTCTATCTAAAGTTGTAAAATGTTGATAAACATTTTTTGTGTTCTTTTGGACTAAGAGGTATGGAATTTGGTTTTCAAATCTTAATCTTTCATGAAATCATCATGTAAACCACATATTCTAACTTTATTTGCATAAGGAAAGGTTGAACACTACTGAAAGGATTGATTTTATGAAGATGGATGGACCTAAGTTACTGACTTGTCTACCACAATGAATTTAATTCTGAATCAAGGTTTTCACTTTCAAAAAGTAACATTTTTGATGGTGTTTTTTTTTAGTTTCATTTTGAAGACACATCAAGTAGAATATACACTCCTAAGGCTATGTAAGACTATATTCTTTTAGATTCCACGTAGGTTTTACCCCAACTGCACTATCTTTAGCAGACAAATTTAGAAGCTTAGCTGCATGGACTCCCCCTTATAGTGCACTCTCTTCTTAGGCCAATAGAGCTTCTAGTCCCCATGAAACTCCCATGGTGAACTAGTCACCTCTACTAAAAATTGTGAGAATGTGGATGCCTTGGCAATGAACATTGTTGCACCAAAGAATAGATAAAGGATTTTGGAAAATCTACATCAAGGATTTTAATTCATACATTCCGTTCATAGGGAGTGACCCATGCGGTGAGAGTCCCTTTCGATCCATCTCATCGGAGCCACCTGAATGATACTTTAATTTTCTCCAAGTATCCACATTTATATCCTAGTTGGAAGTTGCTTGGATTTAGCGTGTTACCGGTTGGGTCATTCCCTTGGGTGCTTACTTTTTCCCACAAGGTAGGCCCTCTAGGATAAACAAAAGAAAGCAAGTATACCCATAGTTTGATTCATCTTTATTTTGCATGAATAAAGAGAGAACTCATGCCATATACTCCACTTACACTTGCACATAAACAAGAATTGGTCTATCTTTTTGGATCACCTAGTTAAGGGGAGAGCATATGCCTACCATCCATCACATACAAAAGACATGGTGTTCATTAACCCGTTAATTAAGCTATGTTCCAAACTTAACCAAAAGCAAACATGATATTCATTAACCTTTTAACTAAGCTATGTTCCTATCTTAACCAAATAGAAACAAGTGAATAACGTCCAACCCCTGCAATATGTTAGTATTTTATGTTTTGAGTCTTTGATAGCAATTATGGGAAAACCTACAAATGCACAACACAGAATGTGAGTTTTCTGATTTGGTGAAAAACTGCAAGAGGTGCCAAAATAGAGACAAGAGGCGCCAAAATAGAGGTAAGATGTTCCAAAACAGAGAAAAAAAGATTAAAAATAGAGTTAGACAAGCCAAAACTCCTTGAAACAATTTGCAAGAGGCACCAAAATAGGTGCAAGAGGTGCAAAAATAGGTGCAAGAGGTGCAAAAAATCTAGAAACAGTGCAAAAGGGTCCCAAAACAGGTGAAAATGGTCTTAGAAAAAGTTGTAAGAGGCACCAAAAAAGGTGCAAGAGGTGCCAAAACTCTAAAAGTGGCCCAAAATGGTCCCTGAACAAGTGAAAACAGTCTTAGAAAAACATGCAAGAGGCACCAAAACTCAAGCAAGAGGTGCCAAAATAGGTGCAAGAGGTGCCAAAACTCTAAAAGTGGCCTAGAATGGTCTTGGAACAGGTAAAAACAGTCTCAAAACAACTTGCAAGAGGCACCAAAAGTCAAGAAAGAGGTGAAAAATAGAAACAAGAGGTGCTGGAACTCCAGAAACAACCCAGAATTGCCTCAAAACAAGTGTAAAAGGCTCTCAAGTCTCCAATTTGAACCTACGATCATGAAATTTGCAAAAAAGTTAGAAACAAGTGAGGCAAAGGCTCCATGGTGGGTGCCATTTTGTGTGTGTGTCGAATGTGGATAGGATTCTAATGTCAACAAAAACCTTAATGAGACGGTTTACATTCAAAGTTTGAAGCAAGTAAACCTACTCTATTCATAATATAATCAAAACTTTCAAATACATATCATTGTCCTCTATTTCCAGGGATTTGTTAAACCATTTGGCTCTCAAATTTCTATGGGAACAAAGGTTGTTAAAATGACTACCTGGAAATGATATTTGATGCTTAATATGCAAGATAAGATGATTTCTATGTGCAAATGTGTGCGGGAAGGATTAGTGGTATGCTTCCAAATGAAATAAAACAATGAAAAGGATGATGAATACGATGATAAACGAAGGATAATGTGTTGATGGTGTTTTCTGCACAGCAACAACTCAGACAGAATATAGAATCCTGTCTCTCTTGAAAGGTAATTCTCTATCAGCACGCCTCAAGAGATAACCTCAAGGTCTCTAATGTCAGGTCTTGACAATGCATAAACAACTCAGTGATAAATGTGAAAATGTTGGTAATCACAATGGGACCTTACTACAAGCAAAATATTGAACCTTAATTTACCAGATCTAACAATATAATGAGATTTCAATCCTAAATTTAACCCAATAATCAAAGAAATAGAAAAAGATAAAGGTTTCAAAGAGATTTCTAAACTTAGTACTACTCCTAAGATTAACAATGCAAAATGACAAACACTGAAATGGACCAATCCCCCAAAACTGATTTCTACTCCACCCAGATGGATCTGCAATCTCACAGAAAACAATCCAATCTTCTAAGGTGTTAATATTTTTGAATCATGAACATTCTTTCCAACAACCTTATCACAGTTAAAAAGAACAAATCCTCACAATGAAACTAAGCACAATAAATATGAAGTCCAGGAAAACTTTCCAAAGCAACTAACAGTCAGTTGGTTGCGAAAAGTATGAACTGAAGGATTGCTGCAACATTCAAGTATCGACTCACAAACATTATTAAATCAAATCTAATCTAAATATTAACCAACTCAAAGCAATTTTAAAGATGGAAAGAACAAGAACCATGCTAGAAAAAAGAATACAAGTATGGCACAAAATCACAATATCATTTCTTGCATTAAAATTGTCCACTATAGCAATAATTCTAGCTTTCTATTATAATATTTGCTTTAGAATTCCTACTGACTATCTTTCCCTACTTAATTCACTTCTAATTATTTTGGCTCTATTCTAATTTTATCTTCCAACCCTTACAAATGAGGAGAAATGCCCAATATATAGAATTCCCCCTCTGAAAGCATGTCGGCCTGGATAAGTTTTATAATAACAACAAGGCATGGCAAGCCTCCCAGGAGAAATTCAAAATAGAATATAGTATGCATTAAATGCATGCATTCCATCTCAGTCAGCGTGGGATCCCAATGCAGCCCAGACCAAAGCCTGGCGACAAAATGGGGAAGCAAAATTCTTGATGTAGCCTGCATTAACTCCCTTCTCCCTTATCTTTATTCTGATTAAAAATTTCATGAACTTTCAAAAGTAACCTATCCAAGTCAGCTATTGGTGGCAAAGGAAAAACCCTAAGTCAATTTTCGATGGATGCAATTTTTTCTCTCGACTGATTGAATGTTTTATCCCAATCCACCTTGTACGCCATATATTTATCAATAATTGCAAGGTAGGTGGCTGTATCATCCAATTGGTGCTTAGAGACAAAATCATTATCAAGTGGTGCATAAACATCCTACCACCATTTTCACAATTGTTCCAGACTCAAATAATTGGGATAAATTTTCCTTCTTCCTATCATGATCTCAAAAATGCAATAGAGCCATTATATACACCATTGAGGGTATCATCAATCTGCCTTCTTTGTTTGTAAATGATCTTCAACACTTTCGGCTTAATTTGCAGTGCCTCAAACCATTCCCAAGGTTCAGTAGCTTTAGATAAGGGAAGGATCTTGTCACTTACTAGTTTGTCCATGGTGTATTCCATGACAGTCTTGGTTTTCTATAGCAATAGCTCCGTATCCTCCTTGTCTTGTGCCAACACCTGCTTCAACCAATCTATCATACTTACAACATCCTTTCCTATTGACAGGATGTCCTTAATAGCTTCATCACCATTTATTTGTACCCCTTTCAACCAATTCACAGTGGAAAGAGTGGAGGCCTTCATCTTCTTAAGCTCAGTGATGGTCTCTTGAGATGGAGGATTTGCAGCAGAGGAAGAAGGGTTAATGGACTGCAGTGGTTTCATTAAATCCTCTAAGCACTTCCTAAGATTCTCATTTTCTTTCTTCAGCTCCTGCTTGGTCTTTATTTCCTTCCTCAATCTACCCAAAATAACTATACTGGAACCCTCATAATCTTCAATGTCCTGCTCGATTGATGTAGGCCCTAGATTGAAGGTCTGAATATGGTATTCCTTTCCAACCACATCATCTCCATTTCTATTCGGAGTAGGGGTGGCTATATGAACAACTTTGTTATATGCCTCATCTCTTTCAATTCTTGAGATTACTCTGGCTTTCTTTTCACCTTTATCCTTTCAAATATTTGCTAGCAATTCATCCCAATTAGGTGGTGTGTCTTCTACTACAACTTGTTTTCTCTTAATTTCTCTATCTAACTACTCCGAAACAGTAGGGTCCAATTGCACTTGACTATGTCCTACTCTTTGTTGCACTTCTGATATTTCTTCTTCCAAATTCTATTTCTTAGGAGTCTCATCTATCTTTGCTTCCTCTCCAATATGTTCTTGTTCATGTCCAGGAGAAGGGATCCTTTCTACCTCTTCCTCTCTTTGAGGAGACTCAACCTCTTTATTTGTGACTGGTGACTCTGCATATGCAACTAAGGGAGATTGCATTACCTTTTCAACCTCAGCCTCTGCACTATAGAGGTCACCTTCATGGAATTCCTCTCCTTCAGTATCCGAATGGTCTTCAACATTTTCCATCTCACTTGGTTCACTTTGAGTTTCATGAATGGAAGGAACAACATCAAGTTGCACATCATGAGAAACAAACAAAGGAAGGCCAACCTTAAGCACCCTATCCCTAGGAGAAGGAGTCCTAGACCTCCTTGTATATACGCTGGCCTTCTCTGAACTTTCAACATTCACCACTGGTGGGAAATTACTTCTTCTGCAACCTTGGAGCTTGCTTTCTCTGATAATTTGACAATTCTTTTCCTCTTAAGCATAGGAGCATCAGTTTCAGGGTTCTGTTCTTCTACTTCTTTCCATTTAGACCTTTTAGTCCTTGTCCTTTTCTTAGCCTTTGGCCTTCTCTTCTTTTCTATTTCTTGGAATTCTTCTCCTTGAACATCTTTTATCTTAACCTTGGATGGAGAGTCCAACTTACCCTTGCCCTTAGGATCTTGCTCAGTAGATTCCTCAGAATTTGAATGAGGATCTAAATCTCCCATCAGGTTGTATGTGTATTTCA
Source organism: Sequoia sempervirens (assembly GCA_007258455.2). NCBI lineage: Eukaryota > Viridiplantae > Streptophyta > Pinopsida > Cupressales > Cupressaceae > Sequoia > Sequoia sempervirens. The sequence continues at coordinate 403,576,285 of VDFB02086081.1, read as the reverse complement.
TTCCCTTATTCCCCAATTCCCATATCGTATGCTTGAGCTACATCTTGGTAACTTTGATAACCGGATCCATCAATTTTTTTAGTTCTATTTTCTCCTCCTCTAACTAGTCCACATCACCAATTGGCCTGTCTTTTATTGCCTCATAAGCATGATCCTGGATCAAATTTCCATCATCTTCCAATTGATCAGGAACTACCCTTATGTTATACAAACATACTGACTCAACTATAAGTCGGGAGAATTTCTTCTTTCTGACCTCAAATTCATCATTGCAGTTGGCCGAGTAGTCCTCCAAGCTCACCTTATGTCTATACTCTTTGCTGGCCTTCTTTTGAGCTTCTCCCGTACTATCAAATCTGGACCTCTTGGAGTGGAAAGATAAGCCAAGAGTACTCATTTCTTCTTTTGAAGCTTGAGTACATCCAATGGAAGGAAATGCTTCTCCATGCCAATCCGTAGGGGAAAATCTCCACCAAATCTTGTCTTGTGTTTGTCTTTCTTGACAATAGCATCAAAGTCACAAATCTATCTAGTTACTTGAAACAATATGATATGATAAGTGGGATACCTTGGAAGTCTGTATGGGGCCCTCTTGTAGCCATCAATTCAGATGTAGGAGAAGGTTGGGAATTGTATAAACCAAGCTCCATACTTCTTGGTAAGCTCCTTGGCCTGATCTGAAATTCTGACATGCCCTACTTGCTGAAGCATCCTTGTGATATACATGGTAAATGCATAATTTTCCCTCCTATAGTTTGAACTTCCCAAATGCAATTGAGGGAAAACTTCATAAATAACATCTTGTCCAAAAATTCCCTTTGTATCCAATCCTTTGTAGGGATGGAATCTTGCAAGCACATAGACCAGATATGAAGTCATTGTGAAAGTCTTGGTCTGCAACACATTGGATTACTATTCATGGAGTACTCTACTAATCAAAACATCCCAATTATAATCAATCAATTCTTGCTCCATCCTTACAATGGTGTGGCACATCCAATTCTCAAACACCCCTGCATCCCTCAATCCAACTACCCTACTGAGTAATGTAATAGCATCATAGTACTCCTCCTTGAATTTTTCCCTAAATAGATGTTCAGGTAGTTTAGAGTAGTGAGACTTAGGCTTCTCCAGCCAAAAGTTGATGAATTGCTAAGATTTAAAAATTTGGCCTTCGTAGAATTCCCTGGTGGACCCCATGTTGAATTCCACCATGTGAGATCTATTAGGCATATCAAAAGTTTGAGCAATACTGACAGGGTTGAGATTTACAATCACTCTCACCTGAGGACTGATAACCTTTTGAGTAACCTGGTCATAATGTCTAGCACACTCAAGAACCATCTCATAACACTGCACAATTTAAGGGAAACTGCCCACATGCACTAAACCTGAATCATTCATCCTTTGAGCCAGCAAGGGGAGGTCCTCTGCCACCATCCTTCCTTTAAATTCTTCATAGTCCCATTGTCCTACATTTTTATCCATCACCTCCGACCATATTAAAGTGATTTTACTCTTAGGGATATTGCTTTTGATGTCCATTTTAATCCGTCCTGCTTCTGAAACTGAAGATCCCTCTGCTACCCTTTTAGATTCAACCTGCATTTACCAAGAAAGTGAAGTAGAACCACATAAAAGCAATGTCCATCCATGAATACACCATTAGAGGGAATCTCCTATAGTCTAGGTGCCATTGATGAAATGATCACACAAATTTCAGGTTTCGGGACCATCCTCAGAATCTAAGCTAAAAAGGAATTTCAGGAAATTCCTGACCGATCAGATTCCAGCAGAATAACCCATAAACACCTACTTAACCATCAGACCTAATCATAGTCAATCCGTAAACCACATGGGAAATCCAAATATGACATGAAATAATGATAAAATGTATCATAAATCATAAGAAAATCTAGTTGTCCCATGTTCCCTTACATTTCATCACAGTTTAGGAAAATCCGTGAGGGACGGATTCCCGTGAAAAACAAGCTAGATAGGAAACTTTGGAAACTTTGAGAGACGTTGGACTTTAGAGAAATCTGAGCTTGGCGGAAATCCATGAGTAAGGTAAAACTCTGAAACAGTAGGCATTGGGGCATGTACTTCGGCCAAACAAATTTCATTTGGAAAGAAGTCACACCAAGTGGGGCATGTCTTGCCGACCGATGATGAGGAAATACATGTCGATGAGAGACCTTCTCTTTGGGGTGAGGTCACGGTGAATCCTCTTTGTCTTGTTGACTATTGGGGTCCAGCCAAACACTTTGGTAAGACCAAAGTTTCTCGATAGGGGGTCTCAACGAACATGTAGTGTCTTGCCGAATGTTGATGTAACAAACATATCGATATGACTAGCAGGTGGTCAGGGTAAGGTCTTGGCGAATGTTCTTTGTATTTCTGACATAATAGAAAAGAATTTTGGGTGTAACATCTCACCGACAAGGGGGGGATTCTTCTCGAAGCAAATGGATGTTTCGATGATAGGTTTTGAATTTGGCTAGAGGTCATGTCAATTGCGTAATGTTTCACTGACATGGAGTCTCATCGGTGTAACCTCTAGTCGACAACAAGTGATCTCCCCGAAAGAAGACCCGAGCTCGCCAAGAAAGGAAGGCTTCATTATGAAGTCTCGGTGACTGTCGATGGTTTCTTTGAAAGCGATGGTCTTGGAAAGAGTTGTGGGCTCACCAAAAGGTCTCACCGACCAAGCAGGGTCTCCCCGACTGAAATGAAGGGGGCTCGACGAGAGCAGAATGCGCTTGGTAAAAGGTCTTGCCAAAGGATGCATGTCCCAGCAATGGAAAAGAACATCAGTATGACCAAGGGAGCCCTCTATGACCTCTTGGCGATGAGGGTTTGTCTTGCCAATGATGTATATGATAGCGATAATTTTATTACACCTCACCAAATTTCAGGAAAATCTGCCAGAGAAGGATTATCCCGAAGGAATGAGAAATCCTGGATTGAGGCCAAAAGCTAAATTGCGACATGAAATCACAATTTCACACAAAGCATCTCATTAATTATGAATTTCAATGGTTTAAGCTTGGGGAAAGTTATGCAAGGATCTTCAAAAGATTTACTTTGCGTTCTAAGCCAATTCAAGAGCACACTCAAGATAAATGACGATGCCCTAGGTTAAACCCCATCGATCTGCCATTAAAGCACATATGAGCTCACACTTAAAAATTTTGACTCCCAAAACCCTACTAAGGAGAACTCATGACTTCCAAAGCATGACACCTCATAATGCAAATAAATAGACGAACTCAGGACTTGCTTAGAAGACCATAAATCAAACAATTACCATACAACCTTTGTCACGAAAATACCCAAATAATGTAGAAAATCAAACCCAAATAGGATTTATAACTTCAGCGCGCTATCTGCAATCATCAATGCAAAGCAGGGCAATCGAAACATACCATTATAAAGCAAAAATTGATCCTAGAATTAGCAAATGTGAAGAAAATGGTGTCCACCAAGAACAGGGGCAAGAATGCACAAGAAATCTCCACTAAATCAATCAATTCAAGCCCAAATTTCCCAAATTGAATCAAAATCTTGAAGAAAAAACTCTAAGGATGTAGTCCTAAACTCAAACGATGGCGAATAATAAGCATGATGGCATAAAAGTTCCCAAAAATCAAGTTAAATACATCCTTCAAAGCACACACGAAGTCATTAATGCAATCGCTAAGACAGTCCAAGAACCCAAGAATCTGACAACAGGGCAGAATCTGAGAAAATCTAGCCAACGCAGAAATCCACGAAGACTGAAAATCCCTGAACAACATGGTCGAACTGGAGTCCAAGTGGGATTTGGGGAAATCCGACCAGGGTGGAAAATCCTGAATCCGAGTAAAAGCCTGAAATTTATCCAGAACTTAGGATTTTAAATGAATAACCTAGGGGAAACACTTAGGCAATAAAAAATAAACATTTAAGCACCTGCCTAAATAGGAAAAAACCTCAAAATGAAAGGGCCAAGATACCAAAGCCAAAAAGGAAGAGGGTCCCTGCCTTCAGCGGGGTGTGTGTGCAAAAACCGCACAACAAATGGCAACTTCTGCTCGGAAACTGCTCTAGAGCATTTTGATAATGAAAAGAAATTGAGAACCCAAAATCTCTAATTTCAGTCTCACTACCAATCAAACAAATTAGAATGAGAAGATTTAGGGAATTAAAACCAAAGGATAGACCAAATCTTCCATAAACTGAGAATCCAATTGTGTGCATATGAGTTGATTTCCCTCCTTAGGCTACTACAAAGACCAAGCTCTGTCAAGTCAGGCTACATAAGCATTCTAATTTCAAGAGCAACCTAGATAGAGCCTCGCTGCCAGTCAGGCATCCATAGCCCCGACTAGGTTATGGTTGTGACTCTCCTAAACATAGCTCTACTGCTAGCCAAGTGTCCATAGCCCCGGTAGAGATATTCAGGTACCCTTGATAAGCTGAATTTATTATTTTGATATTCAATATTTAATTTTTCTTTCTTTTGATATTCTTTATATGTCACTTTTCATTTCGACCTGTGAACAATGAAGCTCACACTCAGGGCCGAGAACCATAGGGGCGCTAAAGCAGAAATGAGATTTTTTCACCTGACAAAACTTCACAAGGATTCCTATAGTAACATCAAGATTCTTAAGATTTATGAGAGATATAAGATTTTCAGAATACTTCAAATTCCAATCAAAACCAGTGACCTATCTTTTGTAAATCTGACATTAAGACTGTTGATGATAGAACAAACTTCAACCATCCTTTCAAGACACAAGACTTCAGTCCACCAAAAAAATACTTAGAAAAATTCCAGATAATGATATATTTTCCATGCAGGTGCAACACATCCTGGCGAAAATAGAGAATCCCCCAAAGCAAGAGCAAAGAAAAACAAAAAACCAAACCAAGATCAAACCTACACTAGCCAAAACAAACAAAAACAAAGCAGAAAGGAAAACCTACTTTAACCAAAGAAAAGAAGTGCCAACAAAACAAAGAGGAAACCTAATTTAACTATATACAACACCATAGCTGAAAACAACTCAAGACTGGAAATAATGATTTACATAATGCCCATTGATAGGTAGTGGAATTTCCTCTCCAATGAGAGTTTTCAAATGGAAAGCATTATCTCCTAGGATTTCTGAAATCTGGTAAGGGCCAAGCCAAAGTTTATCAAATTTTCCATGCTCCCCCTTACAGTCGTGGGTTTTATCCCAGTAAAGAACCAAGTCAGAAATCCTAAAAGATTTTACCTTGGCTCTTTTATCAAACCATCTCTTGACTACCTCCTATTGTTTAGCAAAGTTTTCTAGGGATTTGTCTCTCTTTTCCTTAAGGTGCAACAATTCAGCAAGTCTAGCCTCACGTTTATCTCCCTCATCATAATATTCATTAATGAACTGCAAGGTAGGGATTTTCAATTGGATGGGAAACACAGGTTCTAGACCATACACAAGGTGATATGGGGAAGTTCCTATGGAATTCTTATGTCTTGTATGATCTTCCCAAAGGGAAAATCTAAGTTGAGTGTGACAATCCCTAGGATTTCTTTCTAATAACTTACGAATGACTATCAAAAAATTCTTATAAGAGGACTCTGCCAACCCATTACCTTGTGGATAGTAATTGGATGCAAACTTTATGATAATCCCATGATCAAAAGCCCAATTGGAGAACTTTAACAATGAAAATGCAAGACCATTATCACAAACTAAAGACATAGGACATCCAAAACGATTAATGATACCTAATTCGATGAAGTTAATTACTACCTGAGAAGTACACTGCTTGCAAGAAAGAGCCTCAGTCCATCATGTAAAGTAATTAGTAATGGTGAGAACATACCTGTGACCAACAGAGGAGGGTGGATTGATGGGGCTAATGAAGTCCATTCCCCATTTTGCAAAAGGTTTTACCACAAAAACTGGCTGGAGTGGGAGTGATGCATACTTCTCTATAGTGGCTGTGGTCTTGCACACATGGAATGTCCTGACATGACTGTGGGTGTCTTTGAATAACGTAATCCAATAATAACCAGCTCTCAGGATCTGATTCATAGTAGAATGAGTGCAGCCATGACCTGTGCCATATCTATCATGAAATTGTACCATCACACGCTGGGCTTCTTGCTGCCCCAAGCATCTTAAATATAGGCCTTCGTGATTCTTCTTATATAGGACAACTCCTTTTAACATGAAACTAACACATTTCAAACATTGTGCCCTCCTTTGTACTACATTTAGATGATCAGGGAATCTCTGAGTCAGGAGATAATGAATAAGATCATTGTACCACTCGCTAGGAGAAACATCTTCTAAAGTATAAGTCTGAGCTATAAGCTCAGGGCTTGTCTCTGCCATTGTCTTTGTGAGCCCTTTCCCCCTAACCAACTTTATAGGCTGAATCTCAATGTCATATCTCTGTAACATAGTCACCCACTTGGCCCCACGCTCCCCTAACTCATTTTGCATCAACAACAACCTTATTGTAGGATCGAGAACTATGGAAAAGATCTTATTTCTAGGGATATAATGTCTAAAATTTTTAACTGCCCTGACTAAGGTGTAAGCCTGCTTCTCTATGTTTGGGTATCTCAGCTCTACATCCTTCAACGACGTGCTCATGAATGCTATGGAGTGTTCATTGTCTTGATCAGATTTTTGAGTTAATATAGCAGCACAAGAGTGGTCAGAAGCAAATGAATATATGTAGAATGGTTTGGCATAATTAAGACTCACTAAAACTAGAGCTTCAACAATAGCCCTCTTTATCTCAGCAAATGCTTCTTTTGCTTCTGCATTCCATTCAACCTTGGCCTCCTATTTCAACATTGCATTTAGTGGCTTAACTATTTTTGCAAACCCGATGATGAACTTCCTCACAAAATTAATCTTGCCAAAGAATGATTTAATTTCTTTCTTACTAGCAGGCAGTAGAATCTTCAGAATAGCCTCTATACATTCTGGATCAATTGCAATCCCCTTCTCAGAGATAATATTCCCTAATAACTTGCCTTTTGTAACTCCAAAGATGCATTTCTTGGGGTTGAGCGATATGCCAAACTCCCTGCATTTCTGGAAAACTTTGCACAAATCTAAGATATGATCATCTCTCTTCTTTGAAAACACTGTCAGATCATCCATGCAGATGATTATGCACCTCCCAATTATATCTTTAAAGGAAATATTCATTGCTCTTTGGAATGTGGCTCCAACATTAGTCAAGCCAAAATGCATCCTTCTATAGGAAAAAGTGCCCCACTTAGTGGTAAAAGTAGTTTTATGCCTGTCCTCATATTGCACCATGACCTGGTTGTACCCTAAATAACCATCAAGGAAGGACATTATCTGAGATCCATTTACAATATGAAGTACCTCATCTAGTGAAGGAATTAGATAATTATCTTTTTTTGATGCCCTGTTAAGGTTCCTGAAATCCACACACAACCTTATTTCACCATTTTTCTTCCGCACTGTAACCAAATTTGCAACCCAAGTAGAGTGTCTAACTGGGAATATTATTCTTGCAGACAACAGTTTCTACACTTCCTTTTGTATTATAGGTTCTAGTAGAGCATTAACAGGCCTTTGCCTCTGCATGAAGGGCTTCACTCCTGGATTGAGAGGGATAGTATGAGTTATGATCGATGTATCATAAGTCTTCAAGTTTTCATAACTCCAGGCTATCACATCTGGATATCTATATAGTGCCTCTATGATTCATTTTCTTTCTTCAGGAGTGCATATTTTTCCAACGAAGATATTTTTGACATCATCCTGGGATCCCACATTATACTTGTCACATTGTCCACTAATGGACTCTTTCTTGGCATCCTGTTCCTGATCTCTAATCTTGTCCAGATCGAAGATCCTCTCTAGTTGCACCATCCCCTAGGAATTGTGTTGGTCTTCAAATTAATTACCCCTTCCAAGTCCATCTCAGCTTCTTGAAGTTCAGTTTCATCGATGATTTGAGAAGCAAAGACATTAGTACTAGTAATAAAATCTAAGATGTGCTTGTTGTCTTCAAATAACTAGAAGTTGGTGATATTATCGGGCCCTGAGGGTACTGGGGTTAGCTCCACAGTAAACTTCTTTAGTCCTAAAAGAGACAGAGGTTGTAAGGTACTTGCCGCCTAAGTAAGAGAATTAGTTGTCTAGTTCTTACTTTGTGGAATCAACTGAATGTTGGAGGCATCAAATCCTTCAATGAGGTCCCACACTCTATGTCTATAGTTGGTCATTCTCCTGTCATGACAAGAATATTGTCTCCTAACTTGCTTGACTATTAACTCAAAATCTCCAAAAAACTTGCAAGATTTTAACCTTCCTCTTTACTGCCATTAACAGTCCATGCACCAAGGCTTCACATTCTACCACATTATTCATACATTGGAATTGAAGTCTATGAGCAGCAAAAATGTCTTACCCCTTGGGCTAATTAACTCGAATCCTACCCTAGCTCCTTGCTTTGATTTGGACCCATCGAATTTTAACATCCAACAACTAGCAATTGTAAGCTTCTTTGCCTTTTCTTTTGCACCATTGCTGCTAGAGGGCTCTTCAGAAGGCACTACTCCTTTTCCTTTGTAATCTTCTTGGACATTGATTGTGACTACATGAGTGGGATTAATATACTTCTATACTTGTTTTACTGTAGCCTTGCATAGGAAACAATCCAATTTTGAATGAGAGGCATTATGTACCCTACACCAATTGGGCAACAATAACTCTCCAAAGTTCATTCCTCTCTCTAACTAGACCTGATCTTTAATACATTTTTGAATGAAATCTTGAAAACTATCTAGCAAAACCAGTTGATTATCCTCCAGGTCATAATCATTTTCATTTGGTTCTATTAAGGCTTCGGTGCTACTAGATTCTGTTGCAAGTTTAATAGGAACTATGTGGAACATAAGGACTTCCTCCACCTCTGACTCTTCAAGAGGGGCTGCGAGCACATAGTTACCCATGCTTACTTCTGACACCAAAATCCCAGTCAAGGTTTTTTGATATTCTATAATCATATACTTCATTCTGGGTTCTCTTTCTATCCTAATATGGTTTGGCACTCCCTTCCAGGGAAGCCACATATGGGAGTGATCAGTCAACACATATCCATTCAGAGCCCTGGTAAAGTCCCTTCCCGGGATTAGGCCATAAGCATCAGGGATGTCATCCACTTGTATATTGATAACCTGCTGAATTCTAAGATCAGAAGCAATCTGCATATGAATCATATTTAACTCTCCTACAATATTCAATTTACTCCTATCCAATTGTGTGACTTTCTTCTGGGAATCAGCAGGGGTGATACCCATAGCTCTACAGACACTAAGGGGCATAACATTGGTTGAAGCACCATAATCTAGAAGACAATTATGTAGATTCTTATCAAATATTCGAATAGAAATCAAGAATGGAGGTGTGTATGTCTTCCCTTGAAATAGAGTTAAGGGGGTATCTACTTGAGCAACTTGAGATTTGTCCCTTTCTTTCCCTGCATCTCTAGGGGGCATGTGGACTTGCTTTTGAGTTTGATTTTGTCTTCCTACTGACTGGGAACTAGATACTCTATTGACCTTCTCACTAACTGATTTATCTTGTGACATGGGATTTGCATTACAATATCCTAATACTGCATTCCTAATGGATGGAACTCTTAATAACTAGAATGCAGATAAATTTATCTTCAATTTTCAAAATTCTTCAGCAACATATGTGGCTAGTTGTTCCTCTTTTAAATCAATAGGAGTCTCCCTCGGGTATTTCACCATCTTTTCTTTATTTGCATCAACATTTCTTTCTTTTGGTACATCATCATATCCTAGATCTTGAGACAAGTATTGCTTGGAAACCCGAGCCAATGAGGGATTGTTGCTAGTATTAGGGTCTAGAGGTGTGTTGAAATTATTCGGTGGAATGGAAGTAGTAAAGGGGCCTCTAGCCTGTGGGCGCTGGTGTGGCAACTCCCTCAAGTCATACTTCTTGACAGGTCTCTAGAAGGTATGCACTTCTTCAACATAAGCCTCTTCTTCATCTCTGGGACCATTATCATTAACAGAACTCTCATCAAATAGTTGTGTCATTTCATCTCCATTGCATACCTGGTCTGTTTCTTCCTCCAACTGGTTAGATTCTTCTTCAGTCACATTCTCTTTACTTTGAGGAAAAGGAGCATGGTTCAACACCAACACCGGTGAATCATAAGGATTGGATGGTACTATTTCTTGACCGCTTACATTGTTCTCCACTTCGTACTGAAAGATTGAGGCTGTTGTTTGGAATTCTTGATAGTCTAACTTAGAATGTTGACTAGTCTTGTGGAGCCTACACCACCCTGATAAGGTAGCCTTGGATAGATATACTCCACTAGGAGGATTCTCTTGATTACCTGGTTGATTGGTAGACTGATTGACAGGTTGAATAACTGGTTGATCCAATGGGGTGGGGAATCCTCCATTGTTGGGCCCTGTGTTCCAAGTCCTATCCTGACCTGATGGCTATCTCCTCTTAAATCCTTGTCCACCTCCTTGTCCTATGTCAAAGTTCTTACCTGAGGATTGCCCTTTATCATAATTCTGTCTTCTATCATTATTATACCCTCTGTCATTGTTGTAACCTCTATCCTAGTTATATCCTCTTTCATTATTGTATCATCTATCATTATTGTATCCTCTATCATGATGTTGCCCTTTGTCAAAGTTCTATCCTTGTGGATTCTCTCTATTATGATTGGATTGCATATTTCTCTGAGCAACTTGCAACTAACTATTTTGGTTCCTCAAGTAGGTCACCTCCATATTCAGCTTCTTTATTTGTTCAGCCAATTCATCCAGTCTTTCCTTGTTAGGATTACTGTATGGAGGCTAATTCGTGTTATTCTGGGAATACCTTGCTGCATCATTGGCATTTAGTGATTGGTTCAAGACTTCAGAATTCTACAGGTATGAAGGGTAACTAGCCTGAGGCTGGGTATGCAGGGGTTGATTCATATTTTTTTGGGGGTAACTAATCATGGGTAACATTTGTCCTACAAGAGACCCTGGGTGAGGGACCAGAGGCAACTGAGGTACTGGATTCATGATTGGGGCATGATTTACTAGAGCTTGGTTAAGAGCTGGGACTTGTCCAGGGTGAGCAACAAGTCCTAATGAAGGTAAAGGCCCAAACAAATGTTGCCTTAAATTAGTGCTAACCTTCACAGCCTCTGCATATGCATCAAGTAAACTAGAAGGAGGGTTATTACTCCACTTCATAAAGGTAGCTATCAAACTATCAAGTCCCTCATAATAAACTTCTAAGGCAGTAGGTTCATCAACAACATAAGGAGCCTACAATCTGGTATAAGCACAATGAAATCTATTGTTGAAGGATGATATTGGCTCATTGACCTCCCTTTTATAATTAGTGAACTGATGGTAGAGCTCATTGGAACTAATGGGGATTCAAAATTTTCACAAGAAATCAACCTATAGCTCAGTCCAATGCTCGATAGACCCAATAGGCAAATGGTTGTACCAATAGAATGCATCTTCCCCTAGTGAATAAGGAAATAATCTACAAGCTACATCCTCATGGTTTATCCCTCTATCCTTGAGGCCAGTTTGAAAGATCCTAAGGTGTTCTTCAACAGTCCTATTTGGATCATTGACATGGAACTTTGAACAAAAGTGTTCAGGGTTCTTGAGCATGATATTGTAAACAGAAAAAATTAATGGAGATGGGTTGTTTGTTAGGAAAGCCATTGGTGGAGGTGGGGCTGGTAATGGATGATTAATGAGTGGCTGAGGTTGTGGGATAGGGATGCCCTCTGACTCAGATGAACTTGATGAAGATGGGGATGATGGAGATTAGGAAGGTGGATGGGATGATGATGATTCTCCCCTTTTGTTGGTCCTTCTAGACCTAGTAGGGTCTCACAACTCTTGAAATCCTTCCTCTCCTGGAGTAGATCTGGTTCTTCTTCTGAGTCTTTTAGGAGAGATGGCGTTCAAAAATTGATCCAGCTTGCTTGTCCAAGGCCCTCCTTCTAGCGCCAATCTTGTTGATGGCGTTTTCTGCACAACAACTCAGACAAAATATAGAATCCTATCTCTCTTGAAAGGTAAATCTCTATCAGCATGCCTCAAGAGATAACCCCAAGGTCTCTAATGTCAGGTCTTGACAATGCATAAACAACTCAGTGATAAATGTGAAAATGCTAGTAATCACAATGGGACCTTACTACAAGCAAAATATCGAACCTTAATTTACCAGATCTAACAATATAATGAGATTTCAATCCTAAATTTAACCCAATAATCAAAGAAATAGAAAAAGATAAAGGTTTCAAAGAGATTTCTAAACTTATTACTACTCCTAAGATTAACAATGCAAAATGACAAACACTGAAATGGACCAATCCCCCAAAACTGATTTCTACTTAACCTAGATGGATCTGCAATCTCACAAAAAAATGTGCAATCTTCTAAGGTGTTAAGATTTTTGAATTGTGAACATTCATTCCAACAACCTTATTGCAGTTAAAATGAACAAATCCTCACAATCGAACTAAGCACAATAAATATGAAGTCCAAAATAACTTTGCAAAGCAACTAACAGTCAGTTGGTTGCGAAAAGTATGGACTTATGGATTGCTGTGACATTCAAGTATCGACTCACAAACATTATTGAATCAAATATAATCTAAATATTAACCAACTCAAAGCAATTTTAAAGATGGAAAGAACAAGAACCATGCCAGACAAAAGAATACAAGTATGGCACCAAATCACAATGTCATTTCTTGCATTAAAATTGTCCATTGTAGCAACAATTCCAGCTTTCTATTACAATATTTGCTTCAAAATTCCTACTCACTATATTTCCCTACTTAATTCGCTTCTAACTATTTTGGCTCTATTCTAGTTTTATCTTCCAACCCTTACAAATGAGGAAAAATTCCCAATATATAGAATTCCCCCTCTAAAAGCATGTTGGCCTGGATAAGTTTTATAATAACAAGGAGGCATGGCAAGCCTACCAAGATAAATTTGAAATAGAATATAGTATGCATTAAATGCATGCGTTCCATCTCAGTTGGTGTGGTATCCCAATCCAGCCCAGAACAAAGCATGGTGACATAATGGGGAAGCAAAAATTTCGATGTAGCCTGCATTAACTCCCTTCTCCCTTATCTTTATTCCAATCTAGTATTTCATGAACTTTCAAAAGCATCCTATCCAAGTTAGCTATTGGTGGAAAAGGAAAAACCCTAAGTCAATTTTTGATGGATGCAATTTCTTCTCTCGACTGCTTGATCGATTTATCCCAATCCACCTTGTATGTCTTATATTTATCAATAACTGCAAGGTAGGTGGATGCATCATCCAACTGGTGCTCAAAGATAGAATCATTATCTAGTGGCGCATAAACATCCTGCCACCATTTTCACAATTTTTCCAGACTCAAATACTTGGGAGCAATCTTCCTTCTTCCTGTCATGATCTAAAAAATGCAATAGAGCCATTATATACACCACTTAGGGTATCATCAATCTGCCTTCTTTGTTTGTAAATGCTCTTCAACACTTTCTACCTAATATGCAGTGCCTCAAACCATTCCCAAAGTTTAGTAGCTTTAGAGAAGGGAAGGATCTTGTCACTTACTAGTTTGTGCTTGGTGTATTCCATGACAATCTTAGTTTTCTGTAGCAATAGCTCCGTATCCTCCTTGTCCTTTTCCAAGACCTGCTTCAACGAATCTATCATCCTTGCAACATCCTTTCCTATTGACAAGATGTCCTTAATAGCTTCATCACCCTTTATTTGTACCCCTTTCAACCAATTCACAGTGGCAAGAGTGGAGGCCTTCATCTTCTTAAGCTCAGTGGTGGTCTCTTGAGGTGGAGGATTTGCAGCAGAGGAAGAAGGGTTAATGGACTGCAGTGGTTTCATTAAATCTTCTAAGCACTTCCTAATATTCTCATTTTCTTTCTTCAGCTCCTGCTTGGTCTTTATTTCCTTCCTCAATCTACCCACAATAATTGTACTGGAACCCTCATAATATTCAATGTCCTGCTCGACTAATGTAGACCCTAGATTGAAGGTCTAAATATGGTATTCCTTTCCAACCACATCATCTATGTTTCTATCCGAAGTAGGGGTGGCTATATGAACAAATTTTCTATGTGCTTCATCTCTTTCAATTCTTGAGATTACTCTGGCTTTCTTTTTACCTTTATCATTTCCAATCTTTGCTAGCAATTCATCCCAATTAGGTTGTGTGTCTTCTACTACAAATTTTTTTCTCTTAATTTCTCTATCTAACCACTCTGAAAAAGTAGGGTCCAATTGCACTTGACTATGTCCTACTCCTTCTTAATGCATTTCTGATATTTATCCTTCCAAATTCTGTTTCTCAGGAGTCTCATCTGTCTTGCCTTCCTATCCAATATGTTCTTGTTTATGTCCAGGAGAAGGGATCCTTTTCTGCCTCTTCCTCCCTTGGAGGAGACTCAACCTCTTTATTTGTGACTGGTGACTCTGCATATGCAACTAAGGGAGATTGCATTACCATTTCAACCTCAACCTCTGTACTATAGAGGTCACCTTCATGGAATTCCTCTCCTTCAGTATCCATATGGTCTTCAACATTTTCCATCTCACCTAGTTCACTTTGAGTTTCATGAATGGAAGGAACAACATCATGTTGCACATCATGAGAAACAACTGGGGGAAGGCCAGCCTTAAGCATCCTATCCCTGGGAGAAGGAGTCCTAGACCTCCTTGTATATACCCTAGCCTTCTCCTCTGAACTTTGAACATTCACCACCGGTGGGGAAATTACTTCTTCTGCAACCTTGGAGCTTGCTTTCTCTGATAATTTGACAATTTTTTTCCTCTTAAGCATAGGAGCATCAGTTTTAGGGTTCTATTCTTCTACTTCTTTCCATTCAGACCTTTTAGTCCTTGTCCTTTTCTTAGCCTTTGGCCTTCTCTTCTTTTCTGTTTCTTGGAATTCTTCTCCTTGAACATCTTTTATCTTAACCTTTGATGGAGCGTCCAACTTACCCTTGTGCTTAGGATCTTGCTTAGTAGATTCCTCAGAAGTTTAATGAGGATCTAAATCTCCCATCAGATTGTATGTGCATTTCGTTCCCTTATTCTCCAATTCCCATATCATATGCTTGAGTGACATCTTGGTAACTTTGATAACCATATCTAGCAATTGTTTCAGTTCTATTTTCTCCTGCTCTAACTAGTCCACATCACCAATTGGCCTGTCTTTTATTGCCTCATAAGCATGATCCTAGATCAAATTTCCATCATCTTCCAATTGATTAGGAACTGCCCTTACGTTATAAAAACAAACTGACTCAACTATAAGTCGGGAGAATTTCTTCTTTTTGACCTCAAATTCATGATTGCAGTTGGCCTAATAGTCCTCCAAGCTCACCTTATGTCTATACTCTTTGCTGGCCTTCTTTTGAGCTTCTCCTATAATATCAAATCTGGACCTCTTGGAGTGGAAAGACAAGCCAAAAGTACTCATTTCTTCTTATGAAGCTTAAGCAGAACCAATGGAAGGACATGCTTCTCCAATGCCAATCCTTAGGGGAAAATATCCACCAAATCCTGCCTTGTGTTTTTCTTTCTTGACAATAGCATCAAAGTCACAAATCTTTCTAGTTACTTCCAACAATATGATATGAGTAGTGGGATACCTTGGAAGCTTGTATGGGGCCCTCTGGCAGCCATCAATCCAGATGTAGGAGAAGGTTGGGAATTGTATAAACCAAGCTCCATACTTCTTGATGAGCTCCTTGGCCTGATCTAAAATTCTGATATGCTCTGCTTCTTGTAGCATCCTTGTGATATACATGGTAAATGCATCATTTTCCCTCCTATAGTTTGAACTTCCCAAATGCAATTGAGGGAAAACTTCATAAATAACATCTTGTCCAAAAATTCCCTTTGTATCCAATCCTTTGTAGGGATGGAATCTTGCAAGCACATAGACCAAATATGAAGTCATTGTGAAAGTCTTGGTTTGCAACACATTGGATAATTGTTCATGGAGTACTCTACTAATCAAACCAGCCCAATGATAATCAATCAATTCTTGCTCCATCCTTACAATGGCATGGCACATCCAATTCTCAAACACCCCTCCATCCCTCAATCCAACTACCCTGCTTTGTAATGTAATAGCATCATAGTACTCCTCCTTGAATTTTTCCTTTAATAGCTGTTTGGGTAGTTTAGAGTAGTGAGACTTAGGCTTCTCTAGCCAAGAGTTGATGAATTGCTGAGATTTAACAGTTTGGTCTTCGTAGAATTCCCTAGCAGACCTCATGTTGAATGCCACCACGTGAGATTTGTCAGGCATATCAAAAGTTTGAGAAATAGCGACAAGGTTGAGATTTGCAATCACTCTCCCCTAAGGACTGATAGCCTTTTGAGTACCTTGGTCATAATGTCTGGCACACTTAAGAACTAGCTCATAACACTGCACAGTTGAAGGGGAACCGGCCACATGCGCTAAACATGAATCATTCATCCTTCGAGCCACCAAGGGGAGGTCCTCTGCCGCCATCCTTCCTTTAAATTATTCATAATCCAATTGTCCTACATTTGTATCCATCACCTCTGACCATATTGAAGTGATTTTACTCTCAAGTATCTTGCTTTTGATGTCCATTTTAATCCATTCTACTTTTGAAACTGAAGATCCCTCTGCTACCCTGCTAGATTCAGCCTACATTCACCAAGAAAGCAAAGTAGAACCACATGAAAGCAATGTCCATCCATGAATACACCATTAAAGGGAATATCCTATAGTCCAGGTGCCATTGAATCTCATATGAAATGATCACACAAATTTTGGGTTTCAGTACCATCCACGAAATCTAAGCAAGAAAGGAATTTTGGGAAATTCCAGACCAATCGGATTCCATCAGAATAACCTAGAAACACCTACTTAACCATCAGACCTGATCATAGTCAATCCGTATGGGAAATCCAAATATGATAGGAAATAATCATAAAATGCATCATAAATCATTAGAAAATCCAGTTGTCCCATGTTCCTTTACATTTCATCACAGTTTGGGAAAATTCGTGAGGACGGATTCCTGTGAAAAATGAGCTTGATAGGAAACTTTGGAAAATCTAAGAGACGCCGGAATTTGAAGAAATCCGAGCTTGATGGAAATCCATGGGTAAGGTAAAAATATGAAACAGTAGGCATTGGGGCATGTACTTCGGCCAAAAAAATTTCATTTGGAAAGAAGTCACACCGAGCGGGGTATGTCTTGCCGACCGACGATGAGGAAATACATGTCGATGAGAGACTTCTCTTTGGGGTGAGGTCATGGTGAATCCTCTTTCTCTCGCCAACCATTAGGGTCCAAGGAAACACTTCAGTAAGACCAAAGTTTCTTGATAGGGGGTCTCAACGAACATGCAGTGTCTTGCCTAACGTCGATGTAACAAACATATCGATATGACTAGCAGGTGGTCGGGGTAAGGTCTTGGCGAATGTTCTTTGTCTTGCCAACATAATACAAAATAATTTTTTGTGTAATGTCTCACCGATGAGGGGGGGGAGCCTTCTCAAAGCAAATGGATGTTTCAGTGATAGGTTTTGAATTTAGCTAGAGGTCTTGTCGACTGCGTAATGTTTTGCTAACATGGAGTCTTATCAGTATAACCTCTAGCCAACAACAAGTGATCTCCCTAAAAGAAGACCCGAGCTCACCAAGAAAGGAAGGCTTTATTATGAAGTCTTGGCTACCGTTGGTGGTCTTAGTGAAAGTGAAGGTCTCGGCAAGAGTTGTGGGCTTGCCAAAAGGTCTCACCGACCAAGCAGGGTCTCCCTGACTAAAATGAAGGGGGCTCGACGAGAGCGGAATGCGCTCAGTAAAAGGTCTTGCCGAAGGATGCATGTTCTAGCGATGGAAAAGAACATCGGTATGACCAAGGGAGCCCGCTATAACCTCTTGGCGACAAGGGTTTGTCTTGCCGATGATGTATTTGATAGTGATAATTTTATTGCACCTCACCAAATTTCGGGAAAATATGCTAGAGAAGGATTATCTCGAAGGAATGAGAAATCCTGGACTGAGGCCAAAAGCTAGATTGCGACATGAAATCACAATTTCACACACATCTCATTAATTATGAATTTCAATGGTTTAAGCTTGTTGAAAGTTATGCACGGATCTTTAAAAGATTTACTTTGTGTTCTAAGCCAATTCAAGAGCACACTCAAGATAAATGACGATGCCCTAGGTTAAACCCCATCGATCCACCATTAAAGCACAAATGAGCTTAGACTTAAAACTTTTAACTCCCAAAGCCCTATTAAGGATAACTTACGACTTCCAAAGCATGACACCTCACAATGCAAATAAATAGACAAACTCAGGACTTGCTTGGAAAACCATAAATCAAACAATTACCATACAACCCTAGTCACGAAAATACCCAAATAGGATTTATAACTTCAACGCGCTATCTGCAATCATCAATGCAAAGCAGGGCAATTGAAACATACCATTATAAAGCAGAAATCAATCCTAGAATCAGAAAATGTGAAGAGAATGGTGTCCACCAAAAATAGGGGTAAGAATGCACAAGAAATGGCCACTAAATCAATCAATTCAAGCCCAAATGTCCCAAATCAAATCAAAAGCTCAAAGAACCAACTCTAAAGATGTATTCCTCAACTCAAATGATGGTGAATAATAAGCATGATGGCATAAAAGATCCCAAAATTCAAGCTAAATACATCCTTCAAAGCATGCACAAAGTCATTAATGTAATCAATAAGACAGTCTAAGAACCTAGGAATCCGAAAATAGGGCAGAATCCAGAAAAATCCAGCCAACGCGGAAATCCATGAAGACCTAAAATCCTTGAACAATAGGGTCCAACCGGAGTCCAAGTGGGATTTGAGGAAATCCGACCAAGGTGGAAAATCCCGAATCCAAGTAAAAGCCCAAAATTTATCCAGAACTTAGGATTTTAAATGAATAAACTAGGGGAAACACTTAGGAAATCAAAAATAAACATTTAAGCACCTGCCTAAATAGGAAAAAACCTTAAAATGAAAGGTCCAAGATACCAAAGCCAAGAAGGAAGAGGGTCCCTGCCTTCAGCGGGGTGTGTGTGCAAAAACTGCACAACATGATGTTGGTGATAAATGAACAAGTGGAGATGAGTGAAATGATATGAAACTAAAATGAACTATTCATGATTATGCATATGCTCAAATGCAAACATAAAACAAACTAAACTAAA
This sequence comes from Sequoia sempervirens, assembly GCA_007258455.2. Classification (NCBI taxonomy): domain Eukaryota; kingdom Viridiplantae; phylum Streptophyta; class Pinopsida; order Cupressales; family Cupressaceae; genus Sequoia; species Sequoia sempervirens. The sequence goes on along the minus strand of VDFB02086081.1, from coordinate 403,556,985 downwards.
AGGCAACTATGATGCAATGGGGATGATAAAATGCAACTATGAAGCAATTAATTAATCTAAAATGAGAATGAAAAGTAACACATGATATGAAAACTAATTATAAGACTCCATGAAATCTCCAAGCTCCTAAGATAAACCTGCATAGTAACTTTTCTCAAATTGTGGATGATAAATGCTAAGGAAAGATGGTGTATTTATAGGGTTTCTCAAGCATTTTGTGAGGTGGCACCTATCAACAGTCTAGATTCGAAGGAGAAATAATAGACGATGGAGATGAAAGGAATCAAGATGTTGTCCCCTTGAACAAGGACAACATGCCATGTGTGTGAAGAGAATCCCTTAAAAAATTAGAAACATGCCAAATGTATGGGATTCCCAAGTGTGAAACAAAAACCCATGTGCTCCAAATTTATTGGAAGTGTGGGGAATAAAGCCATGTGATTTTTCTCATTGGTGGAAGTGTGTGAGGATAATTCTAATTAATAATTAGGCTTATTTATTTTCATGTGACCTTTATGAGGTGGCACACAAAAATTTGTAGAAATGTGCTCTAATTCTTAATCAGGATTAAGGAACGTTAATTAAATAAAAATGTTTAGGGTATTTTGTTTATTTAATTATTTAGAAGAATGTGATTTTGGAGAATTAAAAGGAAAGTGAACAATATAAATAAAGTAAGACCTTATTTATATGTAGTTGAAGTATTAATCAAATAGGTTGTATTTAATTAGTTGAATATGATAATTTTTTAGGTGTATACAAGGATCATCTTGATCTTCTGGAAGACCTGTGTTCTGCAAAAAAAAAATGAAAAGTTAGTTTTTTATTTTATGCAATAATTTATTTTTCAGTTATATATCTAATATTACAACATATGAGATGAAACGATAATCATACTACCTCATATCAAAATACACATACCATAGTAAAATTTCAAAAAAGTTACAACTAATACTGGTGAGTTAGGACAAACTTTAGCTTTAAAAAAAAAGCCAATTAAGCTTGCAGACTTGTGGATTAGGCCAACATTTGGTGGAAGAGGAAGAATGATGAATGGAACTCTAGAAGGCCACCATAATGGATTTCATTATTCAACCATGAGAGCAAAAGAGAGAGCTGATATCATCAATCAAAACATTAAGCATACATTCTTCCAGCTAGCAGAGAAGGAGATAATTACTTTGATTCATTTTCATTTGCATAACCATATCACGACATGGGAACCAAGAAGACCAAGGATGTTTAGTTTTATGTGGAGGTAATGGGTGTGGTCCAAAATTTAGGAGGGGCAAGAAGGTCAATATATGAACCTGATAAAATTGAGGAAGAACAACAAGAGAGGGACTTCACATTGACGCCATTCCTCAATCTTCACTTGATGGCATCAAGGAATGGTTGAGCTCCATGGATATAAAATAGTATGAAAGAAAAATGAAATTGAATTGGAAACCAATTTTGAAGAGTATTATTGATGATCTAGATAAATTTATTGAAGATGGTGGTTGGGAATTTTTGAATATGGAAGCTAGTGATTTTGATTTTGATAATTTAGAAGAGTCAGATCAAGGATACAAACCCTCTGATATAGAAGAGGAATAAAAATCAAATGAATCTCTTGTGGAGTTAGAGGAGGACAAAGAAGAAGAATATTCTAAAGAGGAGGAAGGTAAAACATGGGATGAATTAGAAGCTAAAGCTAGAAATGTGATCATTTACTTTTAAACTAATTAATATGCAATCATTTACTTTTTCCAAGGAAATACAAAAAATATATCATTTAACATATGAAATATACTTACAAATTATTATAGGATTTTTTTTGAAATTATTGAAGAATTAGCTCTTTTTGCTGGCGCTGGACATACATTTGACATTAATGTTGATGGCCAAAATTTTTCTATGTAATGAAGTTTTTTATTGCATTTCCTTTGATGCTTCTTGGTTTGTAGGAGTAAGGAGAGTGTTAGGATTGTAGTGTGAAGTAGTCTAGTGGGTAACCTACTAGAGAAGAAATGGAGGAAAACTTAACTTTGAAAGCGAGGAGGAAATTGGATCCTTTTGATGGCAAAGTGACGATGAAGAGACTGCATGGCTTGTTATTGTACAAGGATGTGAAGGTGGTGCAATTTGTGCAAATAATTTTGGGTAATGGATTGAAAAACTTGAAGCACAAATATCAAACTAATATGTATATATACTCTCTGATCATGGTGTGGGGGCTAGACTTAGGAGAGTCAGTGGAGGTTGTAAGGAAAGTGGTGAAAGCATTGGTGCATAGGGATTTCTTAGTGAACATGGAGAGTATACTGGAAAGGGCTATACTGAGAAAAGGCTTTGTGAGCAAAGGCATGGAAGGTGTGGACCCAAAAGTAGCAGAGATAAATCGCCCTTTCATTAGGTGGCCAGTAGGAAAAACCAAAGCTGTGTGGAGAGAGGGTGCAAAACGGGGGTGGCGAGCTTTGAAACTATGCATTGAATTAATGGAGACTGAGGAGATAATAACGGGACTCAAAATTCATTGCTAGAGAGGAGCTATGTGAGAAGAAGAATTTGCATCCCAGAAAGAAGGTGAAACTGCTCACGAAAATGTGCCCATTGCATATGGGCAGTGCTTCTAGAACTTCCACGTAAACTAGTTTATTGTGTTTAAGCTAGATGTTGATGTATAAACTTAAGGGGTTAAGCCCTATTTTTGGTTTTGATACTGTAAATAGCTGGTGTTTGGTTAGTGGTTAGTTGGATAGTTTTTAGGTGGTTGTGGTAGGGATTTTTGATCCGTAGGTTTTTATTCTATTTTAATAGACATGATGTGATGGTGCTAGAAGAAATTTTTATTTGGAGCTTTGTATATTTTGATTTATCTTAAACAAAATAAAAATGTTATCACCAATTGAAGAAAAAAATAATTTAAATATTGTTTAATAAATTTTATATAATCTTATGAACAAATTCAAATACTTGTGCACTCTCCTCTCTGGACTTCCTTCGTGAATCTTGGCTTTGTGATCTCTTTAGTTGCTGGTAGCACCCTACTCTCTTCCTTTGCGCGACATTTTTCCCTTTTTTTGTCGTCTAATTTCTTCCTTCATGTGGGAAATTTTTAAATTTTTGATTTTGATTTCTTCCTTCACACGGTGTTTTTCCCTTTTTTTTCCTTTTTTGTCATCTAATTTTTTCCTTAACACTAGCTTGAGCATTGACTTTTGGTAGTTAATGTAATCAATTTGGGGCACCTAAGGTGGTGCCAAGTGCACTTAATTGAGCACCTATCATTGTATGTTTTACTGCAGTCCTGTAAGTCTTCTACCATTGGCGTGCGGTAGTGCAGTGACCACCACTGTCCCATGGATCCTTCATCAGCTCAATGTGGTAGAGCGGTTTTTACTGCGGTCCCACAAATTACTTCAGAATGTACAGACTTTCTCTATCGGATATTAAAGATGTCAGGTTGGAACAAAAACCAGATAAGTAGGTTTATGATTTTATCTTTAGAATGTAGGAACTTCCTCTATTGGATATTTGGAAATTCCTACACTTAGGTTATGCTCCCAAGTAAAAACATTTGTAAGTGTTTTAGACTGGCTCAAGGTACAATCCAACCTGGTTATGACACCAATAGCAATCCAATTTTTCCTGAACCATCCATACCCAAACGTTGCATCACAATCTACTCTTCCTCCACATAAAAATGCCACATATTAACCCCTTATAAATAAAACTCAAAATACCATGAAACAATGAGTCCCCTATATTAGCAAGTAGGTAGTCTATAGGGCATAGTTTGATTTTATAGAAGGATGCTCATGAAAGGAATCTTCAAGTGATAGTGAGTGAGTTGTTTGAGATTGTAGTTGATGGTGCAATATCCAGTCTTAAAGGCAGTTACCAAAGCAGTAAATGTGCAAGAAAATCATGTTGTACACGACAAACAATTCACAATGTTATCTTGCATAATGCCTTAAGTTTGAAGAAAAAAAACTCATTGTATTTTGATGAAAGTAGTGACCTTAATGGTCAATCACTGACAACCATGATTTTAAAACATGCTATTGTGCTTATGGAGGTAGCATTTTAAGGAAGGCAGTGAGTGGTGGTTTGGAACAATGGCAGGTATGAAGGAGTTGATTTATATGCATACTATGTAGTCTAGCTTAAGACAACGTTCTTAGAAGAGATTGAAGGTGGATTATGGAACTCAAGGGTTACCATGATAAAGATTAAAGGAAAGACCGAGATCTATTTAAAAGCCACATCATGAAGATATTAAAGATGTCAAATACAAAACCCTAGTAGTTGGAGTAATGAACACAGTGCGAAAGACGACAATGTGCTAGGGCAGATTTAGGAGATCTCCACATTATCTAAACATAGGAAAATACATCATTTATTTATTTTTTAAATTAAAAGAAATAATTTTGAACCCTATATAGGACACATTGATACTTCAAAAGCATCTAATTTATTTTTTTAAATTAAAAGATGTAATCCTAAACCCTATATAGGATACATTGATACTTCAAAAGCATATTAAGGAATTTGAGATTATGCAAACATATGTATATTAAATACCTGGATTAGAAACAGTAACATGAACATTGTAACCCTTGTTGATCAGAGTAAGAATGAGATAAACAACAATGAATCCTATGCCTCCTATCACACACATCTCCTTACCATTCTTTGTCTTTCTTTACTAAAACACTTCTCCATTTTGGCAGGCTACACCTGAAAATAAGGTTTCAACAAAGGTTTTATTGTATGCTTATTAAAATGAAAACTCTATTATGGAGGGCTATGCCTGAAAATAAGATTTCAATTTTTTTTTAGAGTATGTTTATTAGAGTTTTAGAGTATTTTGGCGGGAAATATTCAAATGGATTGTTACTAATGTGATTTGATGCATTTAGTGCTATAAATTGTAATGATTCCATGATTACCATACTACCATTGTCTCTTATTCTACCCACTGCAGTATGGAGGTGTTCTACACTTCCCTTTTGTTGTTTACTACACTACCACCTTGCTCAAGGCTTCCTGCTGTGGGGTTGCAGTGTATACCACTCTACTACATATGTTGCTCACCTTCCTAAGAGTATAGCAGTCTATTCTTTTGATCATTACTTGAAGAGTGTCGATGAGACAATCTTATTTGTCTTATTGATATCTCAATGCCTCATTGACATTAGATCTTATGTTCCTCTAATATTGATTGTCGGTGTCGAGAAAAGTTAATATCTCTTGTCGATATGCCAGTGTCTCATCGATATTTTCCTTCAGCAACATTTCTTTATATATCGGTGTAACTTTACCATGTCGGGGAGACTCGTAATTATCATTGCGGTATGGCTGTGTTTTTCCCTTCCCTTCTACTATTTACCGTACTACCACCTTGCTCAAGGCTTCTTGCTGTGGGGTTGCGGTGTATACCACTCTATCACATATGTTGCTCACCTTCCCGGTGGTAGGGCAGTGTATGCTATTGATCATTACTTAAGGAGTTTCGATGAGACAATCTTATTTGTCTTACTGATATCTCAATGTCTCATTGACATTACCTTGTTATATCCAAGAGTTGTGTTTCACCAAGCACTTGTAGGTATACCTTGTTGATGTGATGTAAGTGATTCTATCCTCGATATAGGGGTGTATGAATCAACGCTAAACCAGAAGCTAAACTCAAAGCTAAAATTGGATCTCAAAGTGGCGCTAAAATTGAAGCTAAACTCAGAGCCAAATGTGGTGCTAATGATGACATCACACTCGGAGCCAATATCAGCGTTAAAGACAATGCTAATGTCAACAAAAAGTAGCACCAAAATTAGCTATGACTTGTCCTAGTTGGCACAAATAAACACTAAAAATAGTGCCATCCTGATAAATAGCACTGACATTTTCAAAAAATCAGAAAAAAATACATTAAAATAGCGGGTGGAAGCAAAAATAGAGAAAAAAATGGAGCAAATCGTAGGGATTTGTTGTAGTGATATATGCCACTTTTTAGTGATTGAAGTTTAAAAGTTGGATCAGTGTTGGTCATTTCCTTTATAAAGTGTGACACAAATTTGTGCTTTTACCTTGAGATGCTCATAAACATTCACAACACTTAGGCTCACAATAGTCATCAGGCATGAGGAAATTTTTTTAACATAGGAAAATGGATAGACATTGTTCACGTTGGGTTTACCAAAAATGTAAGAGAACGAGACCAACCATACCAAGGCTCCAGGTCACAGAGAGTCGAGAGTGGAGGGTTGCCCTAACTTACATCAAGCTAATGGATGTTTTGGACAAGAATCAAGAGTGAAGATCACTCTGAAGTGATTCTATCACTCTACATATTTGAGAGTCTAAACAGGTCTAGGTGAGTTGGTCTTTGGAGTTCAAACTGCACCTTAGACAACTCTCTATCTGAGGATGGTATTGTGGGTTTGGGATGACAATGTGGTTCACTGACATCTCTCTAGCACACTAGCATCCGTATGAACAAAAAATGTAAAATGAAGTATAAAATACCAGAAACCTACTTAACAACCCAACTAACTAGCTTTAAAAAAATGAATAAAATTATGAAGTATAAAAAGTATGTAAATGATAAAATAAGTAGATGAAGACAAGGGTGACGATTATCAACTCACTAAAGCACTAGTTCGCCATTGAGCTCCACGTACACTTTCACCTACACACAAACAAGAGGGGAAAAATGTTGGGTTGTATAGGGGTTTGCCTCAGTCAAACCCCTGCTTTGGTATTTTCACCTCCATAGATAGCTAGAAAAGCCATGAAGTAGAAAGTATGATATAGAAAATAGAAAGGAAAGCACTAAACACTACAAAATATGCTACGCTACTCTATCAAACCACAAAAGGAAAAAGAGAGTGATGCAATACCACCTCCACCCAAAGGCACTCAAGGCCAATGAAAGGAGAATGCGGCCATGTGCAAGATCATCACGGAAAAAATAGGCCCTTAAGTGGCAAAAAATTCAGAAAAATCAGAGTTAGGCAACTTGACATAAAAATTTGAATAAGTTATCTATATTATTTCAAAAATGTGTAAGAATAGAATCTATAGCAAATTGAATGTATTTTCTAAACTACTAGGTTTATTTTTAAAAAAAATCTATTTGGTGAAAATTTGAAATTTCAATGTAGTAGTATTTAAATTTTAGGGAAAAATAAGAAGTAGGTGTTTGTCTGACCACCCTAACCACAATAAAATAATAAGATTTTTTTATAATATTCTAGATATAGGTAGAAGAATCATCTCCCAATGTGATGCATATTTTTTTGTAATTTTTTTGCAAGTAAATAATTAATTATGAATTTTTTATTACAAATTTTTAAAAAATATAAAAACTCGTATGTCTAACCACCTTAACTTGGTCAACACTTTATGAAATTCAATTTTTCTTTTTTTAATCCTATAGTATGCGAAGCATAGAATGTGATGGATGTTTCGGATTCAAAAAATGTGATACCGTTGAAAGCTATAAGTGTTTTTCAATCAACCTATCAATTAAGACTTTAGTCATAATTCAAATAGAAAATAAATAATAATTATTTATTAAATTCAAAGTAAATCATAATTTATATTGGTGGAAAGCTAAGAATCTCCTTTAAAACCCTTTTTGTTTCATCAATTTTGGGTTAAAAAAAAGTCGTCAGCCACATACCCTATATATACCCATCATATTGCCAATTTTTGGCCCATCATGATCTTGCACATACCCATGCAAGACAAAAATCTTGGAAAAGTTGACATGACCGTAACAATGAAGAAGGGAGGTCTCATAAGACTCCAAACTCGCAGCTTCTATGGAAACACCACATATACAAAGATGGAATTGATGGAGTAACAAGCTTGCTTGCTGCAATGCTCAATTGAGTTGTGAAAATTGCTTGAGAGGATCAAGAATTGCTAAGAGATGAAGTCATTGTGAAAATGAATGCCTTTGAAGATCAAAATGGGAGGGAAAGGAGCCATTTTTAGGTCAGTTGGTCACACAGAGGCATTACAATTCATCCCTAATGAGGAGTGTAATGTCCCTATGGACTCTAGAGGAATGAATCTTTCAAGGACAACAATGCACCGCACAAACATCCATGCACTGTGCTTGTGTCCCTGATGAAAATTCCCCCACCAACACACACACAACACGCACCAAGTAGATGGAAGGCAGGTGGGTGATGTGAAATTTCACCTTTTGGTTTTATTTTCTAAGGTGAGGGGATGCAAATGGAGAATTTACATAAGGAGTGCAAATTTGCTCCTATACAACACAATGCATTGCAATGGGTGTGCAATGGAAAAGAGGTAGTCTATTGAACCTAGTTTTACAAGTAGTAATTTTTAGCTGACCAAATATGAGAAGGGAATTCATGATGAACATTAAATATTTAAATGAAGGGTGATTATGAAGATGAATTTATCTCATTTGAGACCAATTTTACTTTTTAACTTTTTTGTATTAAAACCTATATGTGTATTAATTATGTTAGCCTATGCAAATATGAAATGTTAAGATTTGAAATTGTCTCTATATTTATTTTGGATAGTCCTACCTATGAGGCTTTCTTTCAAATGATTATTTGAACATTATTGTTGATGGAGATATTGTTGCACTCAACTTATTTACTCACTAGATTCCATATAAAAAAATTATTACGGACTTTATTGTGGATTCAAAGAGGGATGAAATAACTTGTTTTCATGCTTACATGATTCATGTTACATAACCCATGTAGATGATTTATAGGTAGGTTCACACCTTATATTAAGAGATGAATGTTGAAATCATTGAATATAATTAGGTTGAAATCCACCTATTTTATCATGATCCCTTGAGTAAATATATTTTAAATTTGACATTAATTTATCTAATGGGTGAGTGCAGGATCATGGGGGTCCAAAAAGTGGCGATATGACAAAAAAATGGCTGATGACCTTTTTTTATTCCAAATTTGATGAAACAAATATTGATCAAATTGTTAGCTTTCCAAAAATATAAGATATGCCTGATTTGGAATTATTTATAGATAATTATTATTGATTTTATACATACATTCTGACTAAAGTCCTGATTGATAGGTTGATTGAAAAACATCTATAATTCTTAAATGTTTTCACATTTTTTAAATCCAAAAGATGCAACACATTATATGCTTTGCATACTATAGGATTAAAAAAAAGAAAAAATGAATTTCATAAATTTTTGACCAAGTTATGGTGGTTAGACAAATGAGATTTAATATTTTTAAAAAGTTTTAATAAAAAAATCATAACTAATTATTTACTTGCGAAAATAAAGCCAAAAAAATGTAGAACATCCAGAAATGTGTCCTCTACTTATATTAAAAGTTTCAAATAAATATGTTATTTTTTTCTTTTACTTAGGTTGGTCGAACATATACCTACTTTTTATTTTTTCTTGAAAATTTAGTACTATTGTATTAAAATTTCAAAATTTCACCAAATAGATTTACATTTTTTTAAAAATGAATCTAGTATCTTAAAAACTACATTCAATATGCTACAAATTATGTTCTTACATATTTTTCATATTATGTTAATAATTTATTTAAATTTTTTATGTCAAGTTGTCTAACTCTATTTTTTTGAATTTTCATTGCCACTTAAGGGCCTAGTTTGGACCCCCATAATCTTGCACTGACCCTAATGTAGTTTGTATTAAAAATATTTCTTAGCTAATGCATACATAGTCTTTCATTTTCTATTGTAACATGATAAAATACTAAATTGTATAAAAAATTATTTGATGTAAATATTTATGATTTAATAAATCCTATAAACCTAATAAGTATGACTACTAAATGCTTTCTAAGAAAATGTTCCATTAAAAATGGGCAATAAAGTTGGAATATATTTTTGATTTAATGTCTATAAATGTGTTTGGAGACATCAATGTTGTTATTTTTTAGTTGGATCATGTTTATGTAATCAAAATATTCATAAACAAATGTTATTTTTGATTACTAAAATATCATTTCCAATTTATTTTATGACTTTGAAACACAAGCAAGTGGTACATTAGAGGCATTTAAAATTAATTAGTCTATTGTGTGACTTTATAGCTTTTCAAAATGGTTTGTACCCTATAGCTCTTCTAGAATCTCACTATGTCCATAAGGGACATATTCCCCCAAAATAGAGTAATGATTGATAATAATATTGTATATTTATGTTTCAACTAAAGTTTATTTTTAGGTGAAATTCATAATTTTTATCCTTAAAATATAATCTAGCTTTCATTATATATTTGCAAGAAACTATACTTGTCAAAATTTGATAAAAGAAATTAAAAATAAAATGAAGAAGATCACTAATAAAATTATACTTGCTAAAATTTGATAAAAAAATTAAAATAAAATGAAGAGGATCACTATTATATCTTCATAAAGGAAAAAATTAATGCTTTTAAGATATGAATAGAATTTGTGGTTATAATTCTCTTATAAGCATCCCACCCAAATCTTAATATGAAATTTTAAATGTTAAGTGGGTTTACTTTTCAAGAATGAAAGCAACTTAATATTGCCTTTTTATTTGAAGTGGGCCCACTACCATGCCCCAAATTTTACAGAACTATACAATACACAACCACGATTTTTTTGTTACAAATATGTATAAACACTCATAAACATTAACTATGCATGAACATGGAACATACTAATAATAAGGTTAGTATTAAATGTCCTCAATAACATTAACTTAAATAACAATCCTATTATGATTACCTTGATACATTACCTTTCTTTTTGACATTCACACCTACTAGCATTATTAATAATCACGGAGCAAACATTTCAAAAGAACATTAAGAAACAAAATATGTTCTAAGGTAATTATTATAAAAAAAAGTAATTTAATTCCAACTCAACTCTTCTAGGAAACAAAACTATCATCATATCAATGAAAAAGTTACACAATATGATTGAATGAATTGTGACAAATAAAATACTTAATTAGTCTTTCCAAGTAACCATATTATCGACTTAAAATAAGCAAGTAGTGTCAAGTTTCAATGATTAAATTATTAAATGAATTACCCATTTTTGGTTAAACTCATACTTAGATCATCTAACAACATCAATGACAATAATTTAGATCTTTTTTTTTTACTAATTTCAATGTGTTTATTAAGCATGACTTTATTTAAAAGAGAATGTATTATTTAACAATAAATGAAACTTACACTTTAGTCATTCTTTGAACATTAATTCAAGACTCTAAGAATTAAATAATGGTGGTTGACTTTCTATCCTCTAATATTAAATCAATAGATATAAATCCTTTCATTTTATCAGATAGTTTCAAATTTAGAAACTTTCTATTGATTGATACATGTAATATGAAAACTTCTATTTAACTACTCTTTTAACTCTTATTACTATATCCTCCACTATTTTTTTTTACATGCAACTCATGCTTTTTAATTAATGAATACCTTTCAAATATGAATTCACTTGTATAGCTTTTATTTAAACTAATATTTTTCTCTACTTTTTCATTTAGATAAAGATTCAAATTACTTAAGAAATCTATTTTAAAATTAGTAATATAGAATGCTTGTAATAATAGCTTTAGTTTTTATATTAATTTTTTTTATTTAATCTCCTTTTCATGTTTATTCAAATAAGAAAGTATCCACCTTCTAATTTTAAAAGATCTTAATTAATTTTATTTATTATACATTATTAAAAATTAAATTGCTAAACATATATTTTAATACTTTCAAAATCTTATTATTATTATTACTTTAATTAGGTAATTAGTTAATCTATTTTTTACACATTTAGTTTTCCATCAATTTTCTATGAGACATTTCCTATAAATTGACGAGTAATTACATCTTTTGTATTTATCTTCAAACTACCTAAACCTTTTTATTGGTGATATAGTTATAATCTATACTTTTATTTACTTATAGATCAGGCATTTAAATGTTTCTCTTTTATTTAATGAAGGCTTTCCGATTACTTCTATAACAACTCCTTCCAAAAAAATCAAATTCAATATCTTTCTTAAATTATAATCTAACATCTACATTATACAAGAATTTATTTGGCTAACTGATAAATTTATTTCATAGATTGCAATTTACATGTAGATAATTATCCTCTAAACTATAGATTTCTTTTGAAAACTATTTGTAGATTAGAGCATTTGCAACATAAACTCTTTCTTTTAAATTTTTGCTTTCAATTTTTTATGAGACACATTATATATATGCTAGCAGAATGCATGGTTAAAAGGCTTTCATGTTAATGCGCCAGCAACTATATACTGTGACAGTCACATAAAGCATATGGCATATTTTGCTTTCGATCAAACAAAATTCAATATGATGCACCGCAATTACATTTCTGTTTGATATCATTTTTATGGCAGGTTAAGGAGATAATTTTCTTCTTCTATAGAGGGTCTTCCAATATATTCAGAGACTTATTCATGTGATACATTCTTATATATGCTTGTATGTTTATATGCCAATATAGAAGTACAAATTAAAGGAATAAATACAACAACATTGATGTTGGGGAGTGAAGTCCAACGGTTCCTGACCGTTCAACTCCCACTTTTCCTGCCCTTTTTTCTTTGTCTTTTTGTTTCCTTGGAGACTTCAAAGGAGCTTTTTGATATATGTATAAAATAATGTAAACTGTTGTTGTAGATGTACGGTGAGAGAAAAAAGAGTTAATATAATTAAGAAATGTCTGCTTTTCCTGTGGATGTAGTCATTACGTTGAACCACATAAATTTGCTATTGTATGCTTTTGTGTGTGTTTATTCTGTGTGTTCATAATTGCTCCTCTTAAATTTTGTTTTGTTTTTAATCTGCTCTCTTTTAAAATTAACAATTGGTATCAAAGCGATGTGGTGTTTGATTTTTTGGGCATGAGAGATTTGAATTTGAGTGGGATCAATGTCGTCTAATGAAGTAAAGATTGAAAGGTTCAATGGCCACAACTATCAACTGTAGAAAATGTACATGGAAGATTTTTTTATATCAAAAAGATTTGTGGTGACTATTACATGGTGTATAGGAGTGAATTTGTACCCCTTGTGTAAATTCCCCTTTTGCATACCCTCACCTTAGAAAATCAAATGCGAAGGTGAAATTCCACATCACCCACTTGCCTTCCATCTACTTGGAATTTATCCTATGTGTCAGTGGGGGAATATTTGTCGGGGATACGAGCATGGTGCATAGGCATTTGTACGACACACTGCCATGCCTGAAAAATTCCCACCTCTAGTATCCGCATGGAGGTTACACTCTCTATCGGGCATGAAGCATAACACCTCTGTATCGACCAACCGACCTAAAAATAGCTCTTTCCCTCCTTATTCCACTTCAAATTCCAATCTTTCAACTTCACTTCAACCTCTTAGCATTTGTTGATCTCTTTAGCAATCTATCAAATTCTCTTGAGCACTTTCATACCATTCCATTGAGCATTACAACAACTTGTTAATCCATCAACTTCATTTTTGTACGTGTTGTACTACCATAGAAGCTAAGAGTTTGGAGTCTTTTGAGACATCCCTTCATCACCGCTATGGCTGTGTCAACTTTGCCAAGTTCATTGTCTTGCATTCTCCCTTCATTGGCCTTGAGTGCCTTTTGGTGGAGGTGGTATTGCTTCACTTTCCTTTCTTGTTGTGGTTTGATAAAGTAGCATTGTATCTTTTGTAGAGTTTAGTACTTTCCTTTCTTCTTTCTTTTATCACATTTTCTACTTTGTGGCTTTCTTGGCTATTTGTGGAGGTGGAAACACCAAAGTGAAGGTTTAACTAAGGAAACCCCTATACAATCCAACATTTTTCCCTCTCTCGGCTGTGTGTAGGTGAATGCATGTGTGGAGCTCATTGGAAAACTCGAGCCTTAGTGAGTTGGGTTTCGTCACCCTTACTTTTATCTACCGTCTTCATCATTTATATAGTTATTTTTTTGTATTTCATTATTCTATTTATTTCATTAAAATTAGTCAGCTAGACAATTAGTAGGTTTTTCTTTCTTTCTTTTTTCTCGTACTGTATTTCATGATTTTTGGTTGTATGGACGCTAGTGTGCCAAAGAGATTCCAACACATTGAGCTATCGTCCTAGACCTATGCTACCATCCTTGGGTAGAGAACTGCCTAAGGTGTAGTTTGGAGTCCAGAAACTGGCTCATCTAGCCTCATTCAAGTTTTTGGATCCGTAGAGTGACATAAGCACTTGAGAGTGCTCTTCATTCTTGATTCTCATCCTAAACACCTGCTAGCTTGAGGTAAGATAGGGCAGCCCTCGACTCTTGGCTCTCCATGACCTGGAGCCTTGGTGTGGTTGGTCCCCCTACCTTACATTTTGGTGAACCCGATGTGAACAATTCCCATCCATTTGCTTGTGTTGAGACCTTTTTCCTTCACGCCTAGTGACTTTTGTAAACCTGAGTGTTGTGAAGGTTTATGAGCATCACAACCTAGTCCATGAATTTTGGGTATATTGTTAGGAGAAGTGTGCGACACCTACCGATGTAAAAGATGAAGGTCACTTCTAGTTTCACCTCTAGTTTTTCCACTGGTCTGGCTACTAAATTTACCATTGGTTTTCCTACAAATTTTACCAACGAGATGGGTTTCATAGATGAGACCACTCGTGCTCCTACCCCTCCAACATCCCCTATGGCTTCATTTGTGGACAAGGAAGATGTTGTGCATATCCCAACAAAAAACTTTTTGGCATTGGATAACAGATTGTTAGACTTTGTGAATCATTTGGAGAAAGCACCGAACATGGCGAGAGCCACTAGACTTTCTAGCGAGGTGAGATATCTATTAGGAAAGGATTAGACAAGTATAGAGTTCTTACGAGGCCTTACTGATCTAATCGAAGCCTATATCCCCTCGTATAAGACTTGCTCGATGCCTATGAGAGATAGATAGGTGTTCTAATGCCTACCATGTCTGTATGCATGGCCAAGATAGGCCCTTTGATTAGCATTTCCTATGCTTCTCAAAAGCCCCTTGCTCTCAAGGTGAGTAGAATACCCCTTGGTTTTAGTTTCACCCCTCCTAATGCCTCTAGTGGTGGGGGCTTCGACATAATGAGTAGTGACGATTTTGGTAGCAGGGGTGGCATTGGTGGAGGTGGGTCTGGTGGAGGCCATGGTGGTGGCTTCGGTAGTGGAGGTGGCTCTGGCGGTGGTCATGGCGATGGCTCTACAGGTGGTTCCAGAGGTGGTTTTGGTGGTGGTGGTTCTAGAGGTTCCACTGGGCCTTTGTCATCTTCCGATTCTATTTTGAATGCTCTTCTTCAAAACATGGGTTGGATGTAAAGCTAGTTGGCAAGCCTTTCCCAGGCTTTTTCCCAACCTATTTTTCAACCTTTCTTTTGACATAGTCCATTTTTAGTGGCAATTTTGAGTACTCCTTTCCCTTAGGGAATGAAGATTCCTAAGTTTGAAAAGTATGGTGGTAAAGGGGATTCAAAAATGCATGTGTCATCTTTCAACGCCATGTGTATGGATTTATTTCATCACGATGCTTTCATGGTAAAAATCTTCCCCCAATCTCTCAAGGACACAACACTCGAGTGGTATTGGTCCTTGCCTAACAATTCCATATTCTCATTTGATCAACTTGTAAATAGGTTTCTTTATCTGTTCTAGCCTAATATTGGTCCAATGATGACCTTATTGGATCTCATCCAATGTAAGCAGGGGGATAACGAGAAGATAATTGACTTCATAGCATGATACCAAGTTCTCTTTTCATAGATCTCGTACCCATTTCCCAACTCCAATGTGCAGAAGGTGTTCATAGGCAACCTACAGTGAGCCTAGTAGGAGAAGTTTTCCCTAATGAAATACCCTTCCTTTGTGCATCTATGTGCTGTGTTGTTGGAGTATCAACAAACAGTAGTTTAGTTTGGGGGACCTTCTTCATGCTCTCATTTAGAGGGAAAGTCTATCATGTCCATCTGAGGAAAAGGTAAAGCTGTTACAAATGTAGTCGCCATGACTAATGATCACGACCTCAGACGCAACCGAAAGTTCACAAAGTTAGAAGAATCTTATTATTCCATTTTGAAATTTTTTTTGAAGGATAAGATCATAACTTTGGAAAAACCTCGACCTCTAAAGAAACCTTATCCTAATTGGTATGATGTGAATGCATTTTTTCAATACCAGCGTGTTAACATGCATGATACAGAGTGTTGTATGTGCCTACATCACAAGATATAAGATCACATCGACGACGTTATCATTTTTCTCGATGGGAAGAAACAAAATATGAATAAATTAGTAGCAAAGGCCAATAGTGAGTTATAGATTTACAAAAACCCATTTCCTCCTCATCCTGCGAACTTGATTATTGACCCCTCCGATGCTTCTCATCAACCCTCAACGTATGTTAACATGGTCTTGATTACTTCTTCCCCACAATTTGTGACTAGTTCGCCAGATGTGACATTCAACTTATAGGACTTTCCCTTGAATAATAAGCCCTCTCCCCTATACATTCCTGCTCATCTCAATGGGAACATTGTGATAGGAGTCCTAGTTGACCCTATGAGCTAGGTGAATGTCATTACAGAAGAGACATTATGGTTAAATTCATTGTGGAAGGAGGAATATGAAGAAACAAATTCTACCATATGTATGTATGACGGTCTCTCTCTTAAGCCATATGGCTCCATAACCCTTTCCATCCTAGTTGGATCTAGGGTTGTGGATACAACCTTCGACATTATTCTAGAATCTGGTCTATTCAAGGTGAAGTTGGGCATCCTGTGGCTAGCTTCCATGAATGAAATCATTTATGTTATTCACAAATGTTTAAAGTTCTCCAACGAAGATGTTGTGCACGTCGTGCATGACACTAGATATCAGCCATTGGTATCTTGTGGGGGTTATTCATTAGATCATTTTTTGGCCCGCTCCAGTCGGTCTGCTTCCCCTAAGAGTGTACCCGCTTTACCGAAACTACGTAAAGTACAAAATCAAGGGCAAGGGACAACTGAAAGTGACCCCTCTGGTAGTGCAGCAACAAGCTACCCCCTCCTCTCAAAAGGGAAAGGAGAGGCTTTCCCGTTCTTAGGGCACCACTTCTGTCTCCCTTTTTGAAGAAGAGTTTTGGATGACTACTCCTAGATTTTGCATAAGAAGTTTGATGGTGCCTACTTGGTATAAAGCCAAGATTCAAATATCAAACCTTCCTACTTTGCCTCTTGGACCTTGGCCATACCTGTATGGTAGAAGGAAGGGTCCTCGTGGGGAGTCCTCTATGTCTCGGTCTTAGCAACCTCCTACTACTCTTGTTCCCAAGACAATGAATGGGAAGAGGCCTGTCACTGAGGAATTAGAGTTGACTACCCCTACTATTGTTTTGACCTCCTCTTAATCTCTCCCTCATGTTGTCATCCAGGATTCCCTCCCTTCATCAAAAATGGTTGTGATGGACACTTCGATGGCTAAGCATGAGTCTTCTGTCCCATCTTAGCTTCTGGCTTATAGCTCCTAGAGTCACGAAAACCACCTTGCACATGAGCACAAACATTGGTGAAAGGCTCTGACATTTGAGTAGGTCACTTTGCAGAGGAAGGAAGGGGAGTTGATCATCCTTGTTTTAGGGTCTACTATTGTGTCCTCCTCTCTCGTTCCCTCTGCTTTAGTTCAGTTAGCCTCAGTACTACTTCTAGCTCCTGGTGCAAGTGTAAGCACCCCTAACCCTAAAAAGGTGCAAGTTTTTATTGCTCCTTTGGTCGAGCCCCCTCTCTTGATGTCCCTTCTAGACTATTGGTTATTTTTTTAGAACCAAACTTGATCTTACCAATTGCCTATGAGTTTTCCATAACTCAATAATCAACAATGACAAGGATTGGCCAATGAAAAAGTAAAGGATTGCTAAGCCTTTACTTATACTCTTCAATCTCTATGAAACATAGGAGGGTGATCCCTACAATGTTTATATGATACTCTTGTGAAATTTTATCATAAAAATTGAAACAAACAGATGTATTCCCATAAGATTCAAATAGATAAAATTCTTTGAGGATTTGGCTTACCCTTTAATGAACTAGTACTAAAAGCTAGGAATGAATGGTACTCCCTACCATTTTATTGCAATTGCAGGTGTGTCAAAAATTGTAATTAATATTTTATGTTCTTTGTTAGGTACGAGTAGGCTCACTAACATCAAATATAACCAAATAAATGGACTAGTGCCTTATCTATGGGAAAAAGACTCACACTTGCAATAAACTGTAATACCTTAACAATGGAAACAAGCATTTGTAGACTATTGTATACTACTTTGTAATACACATCTTGATATAACCATAAATAGAAACTTCCTAATAATCCTTCAATTTCACTTACAAACCTATGATCTCATTTAAGCATATATTTAGCTCTTTGAACTAAAGTATAAATGACATCACACATTCAATCAGAGTGATTGAAGACAAATAAATGAACCTTGATCCCTTTATTTATAATTTGAAAGGTGAAATACAGAGGAGAGAAACTAATTCCACAACTTTCAATTTTCCATTACACTCCATTGCTACTGTAAAATCATTATGCTCATTACAAATCCAAATGCATTCCTAAGACTCAATGCTAATCTATTTCTTTGTGCTTGAAAATACACAAAAACTCTTACATGAGCTCAAAATTTTCTTAACCATCAAAAGACTTGTGTAATTGGCCATGAATTCCCATTTATAGAAACATGGGAGCAACAAGCATTGGGCCAAATTACAATTAAAGTCACATTTGCATTTGACATAAAATTCATTTTATTTTCAATATTCCCTAGACAATTATATTTGTACCTTTGAAAATGGGGGGAAAGAATATAAAATAAAAATTATTTTCATTTTCTAAAGAAGATACACCTGCCTTCCAAAAGACATCTTTCATTCGTTACAAGAGCACCAAAATATCTTCCTCACAAGCCAAAAGTATTAACCACATGCATGCCCAATCAAAAAAACTCTAAAAGCATGAAAAACAAAATAAATATAAAACTAACCCATCCAAGTTAGCATTTGTGCCACCAATTTCCATGTTGGAGAGAGAGCAATATTTTGCAATACTTCAACAAAATCCTAATTTGTACTATTTTCAGGCTATGCATTGTTTCTCTCCTATCCGTTAATCACCATGGTTGCAAAATTCAAGAAAAATTTTATATTCACCACCTCACCATTGCAACTCAATCCTCTAGTACATCTAGGTATTTTTTCTTTCAGGCCTAGAATTTGTCCTTAGTGGGCCAACTAAAACTTATGATTCTATCAACCTTTTATCTATAAGGTGAATATTTGGTAACAACTTGATTGGCTTCCTTATCAAACTTTGCTAGGACAATCTTTGCATGGGCCAACATGTCCATATTCCTCTTTAGTGTACCCATATCATGCTCTTGACAAATCAAAGCAACTTGACTTGAAATGACCTCATTAGTTTCCTTTCTCCAGTCGTACAAATTTTTAATGTTACCACCATCCCTTAAAATAGATGGTAGGAGACCATGATTTGTTTCATGAAAGTTCTTGACCAATTCCCTTATCTTGGTCTCCAAAGGCTCTATATTTCCCCCAAAACACTGAATTTTATTTACAATTTGAATGGTGGGCTTAAGCTTTTTAGGGGGTTAACATCTTGCTTGGCTTCGATTGACATCTATAGACACATAAAATGTACTGATTGATGCTACACACCTAATCTTGATTTAACTAACACCGCTTCATCTTGAATCATCCCTTTATCTAACCATTTAATTGAATAACCCTTATTTGATTAAATTCATCAATTTTCCTCTCTTAATTAAATAAATCAATTTTATCTAGTTAAGTCATTGTTTCTTGTTAATTAAATAAGTCATTTTATTTGATTAATCCCCTTGTCTCTATTTTGATTAAATAATTCATTTTATTTGATTAAATCTCTAAAGTCATCTTATTAAATTAAATAAATTAAACCTTATTTAATTTAATCTAACATCATCCCCTCTAGTTAAATAAATCAAAATCTTTATTTAACTAAGTCTAAATCATTTCCCTCTCAACTTTGATTTATTTAAATCCTAAAATCTAAGTCAAAATTGTCAAATAACCTAACATCATCTTAATTAATCAAATCCTAATTAATGCTAACTCTAATCCATATCCCATCCTCTAGCTTTTGCCACTTGCACATGAAAGTACATTTAATTAATTTATTAAATCCCTATTTTCTCTCAACTTTGCATCTTTAGGGGAATACTCCTCCAAGTTTTAAAATCCCTCCAATTGGACTTTTTCCTTCCAACAAGACATTCATTCTCTCTTACATATCCTTGTGCATTGAGCCAAGTGGCATTTAATTCATTTTCATCGCCCTCAAAATTGTCATTTCACTATTTTAAAATTTCACCTAATTGCACTTATGGGCACAATCATCAAAATGTGCACATCCTCTACCCATTCACATCTTGACAAGTGGCACTTGCCCATTGATTATTGAATGATCCCAAATTGTTTCATTTTGAGCATTCCTCCATCTTGTCTTTCTATAAATAAGAGGATTCTCTCCTCATTTTGATCATCCACAATTTGAGCAAGTCTACTATACTCAATTTCATCCTGAAGCATATCTATTTTCATCAATTTTATCAAGGTCTTAGCTAGGTTATGCAAATTTTTCATTATGGAGCTCAATTTAATCAACCATCAAGTGGATTAAACTTCATCAAATCATCACAAGATTGTAAAAGAGTTGGGAAAGGGACAATATCCACATCAAATTGGCACCAACTCCCCATGAGATTGAGTGTTTTCATCTTAAAAAAGTATTTCATTGCTTTCTTGGTTCATTTTCTTCATTTTCTTTCCTATTTGAGCTTTGCAAATGAATTTCATGGGGAATCTTGATTCTCACTTGCATTTGATCTAATGATGTGCTTGTTTCTTATGTTTGTGTAGGTCTAGGATTGGGCTTCTACATTTGGCGCTAGAAGGAGGGAAAACTTGAAGATTCAATCATATTTTTTCAAAAAATTGATTATTTTTGGTAACATATGCATCTATAGGAAACTATATCACTATTAGTCCAACGAAATACAATGCAGCTATCACTCCAATGACACCATACAACAATGCTTCAAACTTCAAACTGTGCTGCTCAGTCTTTCCCACCCAGAATTCAAATTTTCTAACTCCACCGCTGGGTCAGTTTACGGTCGCTAGTTTTTTCAAATTCCAAACTGCGCCTTTGAGCAAAACTCCACTGTAATCATGCTCTCTGGTTTTATTGTAGAGCATTTCTTTCTGACAAGCAATGCCATATAGTGCCACTAACTTTCTCAAACTGCGCCGCCTGTGCGAACTACGCCACTGGAGTGAAGCAAAAAGTTCAAATTGAGTCAATTTCGACATGTGCTTTTTCATTCTGGTTGCTTTAGGTTGCTAACTAGTTTTTCTAACCTCTGTTTTGTAGTTCTAATCAATTTTTATAGGTTGGTCTAATCAAGGTGAAGGAGGAAAACAAAGTTGAATGTTGCATTATGACATCATTCTATCATTACATCAAGTGTTTTTAAACACTTTTGTGCTTGTTTATCACTTTTGGAGAACTCATAATCTCTCTTAAGGATTTTTTATCTTTCACGTTCTTAGGATATACTAAATTTCTTTTGGGTGCTAAAAAGAACACTACAAAATATTTCATTTTTGCTACAAAGGGCTTAAAAAGAACTTTAGGAAATCCACTAGATTTTGTTTAAGGTTAACAATTGAAAAAATAAAAATCTCACACTTCCTTTGGTGCTTAAAAAGAAGTCACTTTTACTTTGAAAGGATAAAATGAACATGTGCTTCTTGGTCTTGTAATCACTTACCCAAAATAATACCACCAAAAAGACGTATGCGCTTCTCTCATGCCTTATAACAATCTTGAGAATCAAAATTCTTTTTTGTGATCTTAAGTTGGGTAAAGTGATTGCCTCCACATTTCATTTTGGGATTAAAAATTGAACACAACTTGCGAGTGTGAGTGGAACATATTGTGTGTGTTCTCTCTTTGTTTCTCAACAAAAATCGATCAAACTACGGATATGTTTGCTTGCTTTTGTTTATCTTAGAGGGTTATCCTTGTGGGAAAAAGTAATCACCCAAGGGAATGACCCAATTGGGAATATGCTAAATCCAAGTGACTTCCACTCAAGGTATAAGAGTGGGTATTGGAACAAAGTCTAGTATCACAAGGATTATTCCAATGAGAAGGACATCAATGGTCTCTCGCCACATGGATGATCCCCCACGAATGGAATGTCTGCATTAAAGCCCTTGTTTAGAAAAGGACAAAATCCTTGATCTATTTATTGGTACAAGAATGGTCGTTCTGAAGCCACCCCACACTTTTATGAATTTTAGTAGAAATGGAAAGTATGCCATTGGAGTTTCATGGGTACTAATGCTTGATTTCCCTGTATAAGTGAGTGTCGTGGAGGGGATCCAGTGGGTTCAAGAATCTAACCATTCGCTAAAAGTAGGTGTAGCTGGACTTGTCCAAGTTGGGATTCAATAAATATAGTATTTCATATCCATAGGATTGTGCTTGTTCTTAGAAACAAAACACTTTTCTTGTTCGTAAAAATTGGGAAAACAAACATTCAACATTATCATCAAACTTCAAACCCTTTAGGAAGTAAATATCTTTAACAAAATTCATGTGTTATTGCTTTCCCTTGGGATTTTATCCTTAGAGGTTTCAAAACATTTTAATTTTTATCTCAATTTTCCTACTAAAGTCAACAATAGGAAAATTTTGCCTTAATTTCCTTGATTTACACATAATACACTTTGTGGGATGATAGTGAGTTAGGAAATTAGACATTTAGTTTGGAGAAACCTAATCAAGAATTGCTTGTGGTAAAAAGAAGTCATTAAGGAAAACAAAGAACAATTGAACCCCACACATGTGTCTCAAATGATTTCACACAAGATCAAAATTTGGAAACCAAAGTCAAAAGTTCTTAGAACAAAAGAACATAAAAAGCGTCTCTCAATGCTTTATGAATTCAGATGAAGATTGCTTTTCAACTTTTACAAAAGAGTTTCAATAAACAATCCCAATTTTTACTCATTTTATTATTGTCAAAATCCAAATCTTTTTTAGGAATTTGATCATCTTGTTTAGAGTAAAGTGTTTTCTTCAAAATCGAGGTCTTGTAAACAAGAGTCTTTTTAGGTACACATAGGATCAAATCAAAATATTCATCCATATTTCAAACATCAAATCAAAGCCATCTCACCAACAACTCTTGAAAATATTGAAATCATCCTTCATGCTAGAATTTTTTGGAAAATCCATGAATCAAAACATAAAAAATCATCTTGTTTATCTAGGTATGTGTAGATGCATCCTTCTCCCTACACTTAGTCAAATTATCATCTTGTGAGAAAGTCTATCCCATAGATAACATCCAACATCTTGGGATCTATTTTTTCATTATCCAAAATAAAAAAAATCCAAAACCAAATCAAGGTCAAATCAAAATCCAAGAATCTAAGAATCCAAAATAAAAAATCCAAAACAAATCCAAGAATCCAAAAAAGTCCCAAAAGTCTAGCATCCCCCTCAAGATCTTCTAAGAGTTTAATAATACATATCATTCTCCTTTCACACATTTCACCACCACACTTTTGATCCTTAATAATCCTAGATCTTCTCTTTTGAGCCTCATTTTATGGTTCAAACTAGATCTCAACATAAGAGGAACATGGAAGCCAACAAAGAAACATTAACTTCAAGTGACCTAAGTCAAACCAATTCTGAAATGAATCCCGTTGGATCAAGCAATCTCCTAACTAATCTTCCTTCATCATCAAAAAATCCTCAAGAGGAAGTTCAAGTAGAGGACATCACCAATAATTCCTTTGGAATGACACAAGACAAGATCACCAAAATGGTCCAAAATCCCAAAAATCATAGAATTGTCAACATCATGATGAAGCTCCATCCCTCACAATATATGCTTGAATTAGAAAAACAAGGGGCTAAACTCCCTTTCGATTTTGATGTGAGCACCATTGTGGCACCACCTTTTAGGGTCATGCCTCCAATTTCATCCATGCTCCCAATCTCATCCAAACCTCCATTCCAAAACATCACTCAAATCATTATGCAAATTACATCATCCATTGCTCCAACTCAACCTATTGTTAACAAAGGGAGCACATTTCTCAATGTGCTACAAACACACCCCCTTATGAGTAATCAAGATTTGGACACAAATGCTATCTTGGGGAAAACCGTACCCTAAAATTCATTACACCCATATGTCATCCTCACCTTTCATGATCCCAATGAACCATCATCATCATTTCATGCAACACCTCAAACCTCTCTCCCTGTGACCTCACAAGGAGAAGGTGACTTATTTGGACCAGGGGGCATCTTTGACCCTTCATCTTCATCATTTACCTAAGGGAGTATGCCATTCACTTTCCCACCACTTCTTCCCATGCCATCAATATCCACACCACCTCTTGGTTTAGGGAATCCCCCTTTACCAAGCATCAATCAACAAAATCAAGTCAACCTCCCGATCATCAATCAAAACATCATACCAAATCCTCCTATCTCGCCATCGATATTGCAACAATAGATGGAAACCATCCTAGTAACACAAGCCACCATCACATCATCAACCATCCCCCAAATATCTCAAAACATGGTCTCTGAAGGACCAAGAATATTGATTGCACCATCCACCACCCAAAACCCAATCATCAATACAACAGTGTCACTCAACACCATGACAACGAACACCATTTCAAATTTTCCACCACCTCCGCCACCACCGCCACCCAATTCAAACACATCAAACCTATTGGCATATGGATTTAGGATTTTTTTTTTGGTTTCTAGTGTTGTCATTGATGGCAACTAGAGTTAGTAGTTTGGTCCGCAGTTTAGAAGCAGTTCCTACTGGCAAGGAAAGTAGAAGACAATACTCTCCTGACATAATGCATGAAGAATAGAGTATCTGGTTGGTAAGTTGATATGGATACTTCACTAGATCATTATTTTTTTGTGTGGATCCCTAGGGAATATTTTCAATTATGTATGCTATCTATTTGATTATTTCTATGATATTACATTGATCCATGTACGAGTTTGGAGATTCAGTAGAATGATTTATTGCTCATTTTCTCATTGTGGCCAACGTGTTGTGTACAACATGTTCTAGATATATGAGGAGTATGTGTTTAACTATTTCTGATGTTGGGAATTCTCGTTTGGGTCCCTAATATAGTCTAGCTAACTTGTGTGGGTACACATTAATTCTAATTGGTGATTGGACTTGAATTGTGGAAGAATATTATATTCTGTTTGAAGCCGACATGCAATAATAAAATTCTTGCTAGCTTATATATAAGTGAGATCAGTAACTCATTTTGCATGTAATGTATGAAGTGGTGAGAAGGTGTGTGTGCAAAAAAAAGGTGTAGAATAGTTGCATGAGGTATTATTAGGGGACATGTTGAGCGGATTTTGTTTGTGTAGTAGAAGGGTTTTTGCAAAGCAGAATAGAGAAAAAGTGCGAATTGAGTAGAAGGTATAGAATCCATTTTCATGTGCTTCATTGGAACTGAATCTAGACATTCAGAGATGTTATTTTCTCAGTTCATATTTTAAATAGTTTTAATCCAAACTCTTTTGGACAGTGAGTCCTCTTCTATATTTTGAGTAGTGAGCTCTAGGTAGTGTGCCTGAATGCAAGTGCATTCCCCCTTTTATCATCCTTTTAATAGAGTATACTTTTTGGATTAATCTCCATCGTGGTTTTTCCCCTAACAAGGTGTCCACATGAAAATATTTGTGTTATGGTGATCACATTGTCTTGTTAATGTGTATGCATGTTTCCTTCTGTTTATTTGTTGTGGATGCTATTAAAGATTAATATTTCTATTGATAGTTTAAGATCTGATTTGAAATTCAAATATTATGGAACACTGATTCACCCCCCCTCTAAGTGTTCCTGGTGTCCAACAATTGGTATCAGAGTAGGTTCCTCTTATGAGTTTAATAGTTTGAGGTGGATCTTGGATTGCAATGGACACAGGTGGTCTTCAACAACAACTTATGGTGGCACTTGATGATCTTGATCAGTCTAAAGTAGAGGTCATGGAACTAAAACCAAATCTTGTGGTTGCTGAAAAAACCATTCAATCATTGAAGGATAAAATAAATGATTCAAGGGAAAAGAGGAAAGAACTATGTGGTCAGTTAAAGCAAAAAGAAAGTAGAGGCCTGGAAGATGTTCATCTGAATCAAACCCTAAAAGAAATAATAGAAGAATGTGAAAAGCTTGCTAAGGACAACACTGCTCTAAAGCTTGAAACAAAATTTGTGGCAATGAAGTTAAATAAAGAGATTGAAGAAAGAAAGAAGAATGAGGAGAATCTGGACTAGTCCTTGAAAGAGAATTCTGAGGAATGCAATAGAGTTAATTATGGATTCATTCAGCTAGAGATTTAACTGCAATAATCCAAAAACAATGAACAAGAGCTTGAAAGATAGGTAGTTATTCTTAGAGATGAGCTTGCCATTGCAAATGAGTTTAAGGAGAAGTTCAGGATCAATGCTGTTAAGCTTGATGAAATAACTAAAGGAAAAAATGATGTAAATGATAAGTGAGGTCTTGGCTATGTGAAGGATGTGAGCTCTAGATTTGAACAAAAGGACCCTGTAAAGAAGAACAAAGGTAGAAGATATTCGGTAAGACAATCCAATGCTTAGAAATTTAATGGATATTTCTTTGTTTGTAATAAATTTGGACATATGGCTTCTTAGTCTAGAAGTAAGATAAGTTTTGGCAGTCCATCATTTTCTGGTCAATTTTTTAACTATAAAAAAATTGATCACAAGTCATTAGAATGTAGAAGCATGTTTGTCAGTAAAAGGAATGTTAAATGTTACATCTATGGAAGATTTGGACATATTTCTAATTAGTACAAATCATGAAGAAATTAGTGGAATGGTGGTATAGATAGAAAAATATGGTATGCTACAATTGTAACAAATTTTGTCACATTGCAAGAGTCTATAGAAACAAAAAAATGGATAAGAGAGGTCCGGTTTATCGAGGAAGAAATTCATAGAAAGGTGATAAGGGAAAAGGAAAAGCATCTATGGAAGAGATAATATATTAGATGAAGAAAATGTGGGTAAAGAAAAGTGAATCTAATGAAGGTAATAAGATTGTACCAGAAGCTCCCTCCAGTAAATCATCTAACAATTGATTACAGGCCATTGGCCTAGGGGGAGTCTTCATGAAAATATTTTTCCCCCCTATGTGTAGTTGGTTTTGAATTGTAGTTGTGTTATTCATCCTCAAATTTACTGGTGATCGCTTCTTGAAGGTTCGCAAATGTATTTCTCTCTTGTTGTTTGAAAAAAATGTAACCGAAAATTTTAGGGCAAAGCATTTAATGCAACAAGGAAGTTAGGTGTGAAAAGTTATAAAAGGGCATTTGGAACCCTCATTTGTCACCATTCGCCAAAGAAGAATAGTTGCAGAACCCTTTTTCAACAAAATTTTGAAGGAGCGAAAGTCAGATTAGTGGTGAATTTTCTAAGTATTTTTGTTGATTATCAATTTCATACCTATTCCATGATTGGTAGAACCCTGTTTGGTACATAATATAAAACAAATTAAAGAAATAGTAATTCTGGATGAATGTAGTAGTCAAAAAGTTAGGGATGTAAGAAATTTGTTGTCTGTCATCGAATTAAAGAAGCTTGGAGGAGTGAAACACAAGAATATGGATATCTGGAATGAATTTCCTCATTTTGTCAACACAAAGGTAGTTCAGTTTATCTTGAATAGATTGGATGGTGATATCCTTACTCTGGATGAACCCTATCAAATTTCTAAGGATGCAATCAGAAATTTAATAGGATTGTGCAATGTTGGTGTTGTTTTGAAAAAGAAGTCAATTTGGAATGTCGAAGTCAAAGCCCTAACTAAAGTAACAAGAGATTAGAGGGCTTTGGTAATCTTAACAATCAAATATCCATTAACGAGGCATATTTCACATGGAATTTCTTATAAAATTTTCTTCAAAAACAAAGAAGGATCAACCGCAGTGGGTGCAATGTATATCACTCACAAGATGATAATAGAAAATGAAGACTTTGATCTATGTGGATTGCTAAAGGATTAATTGATGGAGAATGTGAAATTGACAAAGGATATAGATTACTCTTTTAGGTTTGGTACCCTAGCTATATTCATTATGATGTATTTCCTGAATTGCTTGCCTCAAAATGACAATGTGGTATGGAAGCAAAATATGCTAGTTTGCAAGAAAATATTTGAGTATTTCAAATCTTTTGAAAATGGTGAAATTTTTTATGAGAACTTCTTTGGAAACTTGTTAGGAAAGTTTGGTATTCCTCTCCTAGTAAAAGAAATTGAAATTGAATCATCCTTTGGTAAGTTAGAGAAAAAGTTGAAGAGAGGAAGATAGTTGGTTGGTGACACTCCTCCAAGGCCTAAGTCAACAAAAGTTGAAGGAAAAGGTAAAAAACAAATAGTTTTGGATGTAGTTGATGAAGACTTTGAGGAATATACACCAAGAGATGAACCAAAAATAGTTGAACCAACTATGGTAATTGCAGACGAAAGTGATGAAGAAGGTGCTTTACTCAAAGCAAAGATATTGTAGATTGTTTAGGAAGAAGATGGAATGCAAAAGATAACTAACATATGGATAAATGGTCCATCATATGAACATGGCCTCATTGAGGACATTCTAGGAAGATGCTTTATTGATAACAACATTGAATTAAAGAGTTTGTAGAATGTACTTCTAGAAGAATTTATTGAATGTATCAAGGAGGCTAGTAAGTTGATCTGGATACTTCACCAAATCATTATTTTGTTGTGTGGATCCCTAGGGAAGCTTGTTAATCATGTATGCTATCTTTTTGATAAGTTTTATGATATTACATTGATCCATGTATGAGTTTGGAGATTCTGTAGAATGATTTATTGCTTATTTTCTCATTGCAGCTGACCTGTTGTGTATGGCGTGTTTTGGATGTATGAGGAGTATGTGTTTAACTATTTTTGATGTTCAAAATTTTGGTTTGGGTCCCTACTATAGTCTAGCTGACTTTTGTGGGTACGCATTAATTCTAATTGGTGATTGGATTTGACTTGTGGAAGAATATTATATTTTTTTTGAAGCCAACATGCAATAATAAAATTATTGTTAGTGGATATATAAGTGAGATCGATAACATATTTTGCATGTAATGTACAGAGTGGTGAGAAGGTGTGTGTGCAAAAAAAAGGTGCAAAAAAGTTGCATGAGGTATTATCATAGGATCTGTCAAGCAAATTTTGTTTGTGCAATAGACGGGTTTTTGCAGAGCAGAGAAAAGTAGAACAAAGTAGAAGTGTGAATTGGGCAGAAGGTCCAAAATCCATTTTCATGTGCTTCATTGGAACTGAATCCAGACATTCAGAGATGTTATTTTCTCAGTTCATACTTTGAATAGTTTTAATCCAAACTCTTTTGGACATTGAGTCCTCTTCTGTATTTTGAGCATTGAGCTCTAGGCAATGTGCCTGAATGCAAGTGCATTCCCCTTTTTATCATAATTTTAATAGAGTATACTTTGTGGATTAATCTCCATCATGTTTTTTCCCTTAACATGGTTTCCATGTAAAAATACTGGTGTTATGGTGATCACATTTTCTTGTTAATGTGTATGCATGTTTCATTCTGTTTATTTGTTGTCTATGCTATTAAAGATTAATATTGTTGTTGATAGTTTAAGATCTGATTTGAAATTCAAATATTATGGAACATTGATTCACCCCCCCTCAGTGTTCCTAGTGTCCAAAAAAACTAAT
Organism: Sequoia sempervirens; assembly: GCA_007258455.2. Lineage (NCBI taxonomy): Eukaryota > Viridiplantae > Streptophyta > Pinopsida > Cupressales > Cupressaceae > Sequoia > Sequoia sempervirens. The sequence goes on along the minus strand of VDFB02086081.1, from coordinate 403,527,058 downwards.
ACAAATTGTGTTGCAAGCTACTCAACAAGCTGCCTATCAAAATACACTCCAACAAATCCAAAATCAACAAGCTACACAATTAGCCGCTCAACAAGCACACAAACAATTAGCTACACAACAAGCCACTCAAGCTTCCCAAGTTGCTCAAGTCATGTAGGTTGCACTGCACAGATTGTCCAAGTTTCCCAACAAGAAGAAGCCCAGGCTTAGGCACAAGCTCAAGCTTAAGACCAATACCAAGCTCAACAAGCACAGGCACAAGCACAAGCTCAGGCTCAAGTACAAGCACAAGCACAAGCATAGGCACAAGCACAATACCTCAAACAACAAGTAACCCAATGACAAGCATACTAGCAAGCACTAAATCAATACCAAGAGTAGCAAGAAGCAACCCAATTAGCAACCCAACAACAAGAAGCTCAACAACAGGCATTATTAGCACGAGACCAACATGACCAATAACAAGTGTTGTTGGTACAACAACAATTGCAAGCATACTTGGCACAACAAAATGTTCAAGCACCATCCACCAACACACCAACCAATCCACCCATCCTGCTGACAATTGAACCATTACAAAACACCTTCACTCCACCCCTTGATCCACAAAATGATGTGACAACACAAATAAAGTTTCTCTCACAACAAGTGCTTGAACTTCAGTCAAGGAAAACCAAAAAGTCACCTAGCAACTTGCATCCCTATCCATTTGACAGGAGTCTTGCAATGAAACCATTCACAAAGGGATTTGAAATCCCTAAATTTGATAAACATCGTGGGATGGGAAACCTTGAAGATCACATTAGGGAATTCCAAGTGTATTGCATGGAAGTCACATATGATGATACATATTTGATTTGGCTATTTCCTAGAAGTTTAGCTAGCCATGCCATGGGGTGGTTCTCTCGCCTTCCTTCTGGCATCAAAAAGTTCCAAGAGATAGTAGACGAATTCATAAAAAATTACATATTCAATATCGGTATGGATGTCAGTCTAGAGGAACTATCAACTCTTAAACAAGGTAAAAATGAATCATTTGCTTCTTTCCTACAATGATGATGATCCAAGGACAATAGGAGAAAATGGGTCATGCCAGAAGAACAACAATTTTACACCATCATCTCCAATCTGGAGGGAACCTTGGAATCCCATCTCAAGGTGCAAGGTATCACCACATACGATCAATTGATCTCCAAGGCACTTAACATTGAACAAACCCTTATTACACAAGGATGGACACCCACATATCCTGAACAACAAAACAATCACCCCTCCACCAACTATAATGACAAACCTCACACATGGGAGAAAAACAAAAATATTACCAATGATGGTGTTGTTGATGCCAAAGTTGTCATTAGTGCTCCTTGATAAAACACACCAACACCCCAACAACAACCCCAAAAAAACAAACAAAATAATCATCAAGCTAACACTGTAACTCAATAGCCGATCAATCAAACAATCAACAATGTGAACAATCAAAGGGGGCCACCCTAGAAAAACAAAAACTCCCCCAAGAAAAAGTACACAACACTTGGGGAATCGATTGAATCCATCATGAAGAGGCTAGTGGTGGAAAAACTCATCACAATCCCCACCCATGAAAATTATCAAGAACCCTTGGTAAAACCACCGTGGTACAATGACAATCACCTTTGTAAATTCCACAAAATCAAGGGACACACAACTAACAATTGTATGAGGTTGAAAAACTTAATTCAAGACCTCATTGATGATAAAATCATAAATGTGGAACAACGAGCGGGAAATCAAAATCTCAAGATCTACACAAATCCGATGCCTAATCATAACAACAAAGGGAACAATAACAATGATAAAGGAAAGGGTACTTTCAAAAGTTTCAATCATGTCTATGACCATGTCATCACATCCCTAGATGAGTATTGCATTGTCATCACCATCAAAGGAGCCCAAGCTAATTGTGGAGTCACCACAAGAGGCAAAAAAATCACCATCGTAGGATCATCTTAGCCTCCAAGAGCACCCAATTCCAACCCGAGATCCATTCCTAGTGGCTATAATGTCCTTGACTAGTTGAAAAGAACCCCAACTCAGATCTCCATCATGGAGTTGCTGAAGATTTCATCAGCCCACAAAAAGATCCTTGATGAGGCATTGGCTTCATCCACCATCTTTGCGAATCTTGATGCTGAAAAATTCCAAGCTATGGTTAGAAACATCATTACCCAAAATCTTCTTACATTCTATAATCAAGAATTTCCCACCCAACCATTCACAATCACACACTCCATCTGGATGTCTTAGCGCATAAGAACAAAGTCAAGAGAGTCTTGGTGGATGTAGGTGCAGGTTTAAACATCTATTCCCTCAAGCTCATAAAGAATCTAGGAATCTTAGAGGATTCCATTGAAAAAGACAAAGGCATCACAATCATGACTTATGACGATCAAGAAAGAGTGTCTCAGGGCACTATTCAACTCCCTATTCAAGTAGGGCCTACAATTATGGAAACCATCTATCAGGTCCTTGACCTCAATTTTCCTTACAACATCTTCCTAGGATGTTCATGGATCCATGGGATGCAAGCAATGGCATCAACCTTCAACCAATGTGTCAAGTTCACATACCAAGGCCAAGATGTCACTATCCATGGGGATCCCAAACACTTTTCTTACTACAAGAGCCTAGAAGCAAAATATTACAAAATCCCCCAATTTCCTAACAATGATGAAGGCCCCTCATCTCCATACATTGATCTGGCTACTCTCGCCTCCACTTCTACGACATAGAAACTAGCCATCCTTTCCATCTCCAATATCAAGGTCATTATCCAAGAAAATGGGTGTGGACACTATACAATTCCAAAAAATGCTTTTGTGGTAGGAGAGTTACCACAATCTCCTAGGTCACGAGGACGACCACAATAAAATGATGCTTCCTCATCCCAAACCTTCATAGCAGGTCTTCCATCTTTAGAAGTTGGGAAGATCTTGAATGGGAAGTAATAGAAGAGGACCCATCCAATCTCCTGTACCAATACAATAGACTAGTAGATGATCTACCTATGGATGATAGCAATAAAGTCTTACAAATGATGCTCACCATGGGCTATGACAGAAACAAAAAGCTTGGACAAAATGAAAATGGGATTCTAATACCCATCATTCCTGAGACATGAATGAGAAATCTTGGCCTCAGATGTATCCCTCCGAGTATAACCATACATGGCCAAAATCCCTTGGTTAAGAAGATCAAAACTGGTCAACAAACATTAGCTACCCTTCAATTACCTGTATCCATTGGCCTACCTTTAGAAAACTTCACATTTGACATAACTGATGTTTGCAATAGTAGTGATGAGGAAGATGCCATAATTGACTTACCAATGATTTTTGAGAATTCCTCTCTCCTTATGATTAGTACTGTCTCATTTGAGTCAACAAGTCAAACCCATGAAATCAACCTGGTCTACCCCTAACTCATCAATTACAACCAATGAGGACCATCAATTCTAGACACTTTTGAAAATGATGGGGTGCTCTCAGAATTCATAGGATTGTAGAACATGGTGTCATACGGAGATCACAAGGTTGGGTTTGATATCATTTTGGACACACAATCTTACTACAGGGAAACGATTGAATCCTTTAGTCGCAAAAGAAAAAAAATGAGAATAATCTCAAGGTCTTTGAGTGAATATCACATTGTGGAAATCTCTGACCCAAAAATATTAAAAAAAAAAGGATGTATCCAATGATGAAAAAATCTTTGAGGTGCTCGAGGATGAAGGATTCAATATTCCTCATAGTTCTCTACATCAGGAAAAGTCAGTAGTTCTAGCCGAAAAGTGCAATCCAGTCAACTTGGGAATAGAGGAAACTCCACATATCACATTTTATACTGGATCATTGATGTTACAAGAATAGGAGCTCCTAGTTTCTTTCTTAAGGGATATAAAATTTAACTTTGCATGGAGCTATGCCGACATGCCTGGGCTTGATCCAAAGATTGTGGTCCACCACCTAGCAATTTACCTCGAAGCAAAGCCTTTCAGAAAGAAACTTAGAAAAATGCATCCCCAAATAGCCTTGTTATTCAAAATGGAATTGAAGAAGCTACTTGACGTAGGTTTTATATGACCAATTGACTATCAAATATGGTTCCTATTTCAAAACTCGATGGGGGCATCCATATATGCACATATTTCAGAGACCTAAACAAGGCATGTCCCAAAGACAACTTCTCACTTCCCAACATTGATATGATTGTAGACATGACCATGGGACATGGGATGATTTCACCGATGGATGGATTCTCTAGGTATAATGAAATTATGATAGCCAAAGAATATCAACATAAAATGGCTTTTACTTGCCCATGGGGGACATATTGCTGGAACATGATGTGGTTTGGCCTAAAGAATGCTGGAGCAACATATCAGAGAGACATGACCTTAATCTTTCATGACGTGATCCATAAGACTATGGAAGATTATGTCGACTAAATTTTGGAAAAATCTAGAAAGAGAAGGGACCACATATCAACATTAAGTGCCATCTTTGACAGACTTGAGGAATATAAGGTCCGCCTTAATCCAAAAAAGTACATCTTCGACATACAATTAGGGAAGTTGTTGGGATACATTGTGTCTATGAGAGGAATTGAAATAGATCTAGCTAAAGTAAAAGAAATCCTTGAGATGGAGGCACCCAAGAATTTGAAGCAACTAAGAGGCCTACAAGGCAGGCTCCAGTCAATCTATTGGTTCATAGCTCAATTAGTGGAAAAATCAATCTCATATTCTCACCTACTCCATAAGGGATAGTGTACAAATGGGAAAAAAAGTGTGATCAAGACTTTAACAAAATCAAAGAATATTTTCTCACACCTCTAGTGCTTATGCCACCAATCCAAGGAAAGCCTCTAATCCTCTACATATCAGCAACAACAACAACTCTTGGTGCTCTCCTAGCTTAGAATGATGAAAAAAAATAGAGAGGGCCATCTACTACATTAGTCGAACCATGGCAGGGCATGAGTTAAATTATTCCTTCATCGGAAAGGCTTGTCTCATAGCGGTGTTTTCCTCAGAGAAATTCAAACACTACATGTTGACACTCAAAATCAAACTCATTGCCAAGATTGACCCACTCAAGTACCTACTTTCCAAGGAAATGCTCACGGGAAGGATGCCCAAGTGGATCATGATCCTATTAGAATACGACATTGAGTACGTAGAGTGGAAGGCTATCAAAGGGAAAGCTATTGTAGACCAACTAGCAGAAGTGCCAATGTATTCAGAGAATCTGCTAATTTCAAAGTTCCCAGATGAATCCATCTTCAACTTGAGCATAGTAGACCATTGGAATTTGTACTTTGATGGTTCCTACACACAACATGGATCGGGAGCCAGGGTCTTTTTCATCATTCCATAGGGAGACTACATACCAAGATCCTACAAGTTCCTTGCACAAAAAATATCACAGAATATGAGGCTCTAACTATAGGACTTAGAATAGTAGTGTAGTGGCATATCATGGCTCTCAAGGCATATCAGGATTCATAGTAGTGTAGTGTAGTGAGAATAGGATTCCTCCTAGTCAACATAACCTCAAACCTTAAGAAAACCTTTGTCAAGAAAGCATCTTAGTTTGTCATCCTAAGAAAAACCCTTTACCATAGGAGCATAGAAGGAGCCCTATTACATTGTTAAACACTAAGGAGGCATTGACTACCTTAATCGAGGTGCATAATGGCATATGTGGTTCACAGTCAAGTTGTATGACCTTGGCCAAGAAATTGCTGAGGATGGGGTATTATTGGCCTACTATGGAAATAGAAGCACATGACTATGTTAGAAGGTGTTTACAATGTCAACAACATGGGGACCTAATCCATGCACTAGCTCAAGAACTCCATCCTATTGTCACACCATGGCCCTTTTCATAGTGGGGGATCGATCTCATTGAAAAAATCACCCCCACCTCATCCAGTGGCCACAAGTTTATCATTACTACCACTAAGTACTTTACAAAGTGGGTGGAAGCCATACCAATGACATACATAACTGGAAAGTAGATATCAAAGTTCACCATGAACCATTTAATATGCTACTATAGTGTCCCACAAGCCATTATCTTAGATAATGGGACACCATTCAAAAATTAGGATGTCCGTGACCTATGCGACAAATTCAAAATCCAACATCACTTTTCCACTCCATATTATGCGCAAGGAAATGGCCAAGCAGAATCCATCGATAAAACCATTCTAAAGATCCTCAAGAAAATAGTCAATGACACAAGTCATGACTGGAATTTGCAACTAAATCCCACCCTTTGGGCCTATCAAACCAACATTCACACACCCACAAGTGCCACCCCATTTTCTCTGGTCTACGGATCATAAGCCATATTACCCATTGAGATTGAGCTCTCATCATTGAGAATATCACTGCAATACCTCATCATAAATGAAGAATATTGGGTTTCAAGAAAAAATGAGTTGGAATTGTTGGATGAGCGGCATATGGATGCCTTAAACCATTTGTAAGTCTATTAGAACCAATTAAAGAGGAGTTATAACAAGAAGATTAGGAGTTGGACATTCCAAGTTGGAGAACTCGTGTGTAAGGAGAATCAGAAGAACATCCCAAATCCAAACAACAAAGGAAAATTTGAACCCAAATAGTTGGGACCATTCATCATCATAATGAGCTATAAGTTAGGCGCATATTAGTTATCAACACTTGAAGGGGAACCTCTGTAGGAGACCATGAATAGCTCCCATCTCAAATAGTTTTATGCCTAAATATTTCAAGGTATAGAACCAAAAAAATAGAAAATGTCCTAAAAAAATGGTTACCTTGATGAAAACCTGGAAAATAGGCATCTTGGCAACAACAAAAAAAATTCAAAAAAGAAAAAATAAAAAAAATAGAAAAAGGATTAAAAATAGTAAAGAGAAAAATCGTCCTCTAGTGAAAACTACTTCTTTGGCACTTTGGGAAAGTACCTTGGTGAAAACCTAGAAAATAGGAACCTTGTTTAAATAAGTACTATCCATCCACGAGGACCTTCACGACTCGTTCTACATGCTTTCGTCATCCATTCATTAAGCTATCCATCATCCCTTTGCTATCTGCACCATAGCTTGGTCCTATGTTTGTGCCATGATCCCTCCTAGTACTACTTAGCCCATTCTCAAGGTCAGTTTTTCCTACCTATATCGGAGTAGTCTATTGCTTTACGTTGGGGGAATTTTCTCATCGGATAAGATTCATGTATGTTCTTGAAATCCCAAAATCAGAAAATCCAAAAACATCATAAAATCGCAAAATCCCAAAACATTCAAAACATATCAAAATCCAAAAATAGGTCAAAAAGTTAGTAAAAAAAAAAAATGAAGCCGTCTTGTCAAACTACATCGTCTTTGAGCTTTGAACATAGGAAAGGTTGATCTTTGATCATCCCTTGAGACACTTAGGTCAATCCTTTAGGAGTCCATCATAATAAACTAACAATCCATATGTTCATATCTCATCAATAATCGAGTCTGTGCTAGTTGAACTACGTGGTCTCTGCACGTATAACGTAGGCAACACTAATATATTGATTAGCCCCCAAGGCCCCTATGATAGGTTTTTAGGTTAGTCTCTTGGTCAAAATCTTAGAAAATCTCAAAACATTAGAAAATAAAAATAAAAACACTTGCAAAATCTCAAAAATACCAAAAAAAATAGCCCCAAAACATTTCAAAAGATCAAAAAAATTCAAAAAACCCAAAAAATCCATCCATCTCATCTTGCTTTCTCTCGCAATAAAAATCACTCATAATAAATCAATTGTCATCCTCAACCTTTGGCGAAATAGTTAGAAACAAGTCTAGTAGGTTAAAAGTGAAAAATCAAACATCGTCTAGGTCAGTACGTAAACAAGTTGGTCAACTCTTTCTGTCTATAGCCTATCATCCAATCAGTCCCAAATCAATCATCTAATATCATCATGTCCTAGGATGTATCCTTCCTACAATGGACATCAACATCAGGCATCACCGTAGTTTAGTCTTTCCTAATGGTATTGAAGAACATTAGTTTGTTTGTTTACTTTATCTCTATCTTTTGACTTATCTTTTTTGTGCTCACTTCAATGACTCTCGATGATGTCCCAAATGAAGGGATTTAGAGAGAAAGGAATATAGCAATGATCATTATATTTTATTGGCTGTGCTTGTTGGATATTCTTGTAAAATAACCTCAGTCATGTGTGCTTTTTTTGGGTATAAGAAAGGTGTTTTAGGTGTCTTGTTGACCACATAGGAAGGATTTCCTTACTATGTTTTTGTCTAAGATGTTTAGAATATTTGAACTAAATTTTAAATAAATTTTCATATGCAAGGTGTGAACAAGAGTACTCCTATTTGATTGTTGAGTCAAAGTCCATCACACTAGATGCAACACCATCCTGGTTCTTTATACCTTGATGCATCGTACTATGTGTGTAATCAAACATAAGGTAATTGGACCTTTTAAAATCCCAACTCCTCGGCAAGCAAATCATTATCATCATCGCCATCACCATCTCGTGTCTTGTTGGAATTTCTTGCTTTCTTTTTGCACTAACATGGTACCATGAAAGTTAATCGTAAATCATCATCATATATGCATCCATCCTACATCCATAAACTGTCAGCATACTATAGATTGCATATCATATCATATAGGAAATATTAAATAATATCACATGCATTGCATTTCCATCATTTGCATAATATAGATGGGTTATTCTAAGAATTTCATCATTTACACATTTACATTTGTTTGCATCGTCATATTCATAAATCATATAAAACATCAATGGAATTCATCATATCATATCATAAAAATCGTCATAATATCCATAGAACATATATAAGCATCATTCATTTTCATTAGATCATCATGACATAAGCATCACCATATAATGCATGAGAAACAATTAAAAAAAAGAAAAGAAAAAGATTGCATTACATCATCATCCATTAGGGGCATAATATAGATCTGTTAGTCATACAATCATTTCATTTTGCATCATCACATAAAAGATATTGAAAAAGAAAGCATCTCATCACGTGTGTATCATCACATAGAACATAATGTACATCATAACATCACATAACATCATTGCATCACATTGCATAGCATATAGAAAATAAATCCATCCATAATGCATAAATAGAATAGAACACATCATATCACATAAAATTAGCATCATCTCATATCATATATATCATCATAAAAAATGTACACTATCATGGTACAAAATCATATCAAAATATACATGTGTATGTCAAAAAGGTACAATCACCCACTAAGCTATCAAAAATGAGCTTGTGAAGCATAAAAGAATGAAATAATATGTCTCTGATCAAAACTAGGGCTAACCTTGCTGGTTGCTGCCCTCACCACATACTCTCTCCCCATGGTCCTTTGTAGGTTTATGGCCTATCCTCTGTCAAAATTCTGGGACTCAGGCTAGTCTCGGCATGGCCTGATAATAATGCATCCTATAGTAATTGGCGTCTTGGATGGCCTCCCTATATGATCAAAGTGGTACCATGCTTTAAGAGGAGGATGCGGGCATGCTCTCTAATAGCTGTTATCTACCCATCTCTGTTGCTACCTGTAGCTCTGTAGCCTATCTCTGCTAGACTGCTTGGTCCCACTCTACCCATAACTGATCCCTCTCAACCATAAGTAACTATATTTGTGCCTATAGCTAAAAAATTTGACCATCCCTGGGGTCTGGTTGAAGGGGTGGTTGTATGGGTGGCTATTCATGGTCCCCATCTCTGGGAAGTGTTAGATCCCTATCTTGGTGCCTGTGATCCTAATCTTGAGGTCCCTAGTCCTAGTCCTAATGGACCTAATCTTGATCATCCTCTCGAGGTGGCCCATCTACCTGCTCTTTGTCCCAACGAGGTGGTCCATGGTCTGGCTATGGACCCCTACCTCCCTTGCCTCCATCCTTGCCACTTCCCCCTTGACCTCCCTGTGGCTACCTACCTGCTTGGTCCCTAGGCCTCTATCATTCCACTGCTATGCCTTGTAATGTAAATCTCAAAGCATTGAAAACCAATCCCTATAACTCTGTGTCATGCTTGCATTGGCTAGAACTTGGGCATATAGCCATGGCCTGGCCACCAGTTGCATGAAACTATGCACCACCTCATCTACTAGGATATATCAGCCCCATGAGGTCTAGCTCATCATATGTGAAAATATCTCAACATACTAGTCGTTAGGCTTGTCTTGGGGCTCCCCAAACTACCTCTGTACTCTACCTGGCAAGTATCTCTCTATCATGGTGTGCTCCTACCCCTGCATAAGTCAATCCTAGCTGGTGAAGAAAAGATATTGGTCATCATCATACCATACCAGCCATCTGAGGTATGGCCACTAAGTGAACTCCTGCATATCATTTATCACCCTCCTCCAATGAGGGATCCCATGCTCGCTAGTGTGTGAAAAAGAAAATCTGCCTCTGTATTGCCACACCACTGGATCATCTGGCTCCATAACTATGGGACAACTCTGATAGGATGCAACACTGAGATATGATCCCATGCTCAGATGTGTAGGAGAGTAATTCTAGCCTTGGTGGATTTGCTATCCAAATACACTACCTCATGCAGATCTCTATAAAGAGAGGCCAATAGCACCGACCCCCAAGCAAAGAAAGTACTAAACTTGATCATCCTCTCCTAGGTGAGCCCCCATCTGACGCTAAAATATCATCCTCGTCGATCTGGTGCCACAAGTACTGAGATAATGGTTGCTACCACTAATTTGAATAGTGAAAAAATGAGCCTGTATTGCTCTAGCTCAATCTGGCCCTCTCCAAAAAAAAATTTGATTGAGGCCCATCACATCATAGAAATCCTCCCATCCGACCTCCACATCATAGATGATGCACTCTCTATGGATCGGTAGTCTCAGAATGCACCAAACATCCTCCAAATTGATCGTCGCCTCACCAATAGGAAAATGGAAAGATGATGTCTCACTATGCCATCACTCGGCTAGCACAATCATCATACCCAAGTGAGTGTGGGCTGGGTGAGCGTAGGTGATGTACTATAATTCCAAAGCTCCCAGGTGTTCTTGTAATCGCTCGTACATCCCCTCTGAAATTCCAACTAGAACTCAGATCCTGTGCTCTAGTGAGTGTAGTATCCTGGCCACCTCATGCAACAACAAAGTCACAACGTCAAGTTTCCTAAAAAAATCCTAGGCCTGGTCGAGTTTCTCTGCCTTTGAAACAACATATGTGTCATTGTTTGCAAAGGCAACGTAGTTTGAAAGTTTCAAACTATGCCACTAGAGGAGTTTGAACCCTCAAACTCCACCACTGTGATGTAGTTTGTCCATGACCCAATTTGACCCCTAAACCTAAACTTCAAACAAGACTATTGTAGTGCTTTGTGCATACGTGGCACACTTTGACTTGAAACCCTAAATTTAAAACTCCACCATGATGGTGCTACATGGATATGCAGTGTAGTTTGAGGCTAGGAGGTGCTAAAATTGAGTTTGTAGTGGTGCTATATTGCATCGCTAGACCTAAACTAGCTTTCTAGGCCTAATAAATGTACCTAAACATGAAAAAACAGATCAAGTTATGATCACTCACCAGAGGTCCTATGCCTAGATGCCACTGGTATACTTGTACTTGATCTAAAACATGTCGTGGAAGCATGCATTATGCCATCTAGATCAGTGCTTAGAGCTCTAGTGGTAGAATCTCTATGGGCTATGTGTGCAAATGAATTGGAAGTGGCCCCTCGAGGCCTATATTAAGCCTAAAAGTTAGGGTTTGTTGACCCTGTTTAGCTATCCTACTAGGGTTTTTTCCCCCTGAGCCTATTTTTGTCCATATGTGGTCCATTTTGCATCGTTTTGGCATGTTTTTGACCTTCTAGAGCCTTTCTGGACTTGTCGGGCACCTTGTCCTCTTTTTTCACGAGATCACCCAAAAAGTTGAAATTTTCGTTTGATCTCTCGAGGGGGTAGTATGGAAACATGTTTTGTTTGCTGGGGAAACATTGGGGAATTTTGAAAATTATAAAATTTTTGGATTTTGATCAAGACATGTTTACTCTTTGAACCAACACAACAAAAGCATCTCTTCAAAGAGGGGAAAAATGTAGACGTGTAAAATGTACTGATTGACACTACACACCTGATCTTGATTTAACTAACACCGCTTCATCTTGAATCATCCCCCTGTCTAACCATTTAATCAAATAACCCTGATTTGATTAAATTCATCAATTTTCCTCTCTTAATTAAATAAATCAATTTCATCTAGTTAAGTCATTATTTCTCGTTAATTAAATAAATCATTTTATTTGATTAATCCCCTTGTCTCTATTTTGATTAAATAATTCATTTTATTTGATTAAATCTCTAAAGTCATCTTATTAAATGATGCAGAGGGTCAGGGACTTTGAAAGAAACACCAAGTTACAAGACTAACAATGATTCACTCTCAACCTTTCAACTAGGCACCAACATGGAGATAAGGCCTCAACTTTGCATTCATGACTTATTTGCCTTCCTTATGGACCCAAACTATAGGAACACTCTTAAGAGACCCAAAAAAACTTGTTTTGAATGATTTCAAAGCCCAACCCTTTGACTTAGACACAAAACCAAATTTTCACCTTAACTAGGCTACTAGCCCAACTAGGCCTCTAGCGAAGGATTTTTGACTTTGCACTCAAACTTTCCAAAGGAACCTCCAAAATAATGATTGAAATAGATGTGGTTTATGATGATACATAACATACTAGATTCTTGATGGCACTTGTTTTGGAGCACATCAATCAAAAATCTGTTGTTTCCTCAAATTTAGGCCTAATTAGCCCTCTGTTTCAAAGCAACCCCTCTTTAAACTCAACCCCTGACCATGAAACTTTCATAAGTCTCCTAAAATGACTCAAAACCAAGGAATCCAAGTTTTTAGGCCTCTATGACACCTCTAACATGCTCCAGCACAAAAGCCTCCTTAACTTGTCTCAAAAACTAGGGCCTCTTGAAAACTAACCTTCCAATCACTTCCAGAACTTTCTCATTGACTCTACACCATTAGGACAACATATTTAGTGTATCCCAACTCAAAAATATGCCCCTCATTAAGGCAGATCTGCTGCTGCTATACCCTAGCCTCCAACTTCAAGCACTTTTCACAGTCAAATCTTGGTGTACACCATAGTATTCATCTCTCCTGCACATTATATTGTTAGTACAGTATGGTACATATTAAATATGATCCATTTCACAAGATACAGTCATAAAATCCCATGAAATGGATCATTTATCCATGAGAAACCCTCAAACTAGTGTAAATTTTGTGTTCTTTTTTAGTACAGTCAATATAAAATGCAAATAAATTAATTATCACTGCTTTCAGAGCATTCAATGGTGTTAAAATATGTAAACACAAACTCCTAAAGCATCCTACTGGACATAGATTCAATAGAGATCAAGTATTTAACAAAAAAACACCATAAAAGTGCCAAAAACTGTGTTTTTCACTATTTCCAGAAAACAGTCCGTACAATGCTTGCTCCCAATGTCCAACCTCCATACAAATGATTATTTTGGCTTTGTATATCCTTTCCCCAACTGATCCAACCATTTGGGATTGATTAAGTTGCATAAAAGTGATTAAAACTCAAAAAACTACTTTCCCGCCCAATGTTGGAATTCAAAAATTTGAATTTCCAAACTTACATTTTATTATTTCCCACTAACTAGAAACATTAAAAATCATTACATTATTATTGTTCAACCTTATTTAACACCATTAAAGCATTATAAACCTACCTAATCTCCTAGAACATGATTGTTCCCTTTATATTGCAATTTGGTCCTAGGATCCTTATTAGGACCCTTAGGACAGTTGACTCTCTCATCGCATTTATCCTCTCCAAATGCCATTATAGGCTTCAAAAGGTCATAGTTGATGTTTTGATATAATGGATAGGTTCTCCTGACCCTTGCAAACTCTTGGCTCTTGAACAACTCCTTGAAGGCCTTGGGTGCTCCTGCACCATTAAATTAAATAAATTAAATCTCATTTGATTTAATCTAACATCATCACCTCTAGTGAAATAAATCAAATTTTTTATTTAACTAAGTCTAAATCATTTCCCTTGCACAAAAAAATACATTTAATTAATTTATTAAATCCCTATTTTCTCTCAACTTGGCATCTTTAGGGGAATATTCCTCCAAGTTTGAAAATCCCTCCAAGTGGACTTTGTCCTTCCAACAAGACATTCATTCTCTCTTACATGTCTTTGTACATTGAGCCAAGTGGCATTTAATTCATTTTCATCCCCCTAAAACTTGTCATTTCATTATTTTGAAATTCCACCAAATTGCATTTATGGGCACATTCATCAAAATGTGCACATACTTTGCCCATTAACATCTTGACAAGTGGCATTTTCCCATTGGATGTTTAATGATCCCACATTGCTTCATTTTGAGCATTCCTCCATCTTGTCTTTCTATAAATAAGAGGATTCTCTCCTCAATTTGATCATCCACAATTTGAACAAGTCTACTATACTCAATTTCATCTTGAAGAATATCTATTTTCATCAATTTTATCAAGGTCTTAGCTAGGTTATGCAGATTTTTCATCATGGAGCTCAATTGAATCAATCATCAAGTGGATCAACCTTCATCAAATCATCAAAATCTTGCATAGGAGTTAGGAAAGGGCCAATTTCCACATCAAATTGGCACTGAATCCCCCATGAGATTGAGTGGTTGTATCTTAAAATAGGATTTCATTGCTTTCTTGGTTCATTTTCTTCATTTCCTTTCCTATTTTAGCTTTGAAAATGAATTTCATGGGGAATCTTGATTCTCACTTGCATTTGATCTAATGATGTGTTTGTTTCTTGTGTTTGTCGAGGTCTAGGATTAGGGTTCTACAACATCATTCTCAACTCTTGCAACCTAGGGATCAATGTCTCCATAAGCAGAATAGCTTTCTCCTTATCATTTTCAAAATTATTTATAGAAAACTTCATGGAGGAATAGCTATCATGAATGCTATTTAGTCTATTAATAACCCCACTGTTTAAATTCTCCAAGACTATAGTGACAATCTTCTTGTTACTGACAAAGATTTCCCTATTGTGATTGTCACATTTTTCTCTACAATCATTTAGCTATTTAAGAAACTCCTCCTTGCTTGCACCTTCCTTTTCCTGTGGTATTTCTGATATATCTAGCTCTACCATTGAAATGGGTACAGTTCCCATATTGTATGGCACAATTTCCCATGAGGAACTTGTTGAAGAGGTATAATCAGTAGGTGTTGGCTCATGTGAAGTAGTACGGGAGGAAACATCAATCCAATTTTGTTCTTCTGATTACAAATTTTGCAATTTATCCCTCAATATTGCTATCTTTGTTTGTAGCTGCATCTTTTGTTGTTTAGTCTTTCCATAATCAACCAAAAATTCATTGTACTGCTTCCTAAATTGCTCCTTCTCTACAATTATTGACTCCACTGTGGCCTTTGTAAACTAAGCAACATTCACTAACATTGTTGCTACCTCAAGAGCTAATGTCTCTAACACTCTTTATTATCAAGCCTCCCTTGTAGTCTGGAGGAGGCTTTGTGATGTCAGGATTTCTTGTACTTGTAGCTAAGGACCATATAGCCAATGTATCCCACTTCTCACTGAATGTAGATCCTTGCAGTGCAATTGTAGCTTCCTCCTTTGAATTATAGAGGGGTCTATCAGACCTTTTTATTGTGTCAAAGGAATTGGCAGAGGCTAGATCCCATTCTAGCAACAAAAAAACACCCCTATTCCTTACTAGCACTCTACCTTCTGTTGTAGTCATTCCATGAAATTTAGCTTTCATTTCCTTTAGGACCTATGCTTGAATATTTTCCTTAGGAAACTTTGGATGAAGACTTCTTTTCTTAGCCATAGTAGTAAAATATTCATCCTTCTTAGCCCTGTGGGAAAACTTCATGAAAGCCTGGGATTTTACAAACGAGTCACCATCCATGAATCTTGTGCATGCTTCCACTCTAACATCATTAATTTTATTTATCCCAAAGAGGCCATCCTTGCTTAACCTCATACCCAACTATTTTGGAACAACTACTGGTGCAATGGGCATTCTTTGTTGCAATTCCTATTCAGATACCCAAATCTCTTCATTAGATTCATCATCATCATCATAATCCACCAAACTTGTTGATTTGACCTCTTAATTTTTCAATGGTGGATCTTTTGGTGGTGAGACATGTTGTGATGGAAAATAAACATCCATAATTTTAGGCCCAGTTGACCTTGGAGGAGATGGTGGTGGAATTTGTGGAATTGGAGAAGAAACTCTTTACTCCTCTTTTTGAGAGGAAGCAACAATTGCATCATCTTTCTTTGCTTTGTTCTTCCTCATGAATTTTTTTATTTTTTGTTCCTTAGGAGGCTGATATGTAAGCCTTTCCTCCATAACATGGGTTTCTCCTCCACCTTGTTCTTCTTCCATGGGGGCCTTCCATTTATCTTGAATTATCCTTTCACCTTCAAGGTGACCAACCACTATTTCAAAATTCTGGAACACATGTTCCATTCTTTGCATTATATTTGGGATTTTTGCAAGAGTAGTGAATTCAGGTTCCTTTTCCCTTACCTTCCTTTTCATTTTGTTAAAATAAATTTATTTTTCTTTTCTATCATCCTACTCCAAAAGATAAAATATATTCCTTATTACATCCTCAAGGTATTGGAAAATATGCTCAAACTTGGAACTATTGTTCCTTAACTTTAACCAAGCTATGAAACCCTTCGGATCACGATACTCCCTTTCCCTTGCTCTTTTCATGTGAAAATTTTTGAGTACATCATTTATATTATTCCAAACTCCTTTAATCATTACAAAATCATAAAAGCATGTGTATGAAGGGAAGAATATCTTTTTCCTTGATCCTTGAAATGTTTGTTCTCCACACTCACAAAATAGTATACGTAGGATAAGGGATAACATCTCCCAATTATGATCAACCCCCAATTCAGGCCTCCTATTCTTAGGTCTCAAGAGATCATGTAGGTCCTTGGAAATTCTTGGCACATTCATAGCTAGAGCTCTTCTCAACTTGGAGACAAATAGATTCTCAAATATCGCATAGTAAAATTTTTTGTCGTCTTTATCTAGGATAGTGGTCCAACATTGGACTGACAATTCCAAATTACCCTCTACCCTATCTAGTGTCATATTCTTCCCAAATTAAGGTGTACCTTTGAACAAAATCATGTGCATGAGAAATGAATACCAGCTAAATCTTAATCCTACCTCACCCTTCTTCAACCTTACCGGACCCTCATGAATTTTCTCTATAATAAACCCCCCCATAATAATATATTGTAAAATAATGGGGTTGCTAGATGTGGGCTGCCATATACATCCATTCCATGGGAATTCCAATTACTAGGTCATAGCCAATTATTTGACAAATGGTGTAGAAAGTTCTTTGGAAATAAGGGATGGAATAGTTAATAGGATAGGGCTCTTTATCAAATGGTTCCAATGTAACCTTATGGACCTTAATCTTTTCTAGGTACTTTGGAAATATATGGGCCTTAAATGAATGTTTAGTTTTCTCATATTCCTCCCTTAGATCCTTTTCATCAATCTAAACTAGGTCCTCACTCCATTCAATGAGCTTTAAAACATGAGCAATCTTAGTGATTTTAACCATGTCAATTTTGTCAAAGGACCTCACAATCTTGGTGACTAGGTCATAATTGATAGCTATTGCTTTTAACAAATCAATATCCAGGTATACATTTGGCACAATCAACTTTCCCAAATCAAGATTCTAGGGGTTACCAACTAGAACGCCATAATTTTTATTTCCAAACCAACCATTAAACAATTCCCATCCAATGCAAGGAAATGTGGCATCCCTAATAGTACTATACTTGTTGACTAGGCCCTCAACTACTTGTGTACCCCAAAAAAGAAATTGACCCTTAGGTTTTTCAGTGGTTGAGGGTGGTAGCTAGTCGGCTAGGTCCTTACTCAAAGCTCTTTTGGTGCTAGAGGTTTCTTCTTTTGATGAGGATGCTTTTACTTTAGGAGCCATGAATCAAGGGTTTTTATAAAAAGGTGTTTCTAGTTTCACAAAATAAAACCTACGACTTGTACAAGGGTTTGACACAAGTTATAGTAATGCAAGATCGATTAATTGTTTGAAATGAACATCAAACCTTAAAAGAAATGTAAAACCAAGAAAACCCTAGAGACAAGATGACAAAGATAGCATAATTGAGTGAATTCTTAATAATTTCAAATGCAAGACAATATACTAACTTACTGGCTTGGCACAAGCTTAAAACCATAAATTTAATGTCGAAAAGGATTGAAAATACAACAAAAGCTTCCTGGATGCGTGGAATGCTTTTATCAACTCTCAATTATGCTTTAAAAGAAGTTTTAAAAACCTTACGACTCTTAATTTGGTAGCTTGGTGTCCTATCTACCATTATGTCTCACTCATGTGAACTACAATGGCTCACTTGCCATTGATCTCAACTTATATTGTCCATTGATCTTGCAACAAAATAAAATAGCCATTGATTCAGATTGAGTCAACTTAGTTTGAAAAAGCTGACTATGAGCAGCCATTTCCATCATCCAACAAAAACCTGCCATGTGGAGCCACTTCCCAATGATCTGCGGGCTCCACCATCTCATTGTCACTGAAGCAAGAGACCATGCGTCAACTTCCCCACTCCCCCGTGAATCTTAATTCTCACGCAACTTTTATCAATGGAAAGATGGGGAAGGGCTGAGAGTAAATCTCCCACCTTCAATACACACAATTCTTAACACAAGCTCACATGCCTATGCACATAATCCTTTGGCACAACTAATGGCTATGATTAGAAGATCCATCTATTGTTACATCACATGCCTCTAAAAATCCCCTTAGCAACAAGAACTTTAACACCTTCAATTTGTGGTAAAATATTCCATTAATTTTCTTCCATCTCCTAATGTTTCCTTTGTATCTTAGGTGACACCATGCAACATTCTCCCACTTCCCCATTGAGAGATGGGAGGCAAAGGTGGGTCCCCCATGGGATGGTGAGGAGTGGTCAAGATTGAACCACATCACCCATCCTCAACCTTCAATCTCATTGAACAAAGAGCTTTCCTTCTTCAAAGCTTGTTGGGTCCCATGGAAAGATGTCATCTACCCATTGCCCCATGATAATATTTAAAATAAAAAAGAATTTGAACGAGGATGTGGGGAATGATTGAGATTCAATCGTGTCACTTCACCACCACCATTTATGTGCTCCATCTCACCACATTCTAACATTTCAATGATGTTGGGCTGCTTGTGTAGAAGATACGTGGTACACATCTGCCAGCCTATGATAATATTTAAAAGAAAAATGAAATTGAATGAGGGTGTGGGGAATGGCTAGGCTGTGCCCTCAACGATCAAACGGTCTTCATAAAACAAGAAATATGCACACGTCAATTGCTAGTTCATAGAAAATGGGTCATGACTAGGTGAATGATGGGCAAGGAAATACAACCTTAACATAAAACTTAGGACCTGACAAATATTTCAATGATTTTTCACCCGCATAGTATAAAGACAACATTTTCATTAAGACGGGTACTGACTAGATTACTAGGATTTAGGGACTAGTCAATAGAATGAATAGAAAGACACAAGTCAGAACTTAGCTAACCAGGAACTGATAATAGGAGGTCAATGAAAAATTAGAACATTAGCAATGGACACATACTTAAGGTCTTTTGGAAAGGGTTTTAGCACCTCATAAACCCTAAGGGATGATGACAAGAGAAAACCTAAGCCCATAAACATGAAATCAACCAAATTTTGCAAAATTTTAGGGGGAACACAAATAATTTTATAAGGGTTCCACCATGGACATCCCATTGTTCTCTAAGTTCGTGGACATGCAAAACACCTCAGTGGTGTCCATTGTGGTTTTATCCTCCTCCTTTGTGCCTTCTTCCTCACCCATGGGGAACTTTCATCCTCTGATGAAGTAGAAGATGGAGGTTGGACCCTCCAGCAATGGAGGGAATAAGAGGATTCCACCTTCTTCAGAGGGTGGTCCTACATTAGCATGTTTTTTCCTAGTGATAGGAAGTTTCAGTGTCCCTGGAGTTTTTCACTAATCCCAAGTCACTCAGTGAGTCTAACAGTGAATCTTGGGAATTTCCTCCCTCATCCATTGAGGTAACACATGGAACTCTTGTGAAGTGCATGTTTAACTCTTTGGATGAGGTCTTGACCTTGTCAATGATCTTTGCGAAGTCGCTGAAGGTTTCTCCACAAGAACTGAGTAGAGAAGACCTCATGGGCCCCTCTTCCTTGGCCCTTTTTTCGGGAGGGTCAGAAGGTTCCCCCCTTGACATTTTTCCCTTGCAAGCTCATCCTCCTTCACTGTATAATGATCTAGATTGGGAGGTTGATGACCTATTAGTTGATGAGTGTTATGGGGCACCTCTTCTTTATCTATAGTGTAGAGTGTGTGTGTTTTTGTTCCCCCGTTCTTGCATTATGTGTTACTGGATGACCCTTGTCACCCTCATAGGTGCTTGGATATAGGAGTGATAATGTGTTGTAAATTGCCCTCTATTTTTGGCAACGTTCTTCCTCTGTTATGTGTATTGATTTTCAAAAAATTGGGGATGATACAAAGTGTTGGGGGCATTTAGGATTCCCTTCCATGTTGACCCAATTTTTTATTTTTTATTTTTCTTCTCATGCATTCTTCATATGGTCTGATATAGTAGGGGGTTGATGATAGTTCATTAAATATACTATTATATCTACTTATATATATTTATGAGTAGCTTTGACCCCAAAATATCAGATCACCCTTGTGCCCCTTGTTTATGATGTCATTTTTTCTTTTTATAGTTTTGTTATCT
The DNA here is from genome assembly GCA_007258455.2 of Sequoia sempervirens. Classification (NCBI taxonomy): domain Eukaryota; kingdom Viridiplantae; phylum Streptophyta; class Pinopsida; order Cupressales; family Cupressaceae; genus Sequoia; species Sequoia sempervirens. The sequence continues at coordinate 403,506,066 of VDFB02086081.1, read as the reverse complement.
TTCTCTCTTCTTTGCTTGATTCATGATGTTGTGGTGCTCATGTGTTGTCCCTTGTGTGCACAACAATATTACCACGGTGACATATTGCTATGTCCCATAGGCCACAACATCACTTTTTTTCCAATTCTTGCTTTTCTCTCCTTAGGATGCCATGTGCCTTGTGTTTGACACACACCATCCTAAGGGGGGGCTATCAATTCAACTTTGATTTTCAATTTTTTTTTTTCAAAAATCACATTCTCAACAAGGATCCCCTAGTGGAATGTGTTTCCTTCATCATGGGTTCACAAAGAAAGAACTTGAAAAAATTTGCTCCGAGGAGGGAGCAACTTCTCTTATGGGAAAATCCTCGACCTTCCCCTTGTGAGGGGTAATTTTCTTCCTTTCAAATTCCTTGATGAAGTGAACATCTTTCAAAAGGATTCCTTGATGTTGAATTGATTTGAAAAAAATACTCTCACTTCCACGTCCTTTGAGTGGACCCCTTTTCTTTTGAAGGGTTCCCGAGGGAGCCCTTTGAAAGCTATTCCTTGAATTTTTGATTGTCTGTGTGACTATTTTCTCTTTTTTTATGACATTTAATTTTTGGATTAACATGTTACTTTGTAGGTGTTCCTGTGAAGTTGCTTTCCAATCCGACTCTACGGAGTCCCCTTACACTGGGATTCCTTTAGGAGAGAGTACCTAGGGGGAACCTTCTTGTAGGTCTAAGGGCCTATGAAGTGCTTGCATCCTATGATATTTTCCCATCGTTGGTCTGTGGACCTTCGGTGTACTTTGTTCAACTCTATAGTTTTGAGGCGCTGTGGAGTCCTTTGCTCAAACCTTCTTAGGAGAGAATATGTGTGGAGTTATTTTCTTGCTTTGCACTTTTGAGCTTTCCAGATCATGGCCTAGTTCCTCGATAGTTCAAGTATACATTTCTAACTCTTCGATCTACTTTACCAAACACTCATCGATACTGTTGCTCGGTAAAGTAGGGGAAACATGTATATGAGCGAACTTGCACCCCTTATGTAAATTCCCATTTTTCATACCCTCACCTTAGAAAATCAAACCTTAAGGTAAAATTCCACATTGCCCACCTACCTTCCATCCACTTGGAATTTATCCTATGTGTTGGTAGGGGAATATTTATCTAGGACATGAGCATGGCGTGTGAGCATCTACGTAGCACAATACCATCCTTGATAGATTCCTACCTTTGGTGTATGTAGGAACATTACAATCTCCATTGGGCATGAAGTTTAATGCGTCTGTGTCAACCGACCGACCTAAAAATGATGCTTTCCTTGCTTATTCCACTTTAAATGCCTATCTTTCAACTTCACTTCAACCTTTCAGCATTTCTTGATCTCTTTAGCAATCTATCATATTCTCTTGAGCACTTTTATACCATTCTATTGAGAATCACAATAGCTTGTTACTCCATCATCTTCATTTTCATATGTGTTTTGCTACCATAGAAGTTGCAAGTTTGGAGTCTTACGAGACCTCCCTTTGTCATCGCCATAGTTGTGTCAACTTTTCCAAGATCATTATCTTGCATTCTCCCTTCATTGGCCTTGAGTGACTTTTGGTGGAGGCGGTATTGCTTCACTTTAGTTGTTGTGGTTTGATAAAGTAGCATTGTATCTTTCGTAGTGTTCAGTACTTTCCTTTCTTCTTTCTTTTATCACATTTTCTACTTTGTGGCTTTCTTGGTTGTTCGTGGAGGTGAACATGTGCATGAAGCTCACTAGAAAACTAGAGCCTCAATGAGTTGGTTTTTGTCACCCTTACTTTTATCTACCTTCTTCATCATTTATATAGTTATTTTTTCATATTTCATTATTCTGTTTATTTCATTAAAATTAGTCAGCTAGATAGTTAGTAGGTTTTCTTATTTTCCATATTGTATTTCACGCTTTCTAGCCTTATGAACACTAGTGGACTAGAGAGACGCCAGTGCGTCATGTTGTCGTCCTAGACCCGCACTTCTATCCTTGAGAAAAGAGCTATCTAAGGTGTAGTTTGGACTCTAGAAATTGGCTCGTCTAGCCTCATTCAAGTTTTTGGATCCGTAGAGTGATAGAAGCACTTGAGAGTGCTCTTCATTATCGATTCTCATCCTAGACACTCGCTAGCTTGAGGTAAGATAGGGAAACCCTCTGCTCTTGGCTCTCCCTGACCTAGAGCCTTGGTGTGGTTGGTCCCCCTACCTTACACATGGTAAAGCAAAGGAACCATCAAGTATGGTAGATGAAGATTGGGACATTCTTGACAGAAAAGTGTTGGGAGCCATCCAGTTGTGTTTATTCCCAATAGTAGCATTTAATAAATCCAAAGCAAAAACAATTGCTGATTTGATGAGTATGTTGGATAAGTTGTATGCAAATAACTCAACATCAAACAAGGTATTTTTGATGAAATGATTGTTTAACATGAAAATGCTTGAAGGTAGTTCTATTGCAAATCACTTGAATGATTTTAATACTATTACGAGTCAATTTATCTTCTCTAAAAGTATTTTTTGATGATGAAATTCAAGCTCTTTTAATTTTGATTTCTCTGCCAAAAAGATTGAATAGCTTTGTTATGGTAGTAAGTAACTTAGTTTCTGGCTCAAATACATTAAAATATGACAATGTTGTTGGTGTAATTCTAAGTGAGGAAGGAAAAGTATTGGTGAGATTCCAACATCAGGTAATATTTTGAGTATAGATGACAAAGGTAGATCAAAAGAAAATCCAAGTGGTCACGAGAAATCACAAGGTTGAAATCTAGAGGGATAGAGACTGGTTGCTAGTATTGTGGCAAGCAAGGCCACATCAAAAAGAACTATTGGTCTTTCAAGAAGGCTGAAAATCAGCCAAAAGAAGATGAAGTAAATGTTGTATGTGAGGATTCTAGTGTTCTTATTTTGACCTCAAAAGAAATAGCAGAAAATTTTTGGGTGCTTGATTTGGGAGCATCGTTTCATGCCACTCCGTGCAAGGAGTATTTCAAAAACCTAAAAATAGGTGATTTCGGTAAGATTTTTATTGGAAATAATGTATCTTGTGATGTTATTGGTAAAGGGGATGTTTTGTTAAAGTTAATGAATGGAAATAGTTGGTTACTATGGGATGTTAGATATATCCCTCAGCTTAAAAGAAATTGGTTTCAACTAGACATTTTGCTTCTCAAGGATGTAAAGTCACTTGTGAATCCAACAAGTGGAAAGTAACAAAAGGGGCATTGGAAATTGCTCAGGGAAACAAAATAGGCACCTCGTATATAGTTGAAGGTAATGTTGAAAAGGGAGTTGTTCACTCCACGCCAACTCCTTCATTGGGTGAGTTTTGGATTGCAATAATTTTTTTTTGGAGAGGTTAGATGTTGAAGTTGATATGGTTGTTGAGGAGTTTTTGACATGTTGGAATTTGGTTATATGTCTAGGATAGTGGCATCTAATGATGAAGAAAATGTTGATGCTGATGGTGAAGTTGTCTCACCAAGTTCTTTGAGTATTGTTGAAGGTCTTATTGACAATGAACCAAACCATTGTGCATCAAATTCTCTTGAATCAATGGATTCTGAATTGGAACATATAGATGCAAATGTTGATTTAGATTCTCAAAGGAAAGACATCAATTCAATTCTATTTTTAGGATGCAAAGAAGGAATTGATATTAAAGAATAGGAAGGGGCATAGGAACATGATGAGATTGATGAAGAGGAAGCAAAGTATCATGAAGTTGTCAAAGATTGGTGGAAACATAAGGAGTTTGAAATATTTGTTGGTGGCGTGGACAAAGATACGATTGAGGAAGATTTTAGGAAAGTCTTTATTGTAGCAGGTGAGATTTTAGAAGACGATAAGTCATATTCTCTTAGTAATGATCAGATTAATGATCTCAAATGGGATATGAAAGATATGGGGGACCACCTAAGATGTAAAGAGTAGTGGGAGAAGGTTGCATATGCATTAGCTAGTTGGTGTTGTGTAAAATTTATTGGGCTAGGTGATCTTGGGGGCCCTCCATTGTCAGCTGTAGAGGAGTATTCACTTCATGCCAGGGCCAATACTTTGAATTTAGCATCAATTATTATGCTTTCAATTCCATTTCATGAAATTCTCTTTAGTTCCTTCACTGAGTCACAAAGATCAAGAATACATTTTTTTGATAATGGGACCACTTTGAAAGGTATGAAGGCTATGAATGAGTTCAACAAAACATATTGTTTGGATTCTCTTTCCCCAAATATTTTTCTTGAGCTTTTGTCATTCGCCAACAAATTCTATTGTAAAATGATGAAGTATGCTTGTGATCAACATTTGGTAGGCCTTGTTTACAATATGCATGATGCAAAGATCTTCATTTAAGTATGGTCTTGAAGAAAATGTAGAGTTATTTGTTGTTTCCCACCTATATTTTTTTCTAAGCGAGCCACCAAAATCTCTATAGAATCCTTAGGTTTCAAATTTATTATTTAAATTAAAAGGTCAGAAAAGACTAGCCATGGCTGGACATTCTTCTTTTTCTTTATATTATTTTTTAAGCCAAGTAGCATTGGAGAATGATATGGAATTAGATGCTTCTATTAAGCTATTAGAGAGATTATGAGAATGTGTTTCTTCACATAGATAAAGGGATCTTACATTGGATCAATTGGGGTATGTGATGCTAGAAAGAAAATAGTATGGGATACACAAAATTGGTTAGAAATTGCTACCAAGGTAGTACTGAGAAAAGATTCAATGATAATAGTTGGAGATGGAAACACACAGGAGGTTGTTGAGAGAAGGGTTAATCAAGTTAGGACCTTGATTGAGGTGGTTGAACAAGATAGGAAAATTGTTAATTCTGACTTGATATGGCGAAGGTGTATTCATAGTGTTCTTGAACAAATTTTGGAGAAGCTAAAATTTTGTAGAGTTTCTCTTGGTCTTGTTAGGATGTGACAATGAGAATGGAAAAGTGGGCATTTATTTGAGTGAATTTTTTTTGTAGTAGTGGTTGTAATTCAAGTGGGATATTGTTGGGGAGTGAAGTCCAATGGTTCTTGACCATTCAACTTCCAATTTTCTTTCCCTTTTTTCTTTCTCTCTTCGTTTCCTTGGAGACTTCAAAGGAGCTTTTAATAAATGTATAAAACAATGTAAACTACTGTTGTAGATGTACGATGAGAGAAACCAAAGTTAGTAGAATTAAGAAATCTTTGCTTTTCCTGTGGATGCAACCATTACAATAAATCACGTAAATTTGTTGTTGTGTGTTTATTTTGTGTGTCCATAATTGCTCATCTTAAATTTTGTTTTGTTTTTAATCTACTCACTTTTAAATTATCAATTGAAACATAATTTTCAAAATAAGATATTACACATTGAGCATAAATACTTGTTGACCACTAAAGTTCCTCTAGGCGACAATCATTATCCTTTTGGTTGTCTAATTATATTATTTATTAATTTATTTTATTTTTTCCATGCTTGAAAGGACACACCCTTCATAGACACATCCCTTCCCATGGGAAATCAACTATTCCATGGGGCCATAAGGAAACCCTGGTCATTGCCCCTTCTATGGGGAGGTCAACACCACTACATGGGGGTCGAATCTCCCCCTTCTAAAACTATGCTCCTTCAATAAATTTTATAAAACTCAAAGCATGTGCATTACAGGTAGAAACTCAGATTTGGGTTAGAGATTGCCCTATCGATTTGGTAAATGTATATTATTACTTAGGTCGATGATTTCTTGGAATCTATTTATATTCAAAATGATCTTCATTATATACTTTTTGAACATTGATGCTTACATGGATTCTGGCCTTGGTAACTACATTAAGTCTAAGTAATTTAGTTTCCTTGTAACTATGCCTTTGAGTTATAGATTTTCCTTGAATTTTCACATATTGCAACTTTTTTTCCAAATAAAATCTTATATTGGTTTATAAGTATCTTAATGAGTACTAATTCTCTTAAGACAAATACCATCTTTATCAAATGTACTTAGAATATTTACATAGTTAATTAAATCCTTCCCACAAAATACAATTCCCATATCCCCCCCTTTTTCTAAATCGCGTGAGGGTAAGGACAAAAATTTACACTCCTAAGGAAGCTAATTGATTTGTTTTATAAGTATACATTTAAAAGTTTATGGATGTGTATTAGGGTCAAATTTTCAAGATTAAAGTATTATTAAATCAATAAAACACCAAAACCCTAATCAACTATCGAGAATAATGAAAAACATAAAAGCATAAAATAAAATGAAACAATCTCACTTAATCTTTTATGCACCCATTGAATTATCTGCATAGCTCTTCTCCATTCTACGAAATAATCAATGCCCTTAATTATAATTCTTTATGCACTTAACTAGCCTATGATAAAGACAAAGCAAAATATCAAAGTTTCAATCTCACTAGCATGACAATATGAAAATTCCAGCTGATCAAAATGATAAATGATGATGGTATTTATAGAGAGACAGATGGAAAATGAACAATCGAGATTAGAAGATTTTTATTCAGTCAATGGCCAAAATTAGATGAGAGGAGATGAGATAAGATCAAAAGTGAAAGAGAAAGAGGAAACTAATTTATTTTTTGAAAAAATCAATTATTTCAAAGAGGAAAGTGAATTTTGAAATAATGGAAACATTATCTCATTGCAAGAGGAGAAAAGTGAGCTCACTTCTTGATTAAATGGAAATTTAGTTCAAAAAATGAGAGAAAAAATGAATTATTTAATTAAATAGAATTTAATTTATTTGCATCAGAAAAGTTGGAAGTGAATTAATTAAATAATTTAAATTATTTCATTAATGGAAGAATCAATGACATTAGGTAATAATTAAATAATTAAGATTATTTAATTATCGAAGCTGAAGAAGGGGTTTTAATAAATTGACAGGCCTAGTGCTAATTTCTAGGTGTCTACATTTTCCCCTCTTTGATACAATGTAGTTTATCATGTTGTGTTAAAGAAAAAGATATGCCTCAATGAAAGGAAAAATGAGGAAGGATAACGAGGAGGTATAGGTATGCCACCTCGAGAGGATAGGCAGGTTTAAAGAACACGAGTGTGCTCTTGAAATCGATACGAGGACTAGGAGTTGAAGGACAAAAGGATAGAGGAAAATAGGTAAGGATGATGAAGATGAAGACTATAAGAAATGTTAGAGCAGAAAGGATGAATGTTAGCATGGAAAAGATGGATGTTAGCATAGAAGACATGGATGTTGAGATAATTTTCTGATATATATTTTTATATGCTAGGATTTTGCATTTAATCATCATTGAGTGATAAAATACAAAAAATGGACAATAAATACCATGGCATGTCATAGAACAAGGTGTGCAAGGTCATCCATTTGTAAAATAGACAGTCATAGACAAGGAATGTCCTAACTCATACTAAGGGTCATGCTGCCCCAGTCTTTTTGTCAAGACAAACCATAGACAACAATCAAATAAAAGATGAGTCATGAGACATCATCGCTCCTCTAAATCCTTCATAGGACATCCTTGAGGTGGCTAGTAACATGATCGAAGAAAATCCAAAAGATAAGTCAAAATAGACCAACAAGATCAAAAACCATTCATATTGTTTTCCAATAAGTGTGTGTCAGTGTGTGAAGGGATGAAGTGAGTGATGGGTCAATGGTTTTGACAAGGCCTGGTTTCAAGAAAAGAAACATGTCATACAAGATGTCAAGTCTAGTTTCGATCATGCAACTACCTGTATAAGGAAAATGACGAAGTGTGATAATGACAAGGTTTGGTCTCAAGAAGGACACATCCTGTATAAGACCATTGGTTTTGATCAATTTGACTAGTTTTATTGATTTGAGAAATGAATGATTTGAATTAGAGACTTGTTGGTATACTTTTTTGGTTGATTCAAGATTTTTGTGTTTGAAGTTCAGATGATTATGTCATGTTTGAGTTGACAGTGTTTGATTTATTTTGACTGACCCAACAAAGCCTAAAAGACTTACCTGGGGGGCCTCAAGGGCTCATCAATAGATTGCCTTGCCTGCGTAGCAATGTGTAGAGACCTCATAGTTTTACATGACCATTGACTTTGTTTCAATGACAAATGGTTAAATCATGATTTTATTGTTTATTTGAAAAACCTAGAGGACTGACCCAATGCCTTGGGGGAACATATACAGATGAACTTTCCTAAATCTAGTTGTAGAGGCAGCATTGTTTGACAATGACAAAGATTGACATGACTGACTTTGACTCTATTTTTGAGATTTTTTTGAAAGTTATTTGAATGTTTTTGGGTTTTTGACATATTTTTATTTTTTTGTCTTTTTGAGGTTTTATGATGTTTTTGGATTTTGTTGTTTTATGATTTTTTTTTGGATTTTGAAGTTTTATATTTTTTGAATTTTTGTAGATATTCAATTTTTTTCTTTTGTGGGAATATTTGATTTTTTTTTTTTTTGAATGTTTTGACCTCCAATGACTAGTGTAGAATCCAATGAAGCTAGGTGTTAGGAAATTTCCGAGTCGGGTATAAGACTAACCAATAGGGATGGGATGGGACAACGATTTATTATGGTTGAAAGATGGAGGATAATGGATGCAAGACGTCAACCTCTTGGGAGTCATGATAAAGATGACAAGGCCAAATGATGGATGTCAAATGGGGGATGGAAGGTAAATGCATCATTATGGATTAAGATGGAAGACCAGATAGAATAATAGTAGATGGAAAAGAAAATAATGTCTACACATGACGCCTGTTTGCTAGGTTTTCACCATGGTACTTATCTAAAGCACCACTGACGTGGTTTTCACTATTGGATGAAATTTTTCTCTTTACTATTTAATTAATTTTTTTTTTTGTGTCACCAAGATGCTTGTTTTCTAGGTTTTCATTAAGGTAACATTTTTTTTCATTTTGTACTTTTTTTCTATTTTTTAGGACTTTTTCTCATTTTTTGTATTTTTTTAGGAGTTTTTTTGACAAGAGATCTCTAAAGCCAGGTATAGAAATTGTGCATGTGCAAGCTATTGATGGGCTCAGAAAAAGGTTCCCCTTCAGGAGTGGATAACTGATAGGCGCCATAACTAAAGAATGTTGTTATGACATATGGGCCCAACCAGTTGGGCTCAAATTTATCAGGTTTCTCATGTTCTGCTTGATTTTTCAGATTCTGCATCAACACTAAGTCACCAATGCCAAAATGTCTAACCAAAACCCTTTTGTTGTAACTATGGAAAATATGGTTCTGGTGTGCCTGTAGATGAGTTAAGGCCTTCTATTTGCATTCATCAAGCAACTCTAATTCACACAGTTGGGATATACAATACTGCTAATGGTCAATGTAACACAATAATGTTAAAACATAATATTTCTACTCCTTCTCTCCTAAAAATATAAATAATCTAAAACTACCTATCTTCCAAGGTCTTTGTAGTTGGTTCTAAATTGTACTTGTGTTGTTCAGTGGCCTATGAAATTATAATGTTTAATAGGCCTGCTGATAAGGGGATGCAAAATGCATAATACAAATTAATCTGATGTTTGGGGGGTGTAAATAAACATCAAAAGATAGAACAAAGCTTAGGACAACAAAACATAAACATAGATTTCTTTTAACTTAGACATACAAACTTCATAATGAGCATTCCTTTCAAACAACTAAAACTATAAATGATACAATCCACAGAACAATCTATACCATTGCATTCATTCATAGTGAAAATTCCAAACATACAATCATTCATCATCACTAAACTTCAAAATCAAACAAGAACACATCAACAACTCATTACTAAAATTCATAGATCAATAAACACCAAGAAATCTCATTCACAAATAACTCAATGAAAATAGTCTCAGATCCAAAATCTTCTATTGATTTTCATAAAATATGAGACATTTATGCACAACATTCATTGGCATACGAATGACTATTACTCACAAAAAATACCCTTTAAACTTATTCTGGAAATAACATAAACTGTATCAAAAATTTGTAAAAATGTGTAAATATCTTTGCATGAAAACTGTAAAAATTCTAAAAGCTATAAAATTATCCTATATCTCTCTTTAGGTAGCTATTCTTTACTTCAATTAGCCCCCCTTTACAATATGGAGATAAATTCTACATATAGACATGTTCAACACAAATTTATCTCATAAAAAATGAAGATCCACAAATCAAGGAGCAACTGAAGTTGAATGAGGCAACTGCCTATTATGATCTTCAGTTAACAATTGCTGTCTACTTATAAAAAATTTGAAGGAAAAGGGAGGAGATTGAACTTCTAGGGATCCTCAATTAAACTTGTGTCATGTTCCTGAAAAGTAGGAGAGAGCTACCTAGTTGGCCGTATCATTTGATGCTTCATTCAAAAAAGGATATTCCATAACCACTTCACTCTATCTTTTTCTCAAGTAGATACTCCTCATAACTATCCAATACTTGTTTAAGTATATCTACATCCAACCATCTACCCAATTATCTTCAAATTTTATTCTTTTCAATTCAACAGAGGTGAACTTTTGCATATCATCCAACTTAGCAAGCTCCTTCTGAGAAATCTTCACTACCTCTTTTATATCCATGAACCTATCAATTAACAAATCATCATCATCATCATCATCATCATCTCTCTTCTGTATTTCCTCTTGGAATCTATTATCTCATTTGTTCCTTAGTTCATCAATAGGGAAACTATTCTTTATAGGGACATCTTCATTCACAATCATGGCTACAATTTCCTCGAACTCCACAATTTGATCTACCAAATCCTTGCTAGCCTGTTGCACTTCATTCCTATATGAAAAAATGAATGAAGACCAAAATTTGATAATGTTAATAGTTTTATCAACACAATCCTCATTACCTTCTTCAAGGATGGGTTGTTCTAGAAGTGTTTGTTGAAATAGCTTATTAATTTCTTTCAATTTCTTGACATGTTCTTTGTATTCTTCCTCTTGTTTCCAGAGGGTCTCAACATATGTAGTCATCTCATTTCCTGATTCCCATGCTCCTTCATGAGCCTTATGAATTTCAACAAGCAATTCCTCCACCTCTTGATTTAACCTATTAGTCTACCTATCCATCATCCTTACCTTGCTTCTCATTTCAACAACGTCATCAACTTCTTTCTTACTCGACAAAATTGGTGTCTCGGGAGCAACAAATTGCAAAGAAACAGGAGAAGATAAGTCCTTCAAGAACTTATGCAATTGATCCAATTGAGCTTTGAGCTCATCCTTCCTTTGTTGATCTTTTATCACTTGACTTAGTAGAAGAGGCTACAATATCAATGAGATCCATCTGTTGGTTCCTTGTAGGTCTCCCTAAGTCTACAGTGTCTAATTGATAACCACTCAAATGCATCTCTTGTTTGTCCTTGTCCACCATGGGAATGGCATATTTGACTACAATTTCTCCAACATCTATCAAATTGGTGGAATGAAGGACTCCAACCTTTTTCTTGGGCCTCTCCTTCTCAATTTCTTTCATCATATCATCCTAGTTTAGGGGTTGGGGTTGGACTATCTGTTTCCTCTCCAAGTTAAGCTTTAACCATGTTGGGGAAATAGGAGGAGTAACCACTTTTTGTGAAGAAGAAGTGGCAGAAGAGAGGGGTTTCCAAAGTGTTACCCTAGGTTGAGAATCAACCTCTTGTTGCTGCTCCTTTTCTGCCATCTCCTTAGCAAGCCTATTAGCTTCAACTTTATCTCTTTCTTCTTCCAATCCCCTCTCTTCCAACATGTCATTTATTTTCTTTTCCAATTCCTTTATGCTCTCCCACATTTTGGCCACTTCTTGTTTATGTTTGGCCTATTTCTCTACCTCTATTCTTTTCAACAAGAACTCTTCTTCTTTCTTTCTTTGGGCCTCCTCTATAGCTTTGGCTTTGGCCTCAATTTCTTCCTTTTCTCTCCTTTGCCAAGCATTTTCCTCTTCAAGGTCATGAATCCTTTATAGGAGGGCCAACTTCTCCCTCTCTACATTAGCTTTCCATTCATTTTCCCTTTTTGTTGTAGGAGATCCTTTTTCTCCTTATGTTTCCTTGCCAACTCTTCAATTTTTGCTATAGCTTCAGCCTCTTGTTGTTTTGTAAGTGCATTAGCTTGTGCCTTGGCATCAGCCTCCTTCTTTGCTTCCTCAAAGAGTTTCCATTGGTCTTATAGAGTTAGGAAATGTTTGGTCCCAACATCTTCAATATCCTTAGCAGATGTAGTCACAAGAGGCTCATTATCTGATTGTGTGGCCTCTGAATTGGTGTCTACATCATGAATCTCAATCTCCTTTTGCTTATCTTTTTCAGATTTCTCATGGAGGATTCCTATAGGTACTTCTCTAGTAGATTCTTTTGGGAGAGAATGTTGAGATGAGGCTCCTTCTCCAGCTATTGTAATCTCCTCACCTTGGGATTCATGGGTTTCTTTAGTAGGTACTCTTGGATCAACATCTCCTCTAGAGCTAGGAGGATTATACTCCAATTTCTCCTTAGGGACTATACTCCTCTTGGTTCTACTATAAACTTGGGTACCTCCTTTCCTCTTCTTTGAGGATTGAGCTTCTAAATCCTTTATCCTCATGACCACCCATTGGATGCTTCTATCCATCACTATCCTGACAATTTGTTTAATATTTATAAACTCCTCTTCATCCCAATTTATTGGGTTCAAGTTCTCGGTGCCTATATTCTTTGCTTCATACCCGGGGCAGAAAACTACACCGTAATTTGATAGTGTATCAGGAATTTCTTCCTTTACCCCATATTCAATCATCTACGGGATGGTAAGCCTTTCATAGTTCTTTTTCCTTACATCATAGTCATCCTACAAATCTATCCAAAAATCTTCCAACAAGTTATAATGCTTATAAAAAATGGTGGGAGCTAAACCATTCATCTTATGCTCCAGGTCAAAATCATGTTAGGCTATATACAATCCCCTCTTTAGATAACTCAATTCTTCACACACTACCTTTGCAACCAAATTATGAACATAGTAATATTCTCCCAACTTCATGGAAAACTTGTTGCATCCCAGTTTGTGTTTATTGGAAAACTTTGTATTGAATCCCATAGCTTGATATATAAACTCCATAAGGAAAATCCTATCACTACAACATCTTGGTAATCGATGAGGATATCCATCAAAACCTTCCAACCTAAAGTAGGAGAACTTGGGGTATTGGATATACCAATATCCCCATTCAACAATGAAATCCATGGCCTCCCTACTCATCCTATATCCAACATCTCTTGTCAACCAGTTAATGATGACATACAGGAATGCATCATTAACCCTTCTATAATGTAGCTCTGAGGTTTGCAGGATTAGCTGATCATAGTGCTCCCATGTCTTCTTTTGTCTAGGAGCCTCCCCCAATGTGCCTACTACATTCAATCTAGAGAATATTCCCATCCTTGCAGTTGAATATACAACATAGGAGGTCATGAAGAAATTATTTGTCTACCCCACCTTGAGAATATGATTGTGTAGGTTATTTGAAAAGATCATGCCCCAATCAAACTATTTCCTTCCATCCAAAAATGTTTTAATGAATGGAAACATCCATTCCTTAAAATATGTACTCTTTCTTTCCAAACACCCTGGAAAGCATCATGATTAGGTCATCAATTTCCTTCTTGAAGTCTCCCATTTTGGGTTGTTCAGAAACCTTGGTCAAGGAATTCTTTTTAGTTCTCAACCACTTATTCATGTGGGACCTATTAGCTTCCTTGTCCTTGTTGAATAACTGCAATGTCTTTGCTTTAGTCAATTGCTTGGAGTTCTTGTGGGTAGGTGCATTGAACAAGAACCTCATCATCTATAGAGTTAGATAAATGACCACATTCCCCTGGAGGTCCATACACTATCTTGATGAAGGATTGTAAGCCCTTGCTACTGTGAGTATAAGCTCTAGGCACTGAACTGATAAAGGGAAGAGTGTGACATGTGCTAGTTTGGATTGGGCTATTATTTCAGTCATCCTGATGAGACCATAAAATGACTCATTATATCTATGAAATAATATATTTTTCCTTTGCATATAAAGTGGATCTAATTGTAGTTTCTAAACTTATGGTTTATTTAGAATGAAATAAAAAGGTTATATTTGGTTATTTCTTTATAAATCATTGTTATCTTATTGTCAACTATTACCATTAAATCTTGGAAAAAGGTGTTAAAGTGTATACATGTAGCTCCAAAGATCATGTTCTGAAGATACCCTAGAAGTGCTCCAAAGATGCTCTGGAAATGCTTTGAAGATTCTCTAGAAATGCTTTGAAGATGCTTTGGAAATGCTTCAAAGACCAACACATAATACCCCAAAGATTCCAATATTGTGCCAAAGTATGGTTGGATCCTTTGGGTTGAAGTAATCACTTCCTTGATTTCTATAAATAGAATTTCTATATTTAGATATCATATTTTTAGGTATTAACATTCATGGTAATGGCCTAAATTAATCCATCTATATTCATACTTCAAAATTTGTAAATCTAGATATGTATTTTTAGTCCATAGTTTGTTGAGGTGGTTCCAACATCTTTCTAGAAACATGGATCATGTTGCCTATTTTTGGATAATTAGATTTTGGCATTAGATTTTCTAGATTTTTGGTAATCCTTCTCATTTTCTAGAGAGATGGGAGTAGTAAATCAAAAAAAAATATTTTGAAGTTTGAGCAAAAGCCTATGTTTTGAATAAAATCCTCTTCCAAGGAAGATGGATCAATGTATTTTATTTTATTCTTTATTTTGTAAATTGTTATTCTCTTTCTTTTGTGTTTTGTAAACATTTATCTATATAGTTTGTTGTAAACCTACAGGTTTTTTTTGTGTTTATTATTTTCTTTCAATTTAGCAATTTACTTTCTACCAAGTGTGCTCTTTAATTTATGCAAGTTTGGTGTGCTCTTTCAATTCCTGCAAGTGTGTCATTTTAATTCCTACAAATGTGCTATTTGATTTCAGCAAACGTGAAGTGTGGTAGAAGTGTTGTTAACCATAAATCCCTCTCTCCTATTGCATATTTCCTTTGGATGTCATCCTCAGATTGACATTATTAAATGGTGTGATTGATGATCTCATCACCTCGCAATCACATCTTCTAAGAAAGTATCTACAATTATCTCTTCACAGTTGAATGGGCCTAAATTAGTATTTGTGATGTTTTCCCATTCTAAATCTAACTTGCTGGCTGTAAGAGTGGCATCCTAGTTTTTATATCTCAAAGTGTAAGGAAATTGCTCCACCTTAATCTTCTTTGGTTTTACTCCCTTTGAGCTCTTTGCAACTTTCCCTTCCTTTTGTGAAACTTCTCTTGATGCTCCTAGCATTTTTTACTCTTGCAAGACAACCTTGGATTAGACCAACAAAAGGTATGAGAATCATCATTACAAGTGTTATATTTTCATAATTCTCTATTCTTCCCTAGGTAACCCTCCATACTTATTGAAATTTTAAACTTGGTGGGAGTGGGACTGAGAGAAGATTAGGAACCAGAGAACTGAAATAAATAACACCATTAGAACCAGAACCGGAATTAGATCTGAAACTGGAACTTTCAAAATTTTGTATCATTCATTGATCCAATTCTTCCAAGGCTAGCACAATCATAATTGGAATCAGAACCTACTAGGAGTGGAATCATTTTTGAAATTGGAATCCTATGTGAATGTTCAATTGAGAAGTTCATTTCCAACTCTGATTTTTCCATAGATACGAAGACTAGGCGAATTCTCCTCGCATGCCCACATCATTTTAGACCAAGGTTAAAAAAGGTGCGAGAAGGTAGAAATCAACCTTGACTCTACCTAAACAAATGGGACCGGGTTCGAGAGAACTAGGGCACCCACATAGAAAGTGCATGACACACAAACCCTAATTCATATGGCCTGTCAACCTAAATAAAGCTAGGGCATCAAAACCCTAAAATTAAATCTATAAGACCGACATAGGCATAAACCAAGAAGGGCTAAGAGAAAGATTTAGTACAGTTCAAAACACTAGAACCCTTCAAATCGAATCCCTAATCAAAATTAGGGCACAGTGGAATGGAATCCCCACCGAGAATGGGGAAAATGACAACAAATAAACAAAAACAAATGAGGGAAAAAAATGACAAATGAAAAACATAAAAAAAGTAAAAGCACCAACAAAATAAGGAAAGCACACAAAGATTCATGGGAAAGGTCCTGCGAATGCACGACCAACAAATGAAGAAACACAATAGGAAAAAAAAAAGAGAGAATGGAAGAAAATCACCTACCTCAAAACACAACCAAAAAAGGGTTGAAATCTAATAGGAATCCACTTGTGAATGCTTTCCCACAACCAAATCATGCTCCTCCTCAAGCTACTTTGACTCTAGCTCATTAAAATGCTTTGGATAATTGTAATGAGCCAAATAACCTTGATTAAGGTTTTAAAAACCATCTCACATGTGTGAGGAGGCTACAGTTAATGTAGTTGGTTAGGGGCAGAATTAGAACGAAGGTGAGTACAAAACCATTGTGTTCATCAAAGGTAAAAAAGGAGTGGAAGAAAAGTCGAGATAGAACTAGGAACTTTGTCAAAGTTCCACATTTCATTCCAGATCCATCTTCGGTCCCACGACAGGGAAATGACAACAAAGAAATGGGGTAGGATTAGACCAAATCTGGATCTAGAACTTTGCAAAGTTCTAGGTTCGAATCCTACTTTGGTTCTGCTCCTGAAAAAGAGAAAGAAAAACAAAGGAAAACAAAAGAACAAAGGAAAGTGGGACCAAGGTGAAGCACGCCCCAAAACAGGACACAAAAGGAAAAACAATACACAAGGAAGAACAAACAAGAGCGAGATCAGAATGAAACCTAGAATTTGAACTTTTGCAAAGTTTCGGTTTCAGTTTCTATTCTAGTTCTGCTTCTGGAAAAAGAAAGAAAGAAAAAAAACACAAAGGGGAGGAAAACAAAAGAAAACCCAAGGGAGAAAACAACCCAAGAGCCCAAGACAAAAAAAACAACAAAGAAACCAACAAGGCAAGAAAGGGAGTTGGGACCAAAACAAAAATTGAACTTGAAACTTTGCAAAGTTCTAATTTCAGTTTCGGCCCATGTCCCGAACCCACAAAAAACTAAAGAAACAAAGAATTAGGAGGAAAAAGAACAACTCCTAAGACCCAAACAAGAATTCCAAGGACAAAAAAACATAAGGGGGACCATTTTGACCAAAAAAAATAATGGGGTGTGTACTCATCATCAATGAGACCTTTCATGGAAACCTATAGGGAGGGGACTTCAACCTCTATAGGAAGGGTAGCCTCTATACCAAAGACTAGGGTGAATGGAGTGGCACCAGTGGGTGTGCAAATTCTTGTGCGATATGCCCATAGGGTGAGGTTAATCTGAATGTACCAGTCACAACCAATGTCATTGATAATCTTTTTAAGAATTTTGATTATTGTCTTATTGGATGCCTCATCTTGGTTATTACCTTGCGGGTAATAGGGTGTGGAAAAGTGGTGTTGGATGTGGAATTTCTCACATAACTCATGGACATCCTAATTTTTGAATGGATGACCATTGTTAGTGATGATGGATTGTGGGACACCATATTGACATATGATGTAATTGAGGATGAACTTGGATATTTTTTTACCATTTATGTATGTTAGGGGAATGGATTCAACCCATTTCATGAAATATTCAGTTACAGTGATAATGAATTTGTGGCCATTAGATGAGGTGGGATGAATTTTTCCTACGAGGGCGAGTCCCCATTGGGTGAAGGGCCATGGTGAAGTGATTAGATGTAGCTCTTGTGTAGGTGTGTGGATGAGGTCACTGTGTATCTGACACTATTGAAATTTCTTCACAAAGTGATAGGCATCTTGTTCCATTGTAGGCCAGTAATATCCTAGTCGCATGATCTTCTTAGCTAGAGTCAAACCACTAGAATAGGTTAGCATATACCTTCGTGTGCTTCACATAAGGTAGTTTGCACTTCATTAGTGTTGAGACATCTGAGTAAGGTATTGTCTAGGCCACATCTATATAGGGTATAATTGATGATGGTGTAGCAAGTGACTTTACAAAGGAAGGACTTGAGTTGGTTATTAGATAGGTCAGGTGGTAATGTATGGGAACACAAATAGTCATAAATGGTTTGGTACCATGGGGAATCAGTACCAACAAGTTCACACACCATTTCAGATTCAGGGACATCAAAGGCAAGGACAAACAACTGTTCCACTAAGAACTCATACTGTGACATGTTGTTGGGAATGTCCAAAAGAGATCCAATGGTGGCCTGACATCAACTACTTTGTTATGAATTTGTGGGATCTAAAAAAAGGTGATATCTACAAAATACAGTTTAAAACTATCAACCATTATTTTGTATGGGGTCAATTTCTCATCTTTAGTGTCATAGTCATCGTTGACTTGTCAGATGACTAATTCAGAATCACCAAAGACTTGCAGACTTGTAATTTTCCATTTTATAGCCATGCATAATCTTGTTAGTAAGGCCTCACATTTTGCAATGTTGTTTGTACATGGGAAGGCTATTATGAAGGATTTAGGAATAGTATCACCTTGAGGGGTGACGAATAATATTCCTACACCTGATCCATGACTAGAGTATGAGCCATCATAGTATAACTTCCATGTTGTGCTAGTGTCTAGTGAAAATATTGAATCATCTGGGAAATCAAAAATCAAAGGGTGATCAAATTTTGTGGGTGCATCAACAAGTTGGTTTGTGATAACTTTCCCTTTTATTACTTTTCATTCCACATATTATATGTCATAATCACTAAGTATCATGACCCACTTAGCCAATTGTCTTGTCAATTTTTCCTTATTGAGTAGGTATTTAAGAGGATCTATCTTAGAAACTAGTCTTGTCTGATGATTTAGCATGTATTTTCTTAGTTTCTAGGTAGTGAAAACCACAGCAAGACAAACATGTTCAACATGAATATAGTTGAGTTCATACCCAAACAATGTGTGGATAATGTAATATATTGCTCATTCTTTCTCATCATGATCATTTTGTGCCAGTAATTCCTTAGTGTGGAAGTGGTAGCTGATATGTAAAGGATTATGGGCTTTCCATCTATTGGTGGCATCAAAATAGGAGGCATCAAGAGGTATTATTTATTCTATTGAAAGGCCACCTCACACTTGTATTTCCATATAAAAGGAACTCCCTTGCATAACAAATACTGAAAAGGCTGAAATTTATCTGCAAGCTATGCAATGAAGCATCTAATGGGCTAAAGTTTGCCTTGCAATGTTTTGAGTTGACTAATTCCTATTGGGGAGGCATATCTAATATAGCTTTTACTTTTGTTGGGTCCACTTCAATGCCTCTATGGGAAACTATGCATCCTAAGAGTTTTCCCAATGTCACACCAAAGACACATTTCTTAGGATTTAGACAAACTTTATATTCCTCAAGCCTTTTGAAAATCTTGTCCAAGACCCTTAAATGATCACCACATGTCAAGGATTTTTCCAAAAGGTCATCAACATAGTCTTCCATCAATGTGTGCATGAGATCATGAAATATGGTGGTCTTATCTCTCTGATAGGTTGCACCTTCATTTTGAAGTATGAAGGGCATGACATTCCAATATTATGTACCCCATGGGAAAGTGAATTCCATCTTATGTTGATCTTCAGGGGTAATACGGATTTGAATATATCCTGAGACACCATCCATAAGGGATAACATCTCATAACCTGTCATTAGATCTACTATGATGTCTATATTAGGAAGTAGGAAGTCATCCTTCAGACATGCTTTGTTTAAGTCATAGAAATCTGTGCAGATACCGATTTTTCCATTTGGTTTGTTCACTAGTATGAGTTTTGAAATCTATTCTGCATAGTCAATAGGTCTTATGAAACCAACATCCAATAATTTCTTGAGTTCAAATTTGACTAGTAGAGCTATTTGGGGATGCATTTTTCTAAGCTTTTGTTTGAAATACTTTGCATTTGGAAGCAATGCTAAAAGATGTAGGACCAATGTGGGGTCCAACCTAGGCATATCGGCATAAGACCATGAAAAATTAATTTGACATTCTTTGAAAAAGTCTTGAAATTCTAGTTTTTCTTCTCCTTTCAAGGATGCTGCAAAGAGAACAATCTTAGGATTCTTTGTTGTACTTATATTGACTTCCATTACTTCTTCAATCAGTATCAAGATCTCTCTTGATTAACAGGGAGAAATTACAACCCTCCATCCTTGGGTGCCTCAGAGAGGTTTTCACCCTTGGATATGTCCTTTATTTTTACTTTTTCTTGGTTAGAAGGTGCCTTGCAATTTTCACCTTAATACCTTTCATTTTTTATTTTATTTTTGTCATTTTTGCAACTAGAGGGTGGGGAAATCTTTCCAAAATATGTTGTAATGTCAAGATCTATAGTGAAACCAACCTTATGGTCCCCATGTGTTATGCCTTCTAATAGTCCCATGAATTCAATGATGACTTCATCATTTTCAAATATGTCTAAGGTGGGTGGATCTCGTTAGTCCCAATCAATTAATTATGGGTAAATGAGGGAAATGCCATCATCAATGTTACTAAAGGATGGGAATGCAACAAATAGGGTGAAGAAAAATGTATTATTTTGGTCCCAAAAGGAATTGACACTAATATTAATATCCATGAGGTTGGTAAAGGATGGGTGTGGTAGGTCAGACTCATGAAAGACATAGTCAAGTTCATAGTCATTGGTGGTACAAGAATCCCACTCATATTCATTATATTTGATGTTGCTATAATAGATTTCAGTAGGATTCTCAGATGTCTCAATGTATTTTGAAGCATTGACATCCTTACTTGAAAGAACCTTAGTACTTGAAGTGCCAATCCTAATTGGTACAAATCCTAGTCCCAAGTTCTTCAGTCATTTAAGAGGCATCAAGGGTTCTCTCATTCCATTTTTATGTATGTCAAGTCCACTGATTCCATCATAATCCCTTTTTTTCATGAGATCAAAGCCTTTACCATACTATTCTATTGGTAGTGGCTACAAATCTTCCTCATCTTTGTAGATCTAATCTAAAATATCATCAATATCTTCTTTGCTCAACTCTCCCTAGTTTGCGAAGGTGGTGGTGGGAGGGACTTTAATGACAACTTTAGGTTCCATCTTGTAGATGGGATTTCCATAGGAATTTGGAGACTTTGGTAACTTAGTGATGTAGTAGGTAGTGTTCATATGATACTCCTTACACCCCTTGTCCTAGATCTGAATCTTGGGATTGACATATGGAATGGCGAACATGGAGGATTTAGTCAGAGTGGATGGATCAATGTAATTGGATGGAGTAGACATTGTAGCTTCATGGTTTATATGCACTTGGTGTTTAGGGACCCCTCTCAAGTTGGTGTAATATTGAAAGGGGTCAGGATCACCAATGATTGTGATTTTAGTGCCATTGTAAGGAAAATTTAGACATTGATGGTATGTGGATGGAATGGATTTCATGGTGTGAATCCATGGTCAACCGAGGATTAGGTTGTATGGTAGTTCAAGATCTAGGACTTGGAATGTGGTATCTAGTACTGTTGGTCCAACTTTGATAGGTAGTATGATAACTCCCTCGAAAGAAATGTTCTTCATCATCATAGGCTTTGATGAAAATTCTCTTAGTTGTGTCCACACATGTTTCAAAGAGGCCCAATGCCTTCACCAGTTTTAAAGTGCAAATGCTCAATCCAGCTCTGCCATCTACTAGGACTCATCTAACCTTGTTTTTGTTGATGAAGACCTCAAGGTGTAATAGGTCATTATGGATTGACTTGGATGTAGAGTAATCTTTGTTAGAAAAAGAGACATGGTGGGAGTTGGCTAAATATCCAACCATGGCTTCAAATCGGTTGACGTCTAGGTCGGTAGGGATAGAGGTTTCTTTTAGATCCTTATTGATCATAGCTTTGTGTTTAGGTGATATGTGCAAAAGCTCAAGGATGGAAATATGTGTGCGTGTCTTGCCCAATTGGTCAACAAGATTGTATTGTGATTTGGATTGTGGCTGCTTTGGAGGAGGACAAGATATGGTAATCTTTTCTATGCGGGTAGTAATGGTGCATTCAGGTTGCTTCATAATGGTAATCTTGTTAGCATGATCATCAAAAACTCAAAGGTGGTTAATAATTTTGTAGTCAAAAGAGTCATTAGTATAATTGGAATGGTTGTCCATCCTTTGACTCGAATTGGAGGGTTTTCTAGAACCATGGTCTTGCAATGGATTCTTGAAAAATTGTATGGTCTTTATTGGAAGTTTGTTATTGTCCCTCAACCTTTATGGTACCATTTTCAATTAGTTCTTGAATTATATTCTTCAACTGATGGAATGACGAGGTCTTATGCACTTTTATGTGGTAGTAATCACAAAAGGAATTGTCATCCCACCAAGAGGGTTTGAATTGTCTTGGGTCATATGGTTTGGGCTCTTGGAGTTGTATGACATTTGATTGCACTATCTTCTTCAGGAAAGTTTCAATTGGTTTGGGTAAAGGAGTGTATTCTCTCCATGGGTATTGCCTCGGTTGTCTTGGGAGTCCACATTCTTGATTATTTTGTACCATGCTATTTTCTTGGTCGAGGAAATATGATGTGTTATTGTTTGTGTTGGGTGCTTTGAGAGTCAATGTGGGACCTATTCTATTCACAACTTTGGCATCTACAACTCCATTGTTTGTCACATTCTTGCTGTGGGACCAAAACTTGTTTTTATCATTTGATGTCCCTTGGCCATTTTATGTTTTGGTGTAAGTTTTAATTTCCCTTTTAGCGATAAGGGTTTTATCAAGGATAGCCCCTTTCTCAATGAGGTTAGTGAATATGGAACAACGATGGGTTTCCAAAACAAACTTTAAGTTTGTGTTCATGTTTTGCACGAACATGATAATTTTCTATTTTTTAGGAATTTCAATAAGACAATGGCTAGCTAGACTTCTCCATCTCTGGAAGAATGTTATGAAATCTTCACCTTCTTTTTGTTTAGTTTGACATAAAGTTGCAATAGTGATGTCATTTTTGATATTGAAGGAAAAGTGGGTAATAAATTTGTCAACAATTTCACCCCATGATAGTATGCATACCAGTAGGTGGGCGAACCAGTCTAAAGCATGCCATGTAAAAATCCTAGGAAATAGTCACATTAAGTATGTTTTTTCTAAAGAAATGTCAATCAAGGTCGTATAAAATTCCCTCACATGCTCAATGGGGTTTCCTTTTCCTTTATATTTAAGTAAAGCTGGCATGACACAATTTGGAGGAAGAGAAGGCATATATAATATCCTATCAAATGGGTAAGGACATAAAACTTTAATAGAGTAAGTCTTCTTGTTTGAAAGTGTCATGGTTTCTACTTGCTTTTGCAAGGCCAACATTTGATTGGCTAGGACATCGTATGGTGTGGGTGTTGTTCCTATGACATTTGTGACTACATTTTCGTAAGGTCCCAAACTCATGTTTTGCAATCCAATGTTTGCGTGGGATGGTATGTTGATGTTGATATGAGGTATGGATGTTTGAGTTGTGTTTGGAATTTGGATTTGTAGTGTGAATGTTTGAGTTGGAGTTGGAACTTGTATTTGAGGGATGTGTGTGGTATGAGTTGGAATGTATGATGTGTTGGTGTTGGATTGCATTGGGAGAGGATTGGAAACGTTTGGACCTTTTGTGTATTGACTATGGACTTGGAAGGAACCTTGTGTATTTACTTGTTGGGGAACCTTTATGCTAAGACTTTGTGGTATAATGGTGTTTGTGTTAGTTCCATGAATATAAGCTCTAGTCCTTTTATTTGTGCCAAAAATATTTGATAATGTGTTATTCAAGGCCCTAGATGTTCCAAATGGAGTTGACGATATGGTGTTTGTGGCATTTGAGGCTCCAAATGGATTTGAAGATATGTTGATTGTGTTAAATGGATTAGGTGTAGAACCAAGAGGTTGTGACATGGGCTATGTTATGGGTTGTGTCATTGATTTCATTGTGGATTGTGTCCCTAATTGGATTATTGGTTGTGTTCCAAACAAGGGTGTAGGAATATAGGTGGAAGTTTGAGCTAGAACCCCTTGTGGCATAGAAGCATTTGTTTGTGGAGTCTTGGAACCACTAGATGTAGACATGTTAAGACCTTGGTTTTGTTGGTTTGGGGCGGATGTTGCTTGAAGTGTATTTACGTTGAAGCCTTCAGGTAGTTTAGCACCACTATGCAAAATTTTGGCCAAAAATATTTGGGGATCCAATAACACTATCTCATCTACAAGTGATGCAACCTCTGGGTCTTGGGAAGCTACCTTGACTTCCTCTATAACTACTTGTCCATGTGGGTCTCTTATGAGGACTTTTTCAAAAGGATTGGTAGATGTCTTGGCTGGTTCACTAGAAGAGGTACCGAAGTCTAAGTTGCTTGTGTGGTTATAAAGGTCATCATCATCATGAAAGAGATCTATTACTCAACGTTTCTTTAGCAATCTAGTTTCAACCATATAAGAATTGCTCAAAATGAAGGTGGAAAGTATGATACTAAGACTATGTTTTTGGTATTTTTTAAAAATAGGGTATGCCTAAATGCAATTGAACTATTTTTTTTTGGATTTTTGAATATATAGGGATACCTAATATTGATTCTTAGATTAAGAGTCAAGGTGATGATAGTCTATGACTAAGTTATGCAAAGTGTGGAATGAAGGGCTGGAATAGAATGACCTAGTATGCAGGCTAAAACCTAAGATATGGTTGCTAATCAAAATAAGATAGGTATAGAAACTAATTTGATTGTCATTGACCTTGGATATAGTAAAGATTAATAGGATATGTTGAAAAGGTCATCTCAAACTAGACTGATGAGTTGAGGAACCAACCTAAATGACGAGGACTAGGATGAATGTTGTTTGAAAGAAAAGGTCAAGCGAATATAGATTTGAAGCTATAGTCTAGTCTAAGTTTGAAGAGCTTCCAAATCAAGAGGTTTATACAAGCTAAAAGGATGGCCTAAGTTTTAATCTATGGGGAATGTTTAATGCAAAAGATGAGGTGATGGATGAATGAATGAGAAAGTCCTTTGTCTAAATGGATCTAAATGTCAAGCTTGTTTTGGATGTGTTAGCCTAGTTTGTGTCAAGGTTATCATAAGTTTCAGGTGTGGTGTTTGTTTGAGATTTGTTTTGAACACACACACACACGTAACAATAGACATAATGTTTTTTAGTTTTTTTTGGTTGTGAATTTTGTTTTATTGTTGCAATATAAGCACAAATCCTAGGTTGGCAGAGACAAAATTTATTGGGTTCCAGCCACACCTATTCAGAGCAAATAGCTTAGGAGTTTGGTGACATTGGCTCCCCTCCATGACACTCACTTCTCGGGTATACCAAAAATTTAAATTCCCCAAAGAGGAATTTTATATCTCTACTTTGAACCACAAAAGTGTGGGGCAACTTCAGAGGTCTGACCTCCTACGCTAGAAAATAGAAGGATTTTTGCTTTCTACACAAAGGTGTCTAGTAAGGGCATCTGGTTCAAGGGATACTATGATAAACTCCCTCAAGAGGTCTCCCAACCCTTAGAACAATGGATTTTTTCATCATAAAGATACTAAGGGAGAGCTATCACGTACCACTTCCTATTGATCAGAATTTTCATTGCAACCACACATTTATATAGTGGTTCAAAAGGACTTGGCTTTATCCCATTACCACTTGGTTCATTACCACCTTTTAAAGTGGGGTGGTAGGCCCTTCTAAGGGATTAAAAACATAAAGAGATGGATCTGGCTCTTGATCACTGAGTTTGGACAAGGTGAGAGCATACACCTACCATCTTACAAGCACAAAAAATAGTGGTTTATTAACCCCTAGTTAAATCTATGTGAAAAATGACAGTTGTTCTTTCTAAGCACCAATTGAAATGTTTTCTAATCTAAAAGATAATCAGTTTTAGAAAAAATCAAGTCTTTGTGAAACATCTTGTACCAAATATCATTATTAGTTTTCTGATTTTCAGTCTTCGACAAACATGTGTTTATGTTCACCTTTCAAATCTTTGACATGCAAACCTGTACAAAAGTCCAAGATTAGCCACAAAATCAACAATTAAGCTATGAAGGAAAAATACATTAATCTAAATTAAAAATTAATCTAAAATTATAAACTAATCTGAAATTAAAATTTAATCTAAATTAAAAGTTAATCTAAAAACTTAATCTAAAATTAAAAACTAATTATAATTAATCTAAATTAAAAAGCTAATCTAAATTAAAAATTAATCTAAACTAAAAATTAAATCAAATTAAGATTAAATCTAGATTAACTTAAATCTAATATTAAATCTAAAATTAATCAAAATTAGAATCTAAATTAAACAAACAACTTTTGAACTACCTATTAAAAGGACTAATTAATCTAGCTAACAAAATGATAATTAGCTAAACATCTATCCACTGGAAAAAATCATATTAGAATCTCAAAAATTCTGAGAACCTAAAATCACAATGATGAATCTGTCATTTGCCAAGTGAGAAATTGATTAAGTATTCAGGAAGGAAATGATAAAAAGCCATGAATATGTCATTTGCAGCCATAAAAAGTCAACCAAGTGTATGATTTATTTAAAGTATGTGAGAGTTTTAACAAATATGAAAGACCCAACCAATGTGTAGCAACCAAGGTGCATGATCTATTTAAAAGCTTTAGAAATCTCCAGGAAATTGAATGTTGCATGGTTAGCATAGAATAAACACATGAAATCTTTCTCAGAATGCAAATTTATAGTTGTGGGTGAAAAACCAGATCTGAAGCCTCTCAAAGCTACGACCTTGGGATTGATTTAAAGTTCATAAGCTAATTTAAACTTAGAGTCTCAATTCATAAAAGCTGTTGTTTTATGTTCAAAATCTACAGTAGCATATAATTTTGGAAAAAAAATAATCGCTACAAAATTTAATTCTCACACAAAAAATGAAAATTTGCATGCAGAAACATAAATGAAACATTCTCATTGATTTTGGTTTCATAATATTGACTACCCCTCCATTTGCATGTTGAAATAGAACCTTGAGATTAAACAGATAAACACAATTTATGTTAGACGACAGTTTGGCCAATGAGCACAAAATACTAGAAGATTATTTGAAATCCATGAGAAAGAAGACTGTACTTAAAGAAAATCAACAAATTTGCTTAAATGAAACTATCAAATCTATGCATTAAAGCCAAAATATATTCACGTTAGGTTCACCATCTATATCAGGGTTAGTTTTTCAAGATTAAAGTATTATTAAATCAATAAAACTCTAAAACCCTAATCAACTGTCGAGAAAAATACAAAACATAAAAGCATAAAATAAAATGAAATAATCTCACTTAATATTTTATGCACCCATTGAATTATCTCCATAGCTCTTCTCCATTTTTCTACCAAATAATCAATGCCCTCAGAATTATCGAAGTTTCAATCTTAGTAGCACGACAATATGCAAATTCTAGCTGATCAAAATGATAAATGATGATGGTATTTATAGAGAGATAGATGGAAAGCAGACGATCGAGATTAGAAGATTTTTATTCGATCAATGGCCAAAATTAGACAAGACGAGATGAGATAATACTGAAAGTGAAAGGGAAAGGGGAAACTAACTAATTTTTTGGAATCAATTAGTTCAAAGAGGAAAGTGAATTTTTATATAATCGAAACATTATCTCATTGCAAGAGGAAAAAAGCGAGTTCACTTCTTGATTAAATGGAAATTTCATTCAAAAAGTTAGAAAAATGAGTTATTTAATTAAATAGAATTTAATTTATTTGTGTCAAAAAAGTTGGAAGTGAATTAATTAAATAATCTAGATTATTTAATTAATGGAATAATCAATGACATTAGGTAAAAAAAAATAATTAAGATTATTTAATTATCGAAGATGAAGAAGGGGTTTAAATAAATTGATAGACCTGGTGTTAATTTCTAGGTGTCTATAGGATGAACACAAATATTTTCTTGATTTAAATTTGTGCCCATCAACAAAGAGGATTTTCTTCTAATAAAAATCTGAACTCTCTCAAGTTAACCATGAATTTATTGAGTTGTTTTTAGGATTGTTCATAGCCAACAAGATTTCCAACTTTGTGACCCATAGTTTTGGAAGATTTCCAAGATAGTCTTCATCCTATCTCTATAGTCCTAAAAGGAGAAACCAAAAAAAAAAAAAAAAATTGGGCCAAAATCTCTCCTCTTAACCATAGGATTGAAATTCAATCCACTCTGAACTCTAAGGGTCACATAGCTTTTCCTTACACACACACCACCACTATTCATTAGGATTCCTTAAACACATTACACCACATCCTATGTACAATACCAACATCCATATTATAATTCTTTACCCTAACCCTTAAATAGCTATACACATTAAGAGAAACTAAAATAAGGTGGAACTACAACAAGAAAAAACTAAACACATAATTTCAACAAATACCTCAAAAGGGTCTAGCAATGATTTTACACAAAAAATTCAAAAAATACACAATATTTCATGCATCTTAAGCAAATATCTACAAAGGGATAGACCTTACCAAACTAAGTGCAATTCCATAAGGTGATAGCCTCTCCTCCAAGCCCCACTCTTCCATTCTTCCTCTCTAATCCTCACCTCCATCTCCACCAAAAATTATCCATCCCAAAAGGAGAAATCATCCCAAGGAAAAAGTATAACCAAAGAAAAAAGAGAGAAGCCCAACAAAAGGGAGAAGTCAAGCCAAAAGAGGGATCCCCTTCTCCTTTCAAAGAGAGGGAATATATAGAAGGTGTGGAAACTTAAAATTGCCCCAAATGATATTACACACTTGAATCTGGTCATGAACATCATTTCGTTTTGAAATTCATCTTCTTTTCGTCTGTTTGATTAAATAAGCCTAATTATTTAGTTAAATGCATCATTTTCATCTATTAATATAATTAATATAATTAGGATAATTCACCCCCTTTCACATTCACCTCTCATCCTGTTTATTTGAATAATGCAAATTATTGGATTTAAACACCTTATGTCCTCTCATTTTATTTAAAATAATCTTAATTATTTAACTAAATTTCATTTGAACCCCTTTTTCAATAAATAAATCAATTATTTAAGGATAACCCTAAATTCCTCATCTTACATAGTTAAAACTTTGCTTTAATTAACTAATTACTAATTTTCCTCACCCATCCACTTGCACAGGGAATATTCCAAAGGAATATTCTTCTATTTGGCTCCAAAATTGGGATATTTTTTCCTAACAAAATTTGTAACAAACTTTCAAAGTTGTTAGAAAGTGTGTTTGTTTGAATCATTGTGAGCCCTTGATGGTTTCTTTGATCCATGTGATCTTTGATTCTCATCCATTAATGAGGATCCTTGATCCATGTCTTCACCCTTCATTCCATCTTGACCATTGATTGACCAAATTGATCTCCACTCTTGATTCGTCATATGCTCTCATATAAATATCTCACCTTTTGAGAGAAATGTATCCACTTCCATCAAAGAAAAGTTATGCTACCCATTTGAATACTATCTTTATTCATACTTACTGAAACATGGGAAAATATAGGGTTCATCAAGGTGAATAGATCAAGATGATAAACCTATAAATTTCACTATGTAACATTTAATTATGAAGGAAAAACATGCAAATAACAATAAACAACCAACCCTAACTATTATAGCAACTATGAGGGGAGTTTTTAGAGCTTAAAATGGTGTGTACCTTGTTGCAAGAAGTCTATTTTTAGGGCACAAAGGACTCATTCACCTTTAATGGTGAATGGGTCCCTGTTAGGGTTTCTAAACTTGAGATCTAGGTTATTTTCTTTGATGTCTACACTCTCAAATCCTCAATTGTCAGCTCTCAAAAACCTGTAACAAATTATGTAGCTTTAATTCTTTTTTCTTGCATTATGAAGGTCAACTTTGCAACTTGACAACTTTTCTAACTTTGCTCTAAACTTCTTGTCCACTTGATCTTCAACCTGTAAATCTGAAAACACACACTCAAGGGAAGAAAAACTTGTTGATTGCTAGTGAATAGGGGTTTGCCTAAGTCAAACCCCTTGTAGGTAATTAAACCAAATGGTGAAATAATGAAATTAAAGCATGAATATGAAATGATGCAATGTTGATACCTTGGAATTTGTCTTGGAGTTTAAATATGCAATCTAACATGAAGTGGGCATGAAGAATGTAGATCTTGATCTTTGAATATGATGTGAAACAATGCTTGCAAGTAGATATTCAATGCTACATCCACTATATTAGCTCAAAAACATGCTTGAATGCATTATGCCTTAGAAATGATGAAATAATCTTGAATTGCTGTAATAAATACTTGATAATCTACCTTGAAATGTCTTTGAAATGCTCTTGAAATGCTCTACTGCTTGAAAAATTGAATTCTTATGACTTTCTAGGAGAAATAATGTGAATTAACCCCATATTTATACTAAATCTAGAGATTAACCCTGAAATTCAAACAATTAAAGCTGACACCAAATTTGGAAATGAATATTATTAAAATCTCATCACAATCAAATTCAAATAGGGGGTCCTCATTAAGGGAGCACCCATTCGCCACCTAGTGTGAATGGGTCTTGACACAAGTTTCTAGGACCTTGCCTTCAGGGGGTGAAAGAACATCAAAAACCCATGTCAAATGTAAAAAGAAAGGGGGGTGCTATAGAGGGAGGACCCATTCACCACCTAGGGTGAATGGGTCCTAGCACCAATTTCTAGGACCTTAATTTTTCCCAATTAAATGTTATGTAATTTGAATTATGGGTGTCGGGATGGATCCTTGGAAGGTGTCACAAATAAGGCTTAAATTTGAATTAAAGGGGCTAATTAGCTCTAATTAACCATAATTAATTAAGAGGTCCCTAGAAAAGTGTGAAAGTGTGTTACAACACTTTACAACACATAAAATAGGGTACAAGTTAAGTACATTTTATTAAAAAGGGACCCAAGATCAGTGTCAATGTGTCACAACACATTACAACATTAGACCTAGGTACAATTAGGTTAATTCAATGACAATTATTCCCAAATTAAGCGAGGAAAAAGGGATACTTTTCTGTCACTACATTTTCCCCCCACTTTAGTGAGAGGATGACTCTATGCCAAACTCACACTAAAGTAGATATTCAAGACACTTAAGTATGTAGCAATAAAAAAGATACATAATCATACCCTATCAAAGGACAAGAAAAATAAAGAAAAACAAAAAGATCAAGTGCAACCATTTCAACGCGATGTGGAATGGGGCTATTTGTCTATAACATACTCTGCTCACTTTGGAGTAGTGGAACCTCAGTCTATCCACTAGGTGAGTTGTCCAAAATATGTGTGCTCACTCTGGGGTAGTGGAACCTCAGTTTTTCCACTAGGTGAGTTATCCCAAAGAGGTGGAAAATGAGAGAATCATATTATCCTTTCATACTATACCGAAGTTATCCTCTTGACAATTTTGATAAGGCCCCATAATGTAATGCTTTTTGTAAATGCTTTTGTAATGTCATGTAAGTAATTTTTTTAAAGGGGGTTTTTCTTTGTTCATGTAAGGTCTTCTTCTTAGGGATCATTGTTCCTAATGTCTCCAAGAGAGGACAATTCAAGGATATTAGATCCCCACTTATGGGATGCCTCATTCACATCATACCATAAAGGGAGATTGTATGATTAGAAATATCACATTCTTGGAGGACATAAAAAATAATGGTACCACCAAGAAAGGGACACTTCATAAGAAAAATAAAAAATCACATCATGAAATTTTCTAAAAGATGTCATCGATGTATGCCCCCACTTTAAAGCCATTGCTACACCATTTCTGTGTGCAATTGGCCAATGTTTTTCCTAAGACATGAGAGTTTTCCTCAAAAAACCCTATACCAAGTCATATGTTTCTGAAATAAGTTGTGTCATGAAATAGAAAGGAAGGGTTTCCCCAACAAATGCATAAGGGATCTATGGATTCAGGGTTTGTATGTCTTGCTACACTATTTTCATAAAGCACGAAACTATCATCATTCCCCAAATACTCATATAATTGAAAGAATGACACAAATATAGTGAAAATAAAGGAAAAGCCTTTTGGGTCAACATGGAAGAGACCTAAATGTATTGATGCCTTGCATCATCCCCAAAAGGAAAACAAAAGACAAATGAAAAAGGAAAGATTTTGGGTCAACATGGAAGAGACCTAGATGTCTCAACACCTTGTGTCATCCCTAAAAGGAAAACACAAGAAAAATGAAAAATGATTATGGCAAATAGAAGAATGAAGATACACATAGAGGAATGCACAAAAAGAGAGAGATACATTGAACAGAAAAACATGGGGGATCACATTACACATATGAAATCATATAAACAAAACATGAAAAGGAAAAATAATAGTAAGGCACATGCAAGTCAACCTAAAGTAGGTCGTCCACATCCCAATCTTGATTGGTATACATGGAAGGAGAACAAATAGCCAAAGGGACAAGAGCAAGTGCTGAACTAAGGGAAGCACCAAGTTCAACACTCTTTTTAGGAGATTTATCATTTAAGCTCATAGAAGAAGAAAATAATGTATTCAACTCATCATGCACTTCTTCAACAATCTTTGCAATGTCAATGTCATCATCTAAATTTATCACAATGAGAGGTTGATGACAATGTCCATGGAAGGTTCTTATTTATGTTGCGGCAAGGGTATAGAATCATCATCACCTTGGTGGTGGTTCATCACCTTGATCCATTCACCTTGGTGGTGGTATAGAAAATTAGTAGTGAAAATTAGTGGTTTATCATCTTGACCCATTCACCTTGGTGGTGAACCCGACTCATTGAATATTGTAATTTTGTGATTTTGAAGTCTTTCATTGCATCCTAGGTTATATTTTGCATTCATTTGTATCTCATTTGCATTGAATTAGATGTCACTTAGGGTTTCTTGCATTGCATTCAAAAATTGCATCTCATTTAGGGTTAAGATTTGCATTGTTTTACAAAGTAGTATTAGGAGTCTTGGATGTTCGATGGAGTGACTATGGGAAGAGGGGCGAAATTCTACAACTAGACAACAAAGGCGTTGGGGTGATTCGAATCTAGTGGAAGAAGTGGAGCCGATTGGAAGGTTGTAAATTGTAGCAGAAAAACAACAACCAAACCATACTCCTCAATGGGTTTTTGAGAAGGGGCTTTGGGTCGAAAAGTGCCTACCCTATTTTAGGTGGAATTCATTTTGGAGAGGGTAGGAGCAACCTATAGAGAAAAATCCAAAAATTACAGCTGCGTTTTGGAATCTTGGGAAAAATTTAGATTATAGGAGAAGGCATGGTTGGCATCGAGCAGAAAACCATATAGAAAAATAACCAGATGAAAAATGGAACATGAATGAAGGGCGTATTCAGAACCACACTACCAAAGTATGGCAACAGAAAAATCCAAACCTTCCTAAGAAGAAAATCTTTGACAAGTCAGCCTATTCGATGGGCGAGGAGTTTGAAATTGGTAAAAGAAGAACCAAACGAAATCGTGATCTTCTGCGTAGGAAAGTAAACCTCAAAGTCAATCAAACCCACACTGTACAAGACCCAAAAATGCAGCCAAGAGGCCACAAACTATTCCAAATGCCAACGTAATTGATTGAAAAAAGGGTAGCAAGGCTATCGGATCATGCCCTTTTTGCCAAATGGACTGGCCCGGTCAGTTCGAGAGAAGAGATCAAGGCATGGTGGCTGAGAAAATACCCTGATCATGTAAGTATCACTCCTCTTCCAAACTCATTCTTTCTGATTGAATGTATAGACCTAAACCTAAAAATGACAATCCTAGAAGGGGATCCATTATTCATGAAAGGGCACTGGTTCTACTACACAAATTGGAAAACCAACTTCGATCCATGGAACCATCAAGTGTCCCAAATCCTGACTTGGATTAAGTTAGTAGATTTACCATCTGAATTTTGAAACTTAGAAGCCATGATAAAACTAGGTGATTCCCTAGGTGTTTGCATAGGAATAGACGAAGATTTCCTCAATGGGGCAGGTGGACTAGAACCCTGCATTCTGATAGAAATAGATGTGGGAGTAGGGATATATAAAACACTTGAGATACTAACAAATTTTGGAAGTTGGCAGCAAGAAATTGAAGTTTGGGAAGGCTCTTAAGAGAAAAACTTCCTCTTTAGAAAGACACTACATGAGAGCACCTCAAATAAGCCAACAATAGATAGTACCCTTAATCTTGTACAAAATGACCTAAAGATGATCCATCCCTTGCACCAGAATGTAAGGGATAGATCTGCCCCGAAAGAGGTAGCACACAATATAATCAAAATTACTACCCTTTTTCCGGTTCAATCAAATTGCACTTCAATGGAGGTTAGTAGTTCACAGAAAGAGAATACTCAGGCTAAGAAAGCCCTCAATGTGCTCATGGATGATACTCATAATCTCCAAAAAGCGATCCAACAAGATCTGAAGAAACTATTAGATAGTAGAGTTGAGCATGAGCTCTCTCAACCCCCATCTATCCCCCCATTCCAAGTGCCCTCTCAAATTAAATTTGACAACTCATTCATCCCTCGGTAGGAACTAGTCGACGGGAGTCATAAACCTGATAATGAGGAAGGGGACCTTTTATCAAATGAGGCTAAGGACCAATGGGAGGAGGCAGAAGAAGGAGAACTACTGGAAACATGAAAGATGCATAAGACAAAATCAAAGCTAAAATACCCAAACATCAAGTCAAAAAAGAATAGAGGAAGGAAATCCAACAAGACTAAGCTAGTGATGGCTGGCAATGCCTATGGGAAAAAGAAATTGTCATTAAGGAAGGAGGACATCCTTCCCTTGACAGAATGAGGATCATTACCTGGAATGTCAAGGGCATTAACGCCCTTGACAAATGGTGCATGATCAAGCGTCAAATTGATCAATCGAATGCAGATGTGGTACTATTGCAAGAAATGAAATGGAGCAAGGAAGAAGGCAGTAGGAGGCTGGACAGATGGAAACTATGGAGTGGTCACCTTCTGGAGGCCACAGGGGCCTCTGGGGGATTGGGGGTGATATGGAACCCCTTCACAATGATAGGATCAGTAGAAGTAGAATCTAAGAATTGGAAAACTATTCGAATTAAAGACATCAGGAGAAACCTCTCTTTCCTTTGTATCAATGTTTATGGCCCAGTCTCCACGGAAGGTAAAAAGAGACTTTGGGACAATATTGCTAGAGAAATAAAAGACAGGAAAAATGAGATAGGTATCATAGCAGGGGATTTTAATGCCACGTTAAACATGGAAAAACAAGGGGGGTCAGGAAGGACTACGACTGTACAAAGAGACTTTCACGAGTTTTTGGATATCAATGTCCTCTTGGATATTTAGGCTAGGAATGGAATTTTCACCTAGTCCAATAGAAGGAAAGGCTTCACTAACATCGTTGAAAGGCTTGACAGATTCCTGCTATGGGGGGACTGGGGGGAGGTTGAAGGATCACATGAGGCACTAATCCTCCCCTACATTGGCTTGGACCATTTCCCAATCCAACTGTTCTTTGGTCTGACGGAAGCTTCGAAAGGTAACCCTTTCAAATTTGAATATATGTGGCTAAGAGATTCCAACCTTCCAAATCTAGTTAAGAAGTGGTGGAAGGAAGTAAATCACAATGGGGAAACAACCCTTCTCAAGTTAAGCAAAAAATTGAGGTATATAAAGATGAAACTGAAAGAGTGGAATAGAAGCCACTTCAAGAACATCTTCCATGAAAAAGCCAGAATAGAACAAGATAGTTGGGCTCTCAATGAGCACATAATTCTCAGAGGTATGGATGTAGTTGATTTTGAGAATGAAAAAATTATCAAAGAAGAAATGGTGGAAATACTGAAGAGAGAAGAATGTCATTGGCACCAAAAATCAAGGGAAGTCTGGCTCAATGAAGGGGACAAAAACACTAAATTCTTCCACAAATCAACATTGGAAAATAACAACAAAAAGAGGATTCATGAAATCAAAAAAGCCAACGGGGACACAACCCAATCAACTTTGGAAGTTAATAAGGAGGTGGTCTCTTTCTTCAATTCCTTACTGAATAATGAGTCTTGGATTAATAGAAATATAAGGGATTATCTTCTTGAGGCAATCCCACCCATTATAACAGATTCCCAAAATAAAGCTCTCATCCAAGAAATTCCCCTAGCTGAAGTCAAAGAAGCTGTATTTCAGATGAACCCAGACAAGGCACCAGGTCTAAATGGGTTCCCCGCGGGATTTTTCTAACAATTCTGGGATATAATTGGTAAAGATCTTGGCTTAGCTGTGGAAGAATCAAGAAGAAAAATGATGATGCTAGGGGCTATAAATCATACTTTCCTTGCATTAATCCCAAAAAAGAAAGTAACCCAATCTATGAGTGATTACAGGCTTATTGCCCTGTGTAACATAGTGTATAAAGTGGTAACAAATATTATTGCTAATAGGCTCAAAAGGGTGCTTAAGGACATCATCTCAGAGGAACAAAGTGGCTTCACTCCTAGAAGATCCAAAGTTGAAGGAATCATTATAGCACATGAAACAATCCACACAACCAAAAAAAATAGGGAGGCTTGTATGCTACTCAAATTAGACATTCTTAAGGCATATGACATGGTAGATAGGAGTTTTCTTTTGGAAGTATTAGGAAAATTTGGTTTTAGCCCAAATTGGGTAAAATGGATTAGTAATTGCATTTCTACTCCAAATTTCTCGGTTCTGGTTAATGGCACATCAAATGGCTTCTTCTCCTCATCAAGGGGACTAAGGTAGGGTGATCCTCTATCGCCTTTTCTTTTCATAATACTGGCAGAAGTGTTGGGGAGAGGGATCCAAAGGTTAAGGATAGAAGGAAATTGGAAAGGAATTCATGTTGCAAATGGTTTAGATCATTCAACCAATCTACAGTTTGTAGATGATACAGTTCTAATGGGGG
The DNA here is from genome assembly GCA_007258455.2 of Sequoia sempervirens. NCBI lineage: Eukaryota > Viridiplantae > Streptophyta > Pinopsida > Cupressales > Cupressaceae > Sequoia > Sequoia sempervirens. The sequence goes on along the minus strand of VDFB02086081.1, from coordinate 403,469,091 downwards.
AGGTAAGCAGGAGGGAAGCAAGAGTGATTAAAAACTTTCTAAATTCCTATTGCAAAGCATTAGGGCAAAAGGTCAAATGGGACAAATCAGAGATCTTTTTTCTGAATACTCAACCAAGCCTTCAAAAGGACATTGCAAGAATCCTAAATCCAAAAATTACCACCCTTCTTGGTCGCTATTTCGGGATTCCATTATTTTTCGACATTAACAAAAATTTTTATTGGGACAAACTAATTAACAGTTGCAAGAACAAGTTGAGCTCTTGGAAAGGTAAATGGCTCTCATCAGCGGGAATACTCCTGTTAGTTAAAATGGTATTGTCAGCAATACCTATCTATTCGATGTCTTGTATTAAACTTCCTAAAGTTACTGAGGACACACTCACTCAAATAGCTAGGAGGTTCTTTGGAGTGGTGTGGGGGAGCAAAAAAAAATCCCTTTGCTTGCTTGGGATAAGATATGCCTTCCCAAGAGCTCTGGTGGAGTTGGTTTACACCGACTCTCCCTCATGAATCAGGCCATGGGGGCCAAACTGGTTTGGGACATCCATACTAAAGGTAAACAGAAATGGGTTAGAATTTTGACCATAAAGTACCTTGACTCTGAGGATCCAACTAGAATTCTTACAGTATTGAATCCCTCGAGAGGCTCAGCTATTTGGAACTTCATTCTTGATAGTAGGGACATCATATCTGATCATGCCACATGGGAAATCTGGGATGGACATAGTGCCTCATTCTAGCATGATTCTTGGGGTGGGAATGAACCAATAAGTGACTCACAAGGGCTAGAAGAGCTAAAAGAAGAAACAATTAGAGTATGGGGCAACAAGGTGGCCGATTATGGTAAGGAAGTAAATAATAATGGTCATACAAGCTGGGCTTGGAATGATCCCCAAAACCTTAATGCCCCTTGTCCTCAGAAGGTTTTGTTGTCCAAAATCCTCAAAGATAGGTTTTTTATCCCATCTAGTGATCAAGATCAGATCAGGTGGTGTGGATCGTCAGATGGGACTTACAAGTGAAGCTTGGTTACAAGGCCAAAGAAATAGTGATATCTCGTCAAGATTGGCCAAACAAGTTATTCTGGGGTAACCATTGTCTACCTAAGGCAGGGGTTTTTGCATGGCTGGCAGTGCAAAAATGGATTCTTACAAAGGATAGATTGGCCAAGTATGGGATCCAAGGCCCGTGAAGATGTAGCCTATGCAAAAACCATTGGGAATCAATAGACCACTTGTTGCTTTCTTGTCCATATGTGACAGATTGTTGGAACCAATTAAGAAATAAGATCAATTTCCAAAACCCAATTCCTTTGGATCTAGCAACTTGGTTCAAAATGTGGCCTCAAAAGAGTAGTAAAATAGTTTTCAACAGTATTTGGCAAATAACCCCCTCATTAGTAATTTGGGAACTGTGGAAGGAAAGGAATAGGAGAATTTTTCAATTTCAGGAGATGAACAAAGATAGATTATGGGACACGATGGAAAGAGCAATAGTTGAATTGGTGAATGAGTTTGCTAGGAGAAAGGAAGACACACATAAAATCTACACTAGGTGGGATGACTCTTTGATCAAACTTTTCCCCGGCCTAAAACCACCATCCATATGTGGGAGTAGCTCCCTTCAATCCAGGAAAGTAGCAAGAGCGTCAACTAAGTGGCAAGTCTTGGATCCTGGTTGGCTAAAAATCAATTTTGATGGTGCCTCACAAGGTAACTCGGGCCTTGGGGGGCTGGGTGTGTAGCTCAAAATTCTGAGGGAAAAGTGCTTGCAGTAAAATCAATTTCCTTGGGCAGTTGCACAAACAATGAGGCCGAATTCAGGGTAGCAACAATTGGGTTGTAACTAGATCGGAAACTTCTCTATAACCAGATCCATCTAGAAGGCGATTCCCTCATTACGATCAATGCTATATGCAAAGGCTCCACACTAAATTGGAAATTAAATCATTTGCTCTAACAGATTAAAGATTTGGCTATGGGCTTTACAACCATCAAACTTAGTCACATTTATAGAGAAGGTAACACTGAGGCAGATGCGTTGGCTAAGGAAGCCGTGTCAATGGACAACTAGGAAATAAAGGGATCAATGACTAGGATGACAAGATGGAAACACTTTTATGTTGGTGGCTCCTGAACAAGGTGTGTGACATTGCTAGGATGTCAGGCCCATCATGTTTTATAATGTAATCATAATCATCTACTAAAAATTTTAAAAAAGAGAAATTATTATTTCGAATGGGTGACACCCCACACTCAGATGTAGAGGACACCCCATTCTTGAAGCATCATCAGACTCATGTGGTGACAACGCTAGGTACATCAGTGTGTTTACTTTGAATGAAAGTTGGTTTAAAGCCATTAATCACTACATTCATACTACATAGAAACCAAACAAACATTGAATAGAGGTTTCTAGAAGGAGAATAAAGAGGAAGAAGGCATGGAGACACCACTGGCCATTGAATGATCGAAGCAAATGCAAGCGTTCCGCGGGGAAGTTACAAATAAGTGGCTGATAGGCTTACTTCAATCGACCCATCTGCTCATCCTGGTAGTTGTCAAACATGTTTTGGGACCTAAATTTCTGAATGCTTTCCACAGGGCGTGAGCCAACACAAAAATTCTGGCAATGTTTCTTGTAGTTCTTCTAAATATGGGTGTATCTAAAGCATTAGGTAAGAAATTGACCCAAATGTTGTTTATTCATGCATGGCTGGGAGAGATTGACATGGCATTGGACAATGTTGATGAGGATGAAAATATCCCAATGCCACAAAATTACTACATGTTGTGTGTGAGGGGCCGCGAGGTCATGAAATTTCTGCTTATTCGCACCATTGACCCGGAAGGCTTTGAGAAGCTATGGGTAGTAAGAGATAGGAACATATTTTTCCTTCTCAGAGCGGAAAAGCTGACAACAAACCTGCCAAAGGGTTGGGTAAAGAGATATATTGAGGATGAAGAATTAGAGGAAAATTTCGATGTTGATGACTTTCAAGAATGGGACCTAGGAGAAGGTGAGGAATGGCTAGAGAATGACTAGAGGGACCCTGAAGAGAAGGCGAAAGCTGAGGCACATAGAAAGTGTGGCCCAGATTGCCCCACAATTGCTAGCTGCAAGGCTTACCTGAAGCACTGCGAAGAAGTGGATGCAGAAGAAGGCATTTGAGGTCCAGCCAGTTTCTTTTTGGTTTTGTTTACTTTTTCAGTTTATAGTCCTCTCCTTTGGTTTGTATAATTTGACTTGGTGTCGTGTCTGGGCTTATGGTTTCGTAACTGGTTTTTTGGTTTTGCTGGTTTGCCTGTTACTGTTGTGGCAACCATTTTTATAATGTTATGTAAACTTTTCTCGGATGGTTCTGGAGGTCAGTATTACAGAAAAGACTTGTCAGTCTACCTTTCTAGCTCTCGTGTAAATTTTCTAAAATCTATACATCAGTACTGCCCCTAGCAGTGTTAACCGACCAAAAAAAAACATATTGGCATTGTTTTGCATCTCTATAAATCTAAAAAAATACAAAAAAAAATTAGTCATTGTGCATATCATTTAGATCTCATAAAATTAAATTTGAAAATTAAAAAAAATTGCATTTCAACCTAGGTCTTTGCATACATTATTTCATTACATTTTGACATCACATTTCTAGAAAATTTGAAATTGAAACTTACTGCCTTAGACCTAGAACTAAAAGACATTACTGAAAGATTGAAAATCATTCAAAAATAGTTTAAACATACCTAACTAGGACCCATTCACCTTTATTGGTGAATTAGTCCTTGGTAAGGTCAAACTTGAACCTTCTAGCACATGAAAAAGCATTAAAAATCACTCAAAAATCAACAAAAACATCTCAAAAATACCTAACTAGGACCCATTTTCCCTTACTGGTGAATGAGTCCCTGTTAGCTCTTAATTTGCATTTTCTAGAAATTAAAATCTCAGTTTTAGGCTTTTGTTTGCTGCTGTTTCCTTCTTGTTTCAATTTCCTGATTTGCTATTTCATCAAATTCATTACACATAGCTTAAATTACTTCATTTCAGTGCATCATCAAAATTCAAAATTGCATTCAAGCATTTCATTTTCAATTTATTGCATTGTGTAATCATTAAATTTCATTACTTAGAAACTAAAAATTGCATTTCATTCTAGGTTATTGCATTGCCCCTTTGCTATTTTAGGGTTTGCACACTGGGGTTGTATAACTTGTATGAGCTTTACAACTTGGTGCCCTATTATAAATACTATTGTAAGATTTAGTTTGAGTCTCATTTCATCCCATGATATCTCACTAGCCATGGATCTTGGGATTCATAACTCTCTTTCTAATAGTGTTGATAATCAACCCTCCATGGCTCATAGTTTGCATACTTCATTTCCTATGATTTCATCTCCTACAACCAATGTGCTTAATGTTACCAACACCATCTCTACCATCCATACATCCACTCAATCTTTGGGGTCCACTCAAATCTAAGGTGGAATTCCAATTCCATCTTCTATGATACCAATGTCCATTCCTACATACACTAGTACACAACACACAACAACCTTTCAACCTACAATAACCTTTCAACCTACAAAAACCTTTCAACCTACAACAACTTTTCAACCTACAACAACCTTTCAACCTACAACAACTATTCAACCAACCACAACAATCATACCTACTAGCACTATGTACACTTCCATAGGTATTCCATAGGAAATACTTCTAGTCTTGTCCATTTGAACACAATAAATCCTCAACAATCAACCTTCACCAACTTGCAATTCACTAGTCCTTTGCACACATATACCACTCCACCTTATTACCCTCAACCTTACAACCAAAATGATCTTATCCTTAATTACCTTTTGCAAACTATGACATCCCTCCAACAACACATTGCAACTTTACAACAAAAGAACAATAGCCAACCTTTGCAATGCATTAAATCCAACCCGCTATCTTTTGACATATTAAGAGTGCAACTTCCACAAGGTATAAAATTTGATCAATTTGAGAAATATGGTGGAAAAGGAGATCCTATAAGCCATCTTTCTGCTTTCACAACCTTGTGTAGTGATTTCATATTTGAGGATAACCTTTTGGCTAAGCTATTCCCTAGGTCCTTGAAGGATACTACTTTAAAATGGTTTTCTTCTTTGCTGAACAATTCAATTCGTTAATTCAATGAACTCATTGATTTATTTTACAACCACTTTCATATTCACATGGGTCCCAAGATGACCCTTTTTGATTTAATGACATGTAAACAAAAAGATGATGAGAAAGTAACTAGTTTCATATCAAGATACCAAACACTTTATTATAAGTAAACGTTAAGATTCTTGATTTCGACCTTCAACGAATGTTTATTTCCAACTTACAAGATAAACTCCAAGCTATGAAACCCTCTACCCTCTACCCTATGTCTCTCCCCTCTACCCTCTCTCCTCTACCCTTAAACCCTTAAACCCTTAAACCCTCTACCCTCTACCCTCTACCCTTTTCCCTCTATCTCTCTCCCACTCCCTCCCTCTCTCTCTCTCTAAAGTCTATCCCTCCTACCCCTCTCCCTCTCTCAAGTCTCTCTCTCTCTCTCTCACTCCTATGTCCCTCCTCTCTACCCTTAATCCTCTACCCTCTACCCTCTACCCTTAAACCCTTAAACCCTCTACCCTTAACCCTCTACCCTCTATCTCTCTCCCACTCCCTCCCTCTCTCTCTCTCTCTCAAGTCTCTCCCTCCTACCCCCTCTCCTCTCTCATGTCTCTCTCTCTCTCTCCTCTCTCTCCCCTCTACAAGCCTTAACCTCTTCCCTCAACCTCTATCTCTATCCCACTCCCTCCCTCCCTCTCTCTCTCTCTCTCACTCCCTCTATCTCTTCTCTACCCTTAACCATTAACACTTAAAAACCCTCTCCCTCAATTCTCTCCTCCTACCCTCTCCCCTCTCTCAAGTCTCTCTCACTCACTCACTCCCACTCCTTTTATGTCTCTCGTCTACCCTTAACTCTCTACCTCTACCATTAACCCTTAAACCCTCTACCCTCTACCCTTAACCCTCTACCCTCTATCTTTATCCCACTCCCTCTCTCTCTCAAGTCTCTCCCTCCTATCCTCTCTCCCTCTCTTAGTTTTATCTCTCTCTGTCACTCACTCTTATCTCTCTCCCCTCTACCCTCTATCTCTCTCCCACTCCCTCCATCTCTATCTCTCCCACCCACTCCATCTATCCCTCTCCCCTCTAACCTTAACCCTAAACCCTAAACCCTTAACCCTTAAACCCTAAACCTTTAAAAACCCTCAACCCTCTACCCTTAACCCTCTAACCTCTCTCTCTCTCTAAAGTCTCTCCCTCCTACCCCTTCTCCCTCTCTCAAGTCTCCCTCTCTCACTCACTCACTCCTTATATGTCTCTCTCCTCTCACCTTAACCCTCTATCCTCTACCCTTAACTCTTAAACCCTCTCCACTCTACCCTTAACCCTCTACCCTCTACTCTCTATCTCTCTCCCATTCCCTTCTCTCTCTCTCTCAAGTTTGTCCCTCCTACCCCCTCTCCCTCTCTTAGATCTCTCTCTCTCTCTCTCACTCACTCACTCCTTCTATCTCTCTCCCTGCTACCCTTAACCCTTAACCCTCTACCCTTAACCCTCTACCCTTAACCATCTACCCTTAAACCCTCTTCCCTCTACCATCCACCCAATACCCTCTACCCTCAACCCTAATCCCTCAACCCTATACACTCAACCCTCTACCCTCAACCTTAAACTCTCAACTCTCAACCCTTAAACCCTCTACTCTCAATCCAATACCCTCTACCTTAATCCCTCAACCCTATAAATTTGACCCTCAACCCTAATCCCTCAAACCTATACCCTAAACCCTCTACCCTCTACCCTCTACCCTAAACCCTTAAACCTTCTACCCTCTACCCTCAACCCAATACCTCTACCCTCAACCCAATACCCTAAACCATCAACCCTATAGGTCCTCAACCCTATACATTGGATCCTAAACCCTCATCTATCTCCGTACCTCACTCCTCTTCTCTCCTCTCTATCTCACTTCTCCCTCCATCTATCCCTCCATCCATCCCTCCCTCTCTACCCTAAACCCTATACCCTCAACCCTTAAACCCTTAAACACTTAACCTTGATCGAACCTGTTGGAACTGTAAAAGTCTGGTGATTTTACATTCATATTTTTCCAAATAGGTCCTACCTTGAACACATTTCCCTCTCTTCATGCATATTTTCTCCATATTTTCCCATGTTGCTCCATAATTCCATCGGGTCCGCTTTTTTCACATTTTTGTTCCCATTGGCATAGGTTCATTATTGTCCCCTCGATCAATTTGCATTTTCTGCTTACATGAGTTTGTGTTGCCTATTGACAAGACTCATTTGATGTCATGGCGATTTGATTTTCATTCATAGGCAGCTTTCGACAGGACTTTCTCTCGGTCTCAGCAACAAAGGATGATACATATATCGGTAAGAGTTTTTGATATGCGGAATGATGTCTCATCAACTTCGTTTTGTCTCACTGATGGAGCTTGAAAGGTTTCTTTATTGTGGCTTTCGGCGAGAGGTTTGTGTCATCTTGGCGAATAGAGGTGAGCTCGGGGTGACTTTCGGTGAAAAAAAGTGTATTCTACAAGATTTCTCCCCGATAGTTGAAAGTCACATCGACATTCATGGGGCATATAGACTTGTTGGCGAGAAAGGATTTATGTCACAGTGACACATAAGGGGAATAAAGGGGTTTCGGTATGACTTAGTGAACCCTGTGAGACCTCTCCCCGATAACAATATATCTTGGTGATGCACACAGGATGAAAGGAACATATCGGTAAGAGTTAGCAATATCGACATGAGGTCTCGGCGAGTGACCTCCGGTCTCGCCAATGGAACACAACGAGATTTTTGTCGGCATGAAGATTGATTTTTCTCAGCGACACACAAGATGGTTGACAACTTTCGGTGTGACTCAAAGCATTCTATGAGAGGTCTTCCCGATATCAGTTTGTCTCAGTGAAGCACATAAAACAAAAGGGATTTCTATCGGTGTGAGATTGATGTTGTCTTGGAGACCTAATATGAGCTCGGGTTGTTTCGTTGAGATGAAGGTTGGCCGATATGTTATCTCCCCAAAAGCGATAAGTCAGAGTGACAAGTTTAACCACGGGGCTTTCGGTGAAACGTAATATGATCTTTGAGATGTCTCCCTGACATCATAGAGCTACATTGACGATAAATAAAAGAAAAGGAGCACATCGGTGAGAGAAGTCTTTGTGTCTCACCGATTGGAAATAACATAACATATGGGCTCTCGGTGAACATAATGTATCTAGTATGATATTTCTCTGACAGTAAGATATCACAGCGAACAACAACGACCAAAATATGATTAATGATTTAATTGCCTTCGACATACTAATGGGGATGTTACATCGAATGATTGACGAAGTCTCAAGCACTATGGCTGAAATGAGGATTTCTAAATGCTGTTGTAGGCCGACATGGGGATTTTCTTGATTATAACGATTGATTGATTTGGTTTTTTTTCAACATGGAGTTTCAAAGTGATATGTTTTTCTCATGCTGGTGTATAAATATGCACTCCCTAATGTAATATCGGACATCATATTTTAGAATAGATAGAGTAGATTAGGAATGGCTACAAGAGAATAAAGTTCTCATATCAGAGGCTATGTTGCATGTTTTCAAATGGTGATTTCAATGAAATTTAGCTAGTGTGGTAGGTTATTCCTGGTGTCAATTGTTTGTTGAGTCTATTGAAAAGCACTGCTAAGCTGTCTCCATGATTGATTCTTTCTGGTTGTTTAAATTGTTTTAACAAGTTTACTTTTAGTTTATCAGTGCACATTTGTTGTTTCTATATGATTGATTAACTAGTTCTCTCAAGGAGAGATTAAATCCTTTTGGTTGGTCACAATAATCAGGAAGATTCATCTAGATTATTAAAGTAGAGCTTAGTGGTCATAATCTTGCATGTTTATACAAGTTATAAATAGATCATATGCTGACAATTTGAGCTTTTGCCAGAATAAGTTTCCCACCTCTGTTTCATTTGACTCCACATACCCAACAGGGCACTGGTCTCTGCACTTCATCATTTTGAATTCATTCAGTTTCTTTATATCTGTTAATTGAGCATTTTAGGATTTAGATCAGAAAATTTTTGCTGCTATCATGTTGACTTCATTTGTTCACTTCCATCTGCCATTGTGGACAAATCACTACAAGAAAGATAATCATAAGTACATAAAGTCTGCTTCATTTAGTTAGGTACACCCGTCTAGGTATTGCAGCACCCAAAGAGTAGAAGGTTGAAAGCTTTTGACCTTGTTTGTTACCCTAAAGCGTATCAAGAGATTGGCAGCCTCTTGAGGCATTTCGCCTGTGTTTTTGAGAGCTAACAGAACCCATCAAAAATTTGCTTCAATTCCATTTAGAAATCTTTAAATATTTGGATTAGACTAATGTTTCTAGGATTAGGGTTTGTGTTGTCAAAACCCTTCTAAATTAAATTTTGAATCTAAAAATCTTGACTGGCATTCTATTTTAATGTTGACCTTCTGATGAAAGTTCTCGATTATCTAAGTTATAACTCATGCTATCAATTTCATTCTTTTACCGGCCCCTAAATCCTAATGATACCAGTTGATACCCATGGTCATTTTAAAATGAAATCTCTTATGAAAACTCGCCTAAGTCTGGGGCTAGGTTTTAATATTTGACTAGGGTCTTAACCCATATATTCATGTCCCTAACCATCGTCTACCTAGTAATGACCCCATTTTTATACTAACATTTGTGGCATGTGTAGATTTTGGTTATGTAATGACCGTTCAATCATCGCAGGCCAATCTCGACCATTCCCTAACCGCCCACTACATTTCATTCTTCATTAAAATAATCAAGTAGGCTGGTGGACAGTTTCTGTGTGTCATATCTAGTGGTGGGTCCATTTCTTCAAAAGGATTAGTAGGTAGAGCTTTGAGAAATATCAATGACCGATGTCATAACGCGTGTCTTTATCTGGGTTGTTCCCCACATGCCCGTTTATTCTATATATTGTAGTGGAGTAATCACATAGGATAGTGGGTGTTGGAAATGTGTTACCTTTATATGGTTGGCTTGACATCCTTTTGTGATTGATGAGCGGTATCAAAAGGAGATCTATAGTGGTTGTTGGGTGATGTGGTCAAATCTCCATCACTCCCCACCACCCCGTTAGCTTTTATTTGATACTTATAAAATGTCATGGGATAGTGGGCGAGATGACACTTGTTGTTTCATGGAGGGACCCACCAGGCTTTGAGAATGTGAATGTTTTATAAGAAAAGAGATCAACGGTTGATGGTGGGTGACATGGGTCAATCTTGACCACACCCCAACATCTTGTGTGGGGCCCACTTGTACCTCTTGTTCCTCAGTGGGCGAGTGAGTGACTTCCATGTGGAATATTTTAAGGGCTCTAATGGACTTTAGTGGAGATAAAGTAGTACTAAAATTTAGCTGAGATGACACTAAGATTAAAATAGGCACCATATTAGAACTAGTTTATTTTTACATGTGTTTTGAGATTTGGGAAATGATTTTTGATTGCGACCGTCAGTTCTATCAGAAGCTGGTATATGTGGGAAGGTGAAATTGAAGTAAGGAAGAGTACGGGCTGATATTCTAAGATTGAATCAAGATCACTCCCTATTGTCCTACTATGATGAAATGCAAGTGTATTAATTCCCACAGGAAAGCGGCTAAATATGGCACAATAAGATTTATTTAATGCTAAGTATGTGATTAAATGTACAAGTAGAGTGGATGTATATCCACTTGGGGTTTTCAAATTAGGAAAATGCATCAATCTCATTCAAATTAAGCTTTGTCATAATTAATTACTCTGATGGTAACTATTCATTGATTTCTCTTAATGTGTGATCAACGACTGATGTTAAAAAATAAAGTAGCCTATTGTTAGCTTGCTTGCACAAGCTTTTCTTGAGTATTAATGGTTGGCACACTTGAATGGATCAATATAATGAGGAATGATGGCCATATTTTCTTCATAGTTTGCAATTAGAAGTTAAAAATCAAGTTGACTCTATGAACAGGTAGGAAAATAATTTATTTGATAGAAGGTTGTAGAGATATCATGTTAAACCTTTCCCTGAGATTATTTTAAGACAAAACTTGTGAGGGTGTTTTTGCAAGTTTGGAGTCACCTTATTTTTGTTCTGCTCATTGTGAAAATGAGTAATCCAAACGAGTCTATCAAACCAATCCAAAGGTCTAGAAGATTGACTTTTTTTGAGTCCATAGATAATGCTCTTGAAACACCAAAGGAGAAGAAAGCATGCAAGAAGTCTAAAAGACTACTATCAGGAGCATGTATAATTTGAGAGAGGACCTGTTGTGCAATTTTTTACACACGCCCCACTTGGAGTAGGGACCCTCTTTTATGATTTTGGATGTCTCTAGGACCTTTGGTTTTTATTAGATTTATCCTTTTAAGGTCTTGGGATGTTGGTCTTGCTTGCCTTGGTCTTGCCCTAAAGGTTGAAATGATCAAACTTGGTTTTAAATGGAAGTCCGGGTTTTGCCCTGGGTCCGGGATTTTCTGGTTCACCCAGATTTTCCCAGGTCTTGGTCCATCGTTTGGTCATTGTCGGATTTTTCAAAGTCCAGGTTTTTGGATGAATCCGAGATTTTTCGGGTCACTCGGATTTTCCCGGACTGCGTCAGAGTCCCGAAGGGTGCGTTATCCATGGAATTCGTGCTCACTCGGATTGTCCGTCTGGCTCAGTTTTTTCTAAAGTTCCGTTTTGAGCTCGGGTTTCCGGATTTCCTTGATACATCTTATCAGCCATTAATGCTTGAGGTACGTCCTCTCTGGCGTGATTGTGAGCGAATTTAAAGGCTTTTAGTGTTCTTCATGATTTCATTATTCATTTGTCATCTGCTCTAGCGCTTAAGTGTGTTCATTTCGAGCTTTGGTCATTGGATTTGCTCTGCTTGCGTGTGGATTCCTTGGGCATTCGTGTTTGATATTGTCACCATTTGGGGCACCCTGGTTTGCACTGATTTCATTGGGCTCGAAGTTCATTCATATTTAACTCATGGTAAGTCATCGTGGACTTCTCCCTTTGTTTTGCGCTTTGATTAAATCTTTCAAGTTGTTGATTGGTGGTTATTTGGGTCGGCCCTTGTTTATTTCCATGATCGCATATTTATCGAATTAGGGTTTGAACTCACCTTTCTTCGGGTTTAAACGCCTGCACTGTGTATCCCCTCATTTATTGATTGAATTTTGGGTATACCCTTGTGACTGGGTGCTCTTGTTAGGGCCTTGCCTTGTTGGCGTGTAATCTGCTATATTTTGTGAAGATTAGGGTTTTGATATGTTTGCCCAGTTGTTAAATTCAGTGCATTCATCATGATCCTCTTGTCTTGCATCTTGCTCGGCCTTGTGTGCAACATGTGAGACCCCAACGTGCCCTAGTTTCATCACTTTGAAGAATTGTGTCTGAATTTCAAGCTTGCTTTAGCTATCATGGCGGAGGTTCAACTGTCAAACTTAGGGCATCGTTATTTTGTTGCAAGGATCTACCATTCGTGATTTATTAGGAGTTTAATTCATGTGCAACCAAGATTTGGCTTATTGGGCTTGAATTCACGTTCCTTGGATTCAGATGGGGGGTTTATATGGTCATTCGATTAATGGTCAGCATGTCAAATGATCGTCGGGTTTCTGAGGTGTCCGCAGAATTCCCGTGCGACTGGATTTTCCTAGATTTGTCCATTTTCCCGAAGTATGATGAATTCCCAGAATTTAAAGCTGTCCGCGGAAATCTGAACTATCCGGATTTTTTCGGTTTTCTACCTGGTTCTGATTAAGTTTGATTTTCGAGGTTGAAGTAATGAATTAAATTTTGGATGATGATTTCTTTTAGGATAATCATGCATCTCTTTTGTCTGTATTAACAATTTATTTGATGAATGATGTCTTGGCAGCAGGAGTCCATCTGGGTCGGATTTCTCTGAATTCTACCTTGACTGGATTTTCCCGGATTACTTTGTTTTTCTGGATTATTTCATTTTCCCGGATTTTCAAGATTGATGATTAATGATTGATCTTAATGATTTTATGTGGTTTCAAGGCTAACCTTTGATTGAGATATGGATGATAATTGGATTCTTATGAGGCTCTTTTATGAATGCAGGCTGAATTAAGCAAGGCAGTGGCAGGAAAGGCCAAGGGAGATACAGTGGGATCATCAGTTTCATATACTGAAAAGATCAGGGTGGATGTGAAGAGTCAGTTGTCGGACAGTAAGGTGGCTTCAGTTTGGTCAGAGGTCTCAGATACTAATGTAGGAGCCTGGAGATATGAAGAATTTAAAGAAAGGTTAGTTCAGAAAGATTTATCAGTCTTGACCAAGGGGATGGTGAAGTCTAGACTGGCTCATGTGGCCGGATTTCCCCCTGTAATTCAATGCTATGAATTGATATTAGAGTGTGCCCGACATTATGACTTTGACACACAGAGGATTGTTAGCACTGATGGGAGGGTGTTGGAAAACTTTAATCCAATTTCCATTGCCCAAGCATTTGATATGCCAGACTTGCCATGTGTGTGTGCTTTGGACATGGATTTGGCCAGAACTTACTATGAGGATGAGCCTACCAAAGCCCAGCAGATGATCAATTCCTAGCTCTAAAGGCCAAAATCTCATTTCTCTAAGTTTCCCAAATAGTTGCACAGGGTCAAGTTCAGACAAGATATATATGATGCAATCACGTTGTTGAGCAGGGTAGCTAGTTTGAGGAGTGTTGGGGTGTTGGAGAATTGGATGGTGCATGTCATCAACAAGATTGAGCAAGGTATTAATTATCATTGGGCAGGGATTATAAGTGCAATGATTGACAGGCAACTAAGAGATGTGCTGGAATCAAAGAAGTTTACCATGTCATCTTATGTGGTATATGTGCTTGCTAGATTTTATCCATACATGGGATTGAACCCAAAAGGAACATTTGGGCAAGATGTCATCTATGAGGTGTACCCTGAGTTGCACCTAGGGAATCATAATTATAGGGGAGTAAATGATGCATTTACTATGCATATTACTAGGTTGCTTCAGAATGCAGACCATGTGAGAATTTCCTATGGAGCAAAGGAGCTGATAAAGAAATATGGAGCTTGGTTTATACAATTCCCTACCTTCTCCTATATCAGGATCGATGGATGTCCAACTGCTCCATACAGACTGCCAAGATATCCTACCGACCATGTCATACTTTTGGAGGTTACTCGACAGGTATGTGATTTTGATGCCATTGTTAAAAGAGAGAAGCACAAAATAGGGTTTGGTGGGGATTTTCCTTTGAAAATTGGTATAGCTGAGGTTTTCCCTTCAATCCAATCGACTCATGCATTAGGAGAGGAATTGAGTACTTATGGTTTCTCTTTCCATTCTAAGAGGGCAAGCTTTGATATTACTGGTGAAGCACAGAAGAAAGCTACCAAAGAATATCACCATAAAGATGATCTAGAGGACTATTGGGCGAATAGCAAGGATGATTTTGAGGTGAGAAAGAAAAGATATTCTAGGCTTCTAGCTAATGTGATCAGAATGTACAATGTCAAGTTGATTCCTGATCAGTTGGAAGATGATGGAAATTTGGTCTAGGATCATGCATATGAATCAGTTAAAGACAGGCCCATTGGAGATATAAATTGGTCAAAAAAGGAAATAACTGAGCTGGAGGAATTAATGGCTCCTATTATGAAATCTACCAAGTCCTAGCTAAAGCATAAAGTATGGGAATTGGAAAGTGAAAAGGTACCCTATACCTTCAATTTGATGGGAAATTTGAATGCCCATTCCACTTCAGAGGAATCCGGTGAGGATGATTCTGCTAGCAAAACTAAGGTGAGCTCACCTTTCAAGATTAAAATTAGAGGCCCTAAGGAAGATGAGCCGGAAAAGAAAAGAAAACCTAGGGGAAAGAAGAGGAGTCATATTGTGAAAATAGGTAAGTCTGCTGAAGAGGAGGAACTTGAGAAAGCCGAGAAAGAAGATGCTCCTCCAGAGCCAAAAAGGGAAAGGACAACTAGGGCTTCCAAGAAGAAAGATCAAGAAACTTCTGGGGATAAGGTGGGTCCTCATGTGGTCGATGTGGAGAGCTTAGGGGAGAAAACTCAGGTTTACTCGAGAAGGTCAAGAACTCCATCTCCCAAGGAGACTATGCAAAAAGTAGATCCTCTTCCGATGGCAGCCACTGTGGAGCAGTAGAAAGACACCTCTCCTTGGTTGGGTATACCTGAACAGATGACTCATAAAGAGCATGAGACCAGTGAGGAAGCAGAACCATTTAAGGATGGAGAACTTTATGGTGCAGCTGCTGAGCTTGAGGTTGGAGGTGTGGAAGTGCATCCTTCTCTGTTAGTACAGTATGAGGATTCTCCTCCTGCAAGTAGCAAAGATAACAGATCCCCTGAGAAGGAGGATGTTCTTGTTAAGACTCCATCACCCCTGCAAGAAGAAGAGCCAGAGTTGGAAAACAGAGGTGATCAATCTCCTGAAAAGGAGAAGGATGAGACGGTAGGTCAATCCCTTGAAGAGTTCAAGAAGGATGAAATCCGGGTAGATCCTGTTGTTCTGGATTGGCTAGACAAGGAGATCAGGAGGAAGCAGGTCATTGTTGAGGACACTCCTCTTAACTGGGATGAGATGTTGGCTAAGATTGGAAAAGGAAAGAAGAAGAAGGTAGCCAAGGTGATTTCCAAGTTTGAAGGAGATGAAGCTAGTAACTAGGTTATCCATGTTGCTACCCCTGCTGGTGATAAGAGTAGAGATGAGGTCACCAGGAAAGATTATGATGTACATACCATTAATCTTGGGCCCACTTCTATGGAGCAAGACATTGAAGAATATGAAGGGTCCAGTGCAGTGATCATTGGAAGATTGAGGAAGGAAACATAGTCAAAGCATGAATTAAAGAAGGAGAATGAAAGGCTTAGGAAATGTTTAGAAGATTTAATGAAGCCTTTGCAGTCTTTTCACCCATTCTCCTCTATTGCTGCTGGTTTCCTACTAAAGGAGACCATTTCTGAAATAGAAAGGATGAAGGCTTCTACCACGACTATAATAGATTGGTTGAAGGAGGTACAGACTAAAGGAGATGATGCAATAAAAGAGATCCTTTCAACTGGAAAAGATGCAATAAAGGCTAAGGATTTATTAGAGCATGTTTTATCTTAGGATAAGGAGGATATTGATCTCTCATTGCAGAAAACCAAAGAAATCATGGGGTATGGTACGAATCAGTTGGTCGTTGATGGAATCCTTCCTTCATCTAGGGTTAATGAGCCTTGGGAGTGGTTTGAGGCCCTGCAAATCAGACAGAAAACCATCAAGAAAATTTACAAGCAAAGGAAGTAGATGGATGGTGGTTTAACCAATTTTTATGATGGATGCATCGCCTTCTTTGAGATAATGACTGGCAGGAGGAAGATCGCCCCTAAATACCCAAGTTTAGAACAATTGAGGGAATGGTGGCATGATGTCTATGCCCCTGATATTGAAAATTCTATAACAGGGCACCAATTGGATGATGCGGCTACTTATTTGGCTGTGGTGGATAAGTACTTAGCTTATAAGGGTGATTGGGATACAACGGTTAAGCAGTCAAAGGAATAAATTGGATCAATTGAATGTTGGCTCAAAGTCCTACCCTTGCCACCTGTTACTGAGTTGGATAAGGTATTTTTGAAATTTCACGAATCGTTGGATCAGAACAAGGATAAAGGAGGCGGTAATTAATGCTAGCTTGAGGATTTGTGCTTCCCTATTATTATAGGGCATGTGTTGATCTGAGCTGCATTGGGGAATTTGTTTTGGCCGACCTTGATGATGTATCAACATTTAATGTGTGCCTTATTTTGAAATTCCTAAGGCCGACTTGTTTTGGCTGTTTTATTTTGTAAATGTTTGGCTGGGCCGACATGTTTTGGGGGTTCTCTATAAATGGCATTCCTGCCTCATTTGTAAGGAGTTAGTTAGATAGATAATAGAGACAAGCTAGATTAAGAAAGAGCTAGAGCATTCTATAGTAGAGATAGTAGTTAGTTCTTTGAAGCAAGTGCTGTAACATAGAACAGTGGAATTGTTGCTACATTTTGGTGATCTAATACAATTGAAGGCATTGTGGTTTCTCTGGTGAATTCTTTGTGTTAGTTTATCTTGCATGGTTCCTGTTGTTCCATCTTTGAAATTGCTTGAAGATAATAGATTTGATGTTAGATTTAGAAGTGGATAAGTTGGGTAAATGATGTTCATGGTTTTATGCTTGGAATGTTTGTAGCAATCTCTGGTCTATACTCCTAGTAACTATCTGATTGTAGTAGACTGGTGAAGTCAACCTAGAGCATACATCTATTTATGCTTAGTTCGATTGTGGATGAATTTCTATGATTTGAAAATCTGTATGCCTTGGAATATTGCACCTTTCTTGTGATATTGCATTGTGGGTTAAGCAGGATTTGGTTATTTGAGATTGGTCCATTCCAGGAATTTATCATTTGCATTGTTTATTTTAGAAATAGTTTAGATTTCGCTATATCTCTTACACCCTCATCTTTTGATACTTTTTTTTGGATCATCTGGTTAGATTTAGGATTTAAGATCATAATATTGCAAAATTTGACAAGTTGGAAAGATACAGTTTGCTTGTGGTAAGGTCCGATTGTGATTACCAACATTTTCACATATTATCTGAGTTGTTTATGCACTGTCAAAACCTGACACCCGAGAGACCTTGGGGTGATTTTTAGTAACTTGTTGAAAATTACCTTTCAAGAGAGATAGAATATTGCATTCTGTTTGAGTTGTTGCTGTGCAGAAAACACCATCAACAGGACCATTTCAGAATAATTGGTCAAGTTTAAGGGAAGAAGTCGGTCATTCCTATGAAGAAAGAAAAGAAAAGAAACAAGTTTTGTAAGGCTTACCTGGGGAGACATAGTTCTCCCATTGAGGTTCCTGATATCCCTTCTGATGGTGGAGGTGACATTGATCTGGAGTACGTCCATTATCTCATTTCCCTGGTGCCTTCTAGAGACCCTAATGAGGAAGCAATGATGGTTCCTCCAATTTCATCACAAATAAGGAGTTTGCAAGCATACTCTAATGCTAACGACTCAGAGTAGCATCCCCACCCTATTTTTGTTTTTGATGAAACCATAGCCATTGCATCAGGATCATCCCCTTTAGCATGTCTGTGGTTTTTTTTTTAAAGTTCTAATGTGGAAATATTTTGGGCTGGTGTACTGGAGAAGTGTTAGACTCCTTAACTTTTACGATACGTATCCTTTTTCTTGGTGGTATATAAGTTTTTTATCTAGCTATGAATGGAGAATCTTCTTTGGTCAACATGGAAAAGGTGTTTTGGAACTGTTGCAACAATGAACTATTCCTTTTAGAAGGTTGGTCGGTCTACTTCAACTAAATCATGCTTGATTTTTTTGTCTTTTGCTTCCCCCTTCTCTGAAACAATTGCATGTAATTAACTACGGAATATCTCAAACTTTGGTGAAATTAGTCATAAAATGAAATTGTAATTATAATTCAGTAGGTTACTTGTTGCTCCCTTGTTCTATAACAGTGATTTTAGGGTTGATTCCAAAGTGGTTTTTTGGGTAGTGGGTTATTTAGGGGTAGGTCACACAGGGATTATAAACAACATAGAATAGTTTGGTGATAAGTCTTAGTTTCAAGTTTGTCAATATGTCTGTGTAATATCAATGGTAATACTAACAATATAGAATGGAAATAGTGCAAGTTCAGCACCGTTTTACTCTCCTATGTACTGGTTTTTATAGATTATGAATAAAATAATCAAGGCTATCTTATTCTTCTCTATCAATTTTAGATGGATGTGTGTTTCTATTCTTGTTTATTGATTCAAATAATTAATGGAAACACTTTAATATGAATATAGATTTATATTAGACCATGCACTAGGATGTTAGTATCAAGTAAAAGGTTAGAACACAATGTTGAAATACTGTAATGCAGTAATTCAGAACTTCATATAATGTCATGTGTGAAAATTACTATCAAATTATATGGGTATTGACTTCATTCCAAGGATAAGGCACTGAAAAAAGATAAGTAATTATGTTACATTATGATGATTAACTTGGCCACTACCCATTTATTCAATTAAATTTTATAAAAATGGGTTATAATGCTATGTAGTTTTACCATTCTCATGCTCTAGAAGTGAACTATGCTTGAGAAGCAACCAATTTCTTATGACATGTTTTACTAACCAAGCCTTCATATGAGAATCATCTGTGTAAATCATGGTGTTATTGATATAAATGTGTATAGGAATGAATTTTCACCCCTTATGCAAATTCCCCTTTTACACTTCCTTACCTTAGAAAACCAAATTTGAAGGTGAAAATCCACATCAACCTTCTGCCTTCATTCCGCTTGGCTTTTGTTTTGTGCATTAGAAAAATAATAACTGTCAAGGACACCCACACAACACACAAATGTCCGCAAAACATGCTTATGTCCCTAACGGATTCCTACATCTAAAGCCTAGAAAGGAATTACACTTCCCATTGGGGCTGATTTATAACACCTCTCTTCGACCAAGCAACAAAAATATGGCCATTTTTCTCATTCTCCCTTCAAATTCACTCTTCATTTTTCCATTTCAACCTCTAACCACTCAACTTGATCATCTTTTTGCACTCCCTAAGCATTATAGCATTCACTTCTTGCATTCTAAGACTTCAAGCAACACTCTGTCACTCCATAGCAGCATCAACAACACTCCATAAAATTCATAGAGCAAGTGTGGATTGATGCCATTGCAACAGAGGCTTGAGTCCTCTCATTTTCTCCTCCATTAGCTAGTGAGCTCTTGGTGGACGTGGTAAGATTTTCACTCCTCTCCTCTACTATTTGGTTGAGTAGCATAATATTATTTTGTAGTGTTATTGTGTTCTTTAATTTTATTCTCCCTTTATCATACTTTTCTCTACATTTGCTATCTTGGCTTTCTATGGAGGTGGAAACACCAAAACAGGGGTCTAACTGAGGCAGACCCCTATACAATCCCCCCAACAATTCTCCTCTTTCTTGTATGTAGGTGGACATGCTTTGTGGAGCTAGCTAGTGAACAAGTACCTTTGTGAGATAATTATTTTCACCTTAACTCTCATATATTTTATTTATCATATTCATTTGTATCTATCTTACTTTATAGCTCTATTTTTTCCCTTCGAAAGTGAATAGCTTGGTTGTTAGCTTGTTCTTTGGCAGTTCACATTGTCTTTTTAGTATTCTATTCTTACAAATTCAAGTGCACTTGAGAGACGCCAGTGTACCACACTATCATCTCAGAAGTTCTCTTGTGTCCTTGGGAAGAGAGCTTCTTGAAGTATAGTGTTGAACTTGACAACTGTCTCACCTAGCCTCATTTTTAGTTTTGGGTCTGCAGAGTGATCAAAGGACCTTGTAGTCTTCATCATTCTTTTCCCTCATTTTAAAACACTCCTTTTAGTTGAGGTAAGTTAGGGCAGCCTTCCACTCTTGGCTTTGTGTGACTTAGGGCCTTGAACGTGGTTGGTCCCCCTCTCTTACATTTTTTGTGAACACGACATGAACCAATGTCTGATCATTCATGGGTGTTGAGGCTTTTCCCTTATACCTTGTGATGGTTGTGCTCCTGAAGGTTTATGAGTTTCACAAACTAATCCACAAGCTCCAGGTATATTGTTAGGAGAAGTATACCACACCTTCTGATGGAGAGGATGAAGGTCACCACTGATTTCTCTACAAGCCTTTTTGCTGGATCCCCATTGGTCTCACCACATAGGAGTAGTTGTCAAGGGATGAGGTAGGATTCTCTGATGAGACCGACCACATCCCCACTCCTCCTGCATCTCCCACACCATCATCGATTGACGAGCATGAGGCTATTCATATTCCTGAAAAATATGTCTCTACCCTTAGAAAAGGGTTTGGTGACTTGGAATATCACTTGGAAAGAGACCCAAAGTTGGCTAGGGTTTTCTGGGTTATCAATGAACTAAAGTATATTGTGGGAAAAGACTGAACATGCATAGAACTCTTGGCTAGTCTTTCTAGTTTGACCAATGAATGTGCTCCTCATAACAATCCTAACATTGTACGAGGAGTCACTTTTGAAGACCATGAGAGATAGCTAGGGTTGTCAATTCCTCCTATGTCTATATACATGGCCTATGTTGTACCTTCGATCAAAATCCCCTCTACCTCCAAAGGATCCAAAACTATCTAAGTGAACAAGATCCCCTTGGGTTTTAGTTTCACCCCTCCTATCACCTCTAGTGGTAGAGGCTTTGGAAGGATGAGCAATGGGGGCTTTGCTAGTGGCAATGGCTTTGGCAGTGGGGGTGGTGCTGGTGGAAGTGGTTCTAGTGGAGGTCATGGTGGTGGATTTGGAAGTGGAGATGGCTCTGGTGGAGGCCCTACTGGTGGAGGTGGCTCTGGTAGTGGTTCTAGCAGTGGCCACACCGATGGTTCTGGTGGTGGTAGTTCTAGAGGAGGTTCCTCTAGCCTTATATCTTCTAATGACCCTATTCTAAAAACTCTTCTTCAGAATATGGGTAAGGTGTAGAGCTAGTTGGAAAGTCTCTCCTAAGCCTCTATCCAGCCTATCTTCCAACCCTTCTTCCAGCATAGCTCGTTGTCAGTCACAATTTTGAAAACTCCCTTCCCTCAAGGAATGGGGATTCCTAAATTTGAAAAATATGGTGGCAAAGGGGACCCACAAACACATGTGTCCACCTTCAATTCCCTATGCATAGATTTTTTTCCATCATGGTGCATTGATGGAAAAGATACTCCCTCAATCTCTCAAGGATACAACGCTCAAATGGTACTGTTCCTTGCTCAAAAATTCCATTTTCTCATTTGACCAACTTGTAAACTAATTATTATGACAATTCCAAGCTAACATTAGGTCAAAGATGAACTTTTCGGATCTCATCTGATGCAAACAAGGTGATAATGAAAAGATCATTGATTTTAGAGCACAACATTAGGCACTCTTCTCACAAATCTCATATCCACTACCCTATTCTGATGTGTAGAAGGTATTCATAGGGAACTTGCAAAGGCCTTGGTAGGAGAAGTTCACCCTTATGAAATACCCTTCTTTCACACATTTGTGTGCAGCCCTATGAGAGTAACAACAAATGGTAGTTCAGTTTGGGGGACCCTCCTCATGCTTTTGTTTTGAAGGAAAGTCCATTGTATCGATCTCTAGGAAAGGAAAAGCCATTGAGAACATAGTAGCCGCTATAGATGACAATGACCTCAAATGCAACCAAAATTTCACAAAGTTAGCAGAATATTACTCTTCCATCTTGCAAAAGTTAGTGAAGGATAAGATCGTAACCTTGCCAAACCCTAAACCTCTTAAGGAACCTTACCCTAGTTGGTATGATGCAAGTTCCTATTGTTATTACCATTGAGTTAATGGACATGATACTGAATGTTGTATGTGCCTGCAACATGAGACATAGGACCGCATCAAAGATGGTACTATTCATCTTGATGGAAGCAAACAAAATAAGAATAAATCGATGGTGAAAGTGAATAGTGAATTGCAGATATACATAGACGCATTTCCATTGCATTCTACTAACATGATTGTTGATCCCACTAATTTTATCACTCAGCCTAAGGCCTATGTTAACATGGTCACGGTTAATAACATTTTGTTTCCACAGTCCATGATCATTAGTAATCAAGATTTCTGGATTAAACTGTGTGTGATTTTTTCCATCAACGTTTCAGATCATACTCCATGATCCATCATCAGGATGATTAGCAGATAGAGAGAGAAAATGATGGATCATGGAGTATGATCTGAAACATTGATGGAAAAAATCACACACAGTTTAATCCAGAAATCTTGATTACTAATGGTCACGGTTACTTCTACTACACAACCTGTGTCTGGTTCACCAGATGTGAAATTCACATCGCAGGACTTGCCCTTAAATAATAAGCCCTCTCCCCTCTATATTCCCACTTGCCTCAATGGAAACATTGTGATAGGAGTCTTAGTAGACCTCGTGAGTTGATTGAATGTTATTACAGAAGAGATGTTGTGGCTTAACTCACTAAATAGAAAAGAGTATGAAGAAAAAAAATCCACCATCCGTACACATGATGGTATTTCTCTGAAGCCATATGGCTCGATATCGTTTTCCATCCTGGTTGGACCTAGGGCTGTTGACACAGTCTTCAATGTCATTTTGAAGTTAGATTTTTTCAAGATGAAGCTAGGCATACCTTGGCTAGCTTCCATGAACGAAATTACCTATGTTATTCATAAATGTCTAAAATTCTCCCATGAAGGTGTTGTGCACATAGTGCATGACACTAGATACCAATCTTTGGTGTCCTGTGGGGGATATTCATTAGATCATTTTTGGCTCACCCTGATTGGTTCGCTTCCTCCAAGAATGAACCTACTTTACAAGACTTATGTGAAGTATAAGATTAAGGACAAGGGACAACCAAAATTGGCTCTTGTAGCACAACAGCCAGTTGCCTACTCTTCCTGAAAAAGGAAGAAGTTTTCCTCCTCTTAGGATGACTCATCCACTCCCCTCTCTTGGGAGGAGTACTGGATGAGGAAGCTTGTCTTTTACCCATTAAGTCTGATGATCCATCCTTGGCGTAGACCCAAGATCAAGATATCGAACTTCCCTACTAAACCACCTGGACTTTGGAACTACTTGTATGGTAGAGGAAAAGTTCCCCATGGGGAATCCTCAATGTCTTGACCTCCATGGCCTCCTATCACTTATGTTCCAAAAGCAACAAATAGGAAGAGGCTCGCTTCCAAGGCACTTGAGTTGACTTTCCCTGCTACTTCTCAACCTACTCCTCCTCCTCTTGTTTAGGAGTTTGTTCCTCCGCTAGAAATGACTATAGTGGACATTCCCATGGCCAAGTAGGAGCCTTCCATTCCTTGTAGTCTTCGGATTCTAGTTCAAAGAGTCACATAAACTGCCTTATACATTAGTACAAGCACCGAAAAAAGGCTCTCATGGTTGAGCAGGCCACCTTACAAAGGAAGGAAGAGGAGACAACCACCCATATATCAGGGCCTCCTGTTGTATCCTCCTCTCTCCTCCCCTATGCTTTTGTTCAATCTAGTTTTGTATTGCTTTTGGCTTCCACTGTGAGTACGAATGCACCTGACCCTAAAAAGGTATAGGTGTTCATTTCTCCTTCGGTGTAGCCACTTTTGTTCATGTCCCTTTTGGATGTCCCACCTTTCCTGAAACCTACAAATATGATGAAAACTTTGGTGGTGTCTACTACAATTTTCTCATCCTCCTCTTCCTTCGCACCTCTCACCTCATTTGTGGGGAGTTCACATCCTCTAATGGAGTGGAAGGTAGAGGATGGTCCCTCTAGCAACAAAGGACATAAGAGGATCCCACCTTTTGCAAAAGGTAGTCCTACGCTGACTTGTTTGTCCTAGTGACGAAACCAGTCCTGGCTTCCCTTGAGTTTTCCACTACTCCTATATCACTTGATAAGCCTAGCAGTGAATCTCAGGCACAACCTTCTCCATCCATTGAGGTAAAAAATGGCACTCCTATAAAGTGCATGTTTAACTCCTTGGACAAGGTTCCATCCTTGTCAGCATTTTTTCATGAAATCACTAACCTTAGCTCCATAGGAGCTTGATGGAGAGGACCTTGTGGGGACCTCTTCCTTAGCCCTTGATGTGGGAGGGTCAAACACTCCTCCCCGTAACATTCCACCATTATAGGCTCATCTTCCTTCCCCCTATGATGATCTAGAGTGGGAGGTGGACGACCTCTTGGTCGATCAGTGTTAGGGGAGGCCCCTTCTTTATCTTTAGATTAGATGTTAATGTGTGTTGTGATGTGTTCCCCTGTGATCATTATATATATTCCTAGATGACCCTCGTCACCCCTATTGGTTCTTGGATACAAGCGTGGTTTTTGTGTCGTAAACCTTATTCTATTTGTATCATCATTCTTCCATGTCTTTGACTTGATTTTTGATAAATTAGGGATGATGAAAAGCATTGCAGGAATTTAGGCTTCCCTTCTATGTTGACCCAATTTTTTATTTTTACTTTGTCTTCTTGTGCATTCCTCACATGGTCTGATATAGTAGGGGGTTGATGACAGTTCATTTTATATACTATTACTATACTTATATATTTATGAGCAGTTTTGACCCCAAAATCTCAAGCTACCTCTCTGCCCTTTAATCGTGTTGTCTTTTCTCTTTTTCCTTTATCTTTCTCTCTTCTTTGCTTGATTTTTCCCTCTCATGTGTGACAACACCACTTCTACAACATTTTTATTCTCATAAAATGTATTTGTTTCCAATGAATCTTTTCTTGAGAACCTTCACAAACTTCCTTTCAATAATTGCATTCTCAACTTGAAACCCTAACAAAACATGCTTCTTTTCAAGAATCACATTATCAACTTGAACCCCTAACAAAACATGTTTCCTTCATCATGGGTTCATAAAGAAAGAGCTTGATAACCTTCCTCCAAAGTGGGAACAAATTTGAACTTCCCCTCGCGTGGGGGCATCTTCTTCCTTTCGAATTCCTTGATGAAGTGAACATATTTCAAAAGGATTCCTTGATGATGAATATATTCTAGAAAGAAACATCTCTTTCATACTTTTGAACATTACATCCCTTGAGTGGACCCCTTTGAAAGTCTTCCAATTTTTTGATGCTCTATGCGACTGTCTGCTTACTTGCCTGCGTGGCCACTTTCTGACACATTCTATCTGTAGGTAAACATATCACTTTGCAAGTGCACCTGTGAAGCCAATTTTTGACTCTATGGAGTCCCCTTCCTAGGGTTTCCTCCATGCAAGATATCTTGGGGCATACCTTCCCTGCAAGCCTATGGGTATGTAAGGAACTTTCCTAGGTTTCATTCATGCAAGATATCTTGAAGGGCACCTTTCCTATAGGTCTGCAGGTTTGTAGGGCACTTTCCTAGGTTTCCTTCATGCAAGAGATGTTGAAGGAAACCTTCCCTATAGGTCTACAGGTTTTGTAGGGTATTTTCTTGGTTTCCTCCATGTGAGAGATCTTGGGGGATGCTTCCTTGCAGGTTTATAGGTCTACAAGGAGCTTTTTTGGGTACATCCTTCATGTGAGAGATCTTGGAGGACACCTTCCTCATAGGTCTACAGGCCTATGAGGCACTTTCTTCTTAGGGATTCCTTCATGTGAGAGATCTTGGGGGTCACCTCCTTGCAGGTCCATGGGCCTGTAAGATTCTTTAATTATTTAGCTTCATAGTTTTGCAGGGCTATGAAGTCCTTTACTTGTCTTGCACTCTCGAGCTCACCAAATCGTGGTCTAATCCTTGACAGTTCAGGTATACATTTATAACCTTACTATCTCTTCGATCTACTTTACCAAAGCACTCATCACTATTCGTGCTCACTAAAGTGGGGAAAAAATTTATAGGAGCGAATTTGTACTCCTTATGCAAATTCCCCTTTTGCACTTCCTCACCTTAGAAAACCAAATTCAAAGGAAAAAATCCACATCAGACCATTGCCTTCATTTGACTTGGATTTTGTTTTATGTGTCAGCAGAAGAATAACTATCAGGGACACCAACACAATGTGTAGACGTTCGCATGACATGCTTATGTCCCTAACGGACTCATGCATCTGAAGCTTGCAGAGGCATTACACTTCCCATTGGGGTCAATTTCTAACACCCCTCTTTGATCAATTGACCCGAATATGGACATTTTTCTAATTCTCCATTCAAATTCACTCTTCATTCTTCCATTTCATCCTCTAAGCACTCAACTTGATCTTCTTTTGGCACTCCCTAAGCATTCTAGCATTCACTTCTTGCATTCTAAGCCTTCAAGCAACACTCTATCACTGCATAGCAGTAGCAAAAACAAACCAACAACTTCGTAGAGCAAGTGTGGAATGACACCATTGCAGCAGAGGCTTGAGTCCTCTCATTTTATCCTCCATTATCTAGTGAGCTCTTGGTGGAGGTGGTAAGATTTTCTCTCCTCTCCTCTACGATTTGGTTGAGTAGCATACTACTATTTTCTACTATTATTGTGGTCTTTTCTTTTATTCTTCCTTTATCATACTTTTCTATACAATTTCTTTGTTTTCCGTGGAGGTGGAAAAACCAAAACAAGGGTCTGATGGAGGTAGACCCCTATATAGCCCCCCCAACAATTTTTCTATTTTTTTGTGTGTAGGTGGACATGCTTTGCGGAGCTAGCTTGAAAATGAGTACCTTTGTGAGATCATTTTTGTCACCTTAACTCTCATATATTTTCTTTATCATGTTCATTCATATTTGTCTTACTTTATAGCTCTATTTTTCCCCTTCAGAAGTGAATAGCTAGGCCATCAACCTATTTTTGGCAGCTCATATTGTCTTCTTAGTCCTTTGTACAAATGCCAGTGCACTTGTGAGACACCAACATGTCGCGCTATCATTCCAAAACCATGCTTTCATCCTTGAGCAGAGAGCTTCTTGAGGTAGAGTGTTCAACTTGAAAACCAGTTCACCTAGCCCCATTTTGAGTTTCATGTCTATAGAGTGATCGAAGGACCTTGTAGCCCTCATCATTCTCATCCTTCATTTCAAAACACTCCTTTAAGCTAAGGTAAGTTAGGGTATCCTTCCACTCTTGGCTCTCTATGAGGTCCTTGAATGTGGTTGGTTCCCTTCTCTTACAAAATTACAAAAGAATATTATTGTAACACTGCTAGGATTACCATTATGGGTTTCATAGAGCCCAAAGAGTAGAAGTAGGGGCCTTAGAATCCTTATGTTTTGGCCAATCCTTACCCTTGATAATTATTGACTTTTGGTAGATTCATAGGTGAGTGGTAAGATTAAGTTTGGTTCATAAAAAAACACCAAAATAAATGATGACTCCGTTGGGGATCTCGACCTAAGAAAATTTTGATAGAATATCATCATGCCTTGAAGAGTCAAATATTTGTTAAAGACTTGTATTGGTAAGCCTAGCTTTGTGTCAGTGAGTCAATCCTCTGAGATGTTGATGGAGTTCACTATATCTCCTTTGAAAACTTGCAAATGTAAAGATCTATTGCAATTCCATGAATAATCTTTGAATCTCACTAGATGTGGGTGGTGACTCTGAGAATCTATGTGCCAGTGTGAATAATCTAAGAAACTCCAGTAAAATGAAATGAAAAGTTACTAGAGATATAGAGGACTTATATGTGACTCTTTTGAAATCAAATTGTGAAAGAAGCTTCGTATTGTTGAAGTTTATTCCTCTACAAAGGAGGTGGTGAATCTATTCAAAGAACTTGATGAAGACATAAAAAAGGCTGCATATCTACAAAAATTTTTGATCAAAAGCATAATTCAGAATAACTACAATATATCCAGGTATTTTCCCCTATTTTGGTTTTCAAGAAGTAATAAATCCATGTGAAAACCACATTGAAATGATTTGGTCAAAATTTCCCTATTATGTGAATTAAGCACAAATAGAGGGAGTAGTAGTTATTTTATGTACTTCTAAGGTGAAATTTGTAATATCTGAGTTAGGTTGAAGAAGTATACTTATATTTGAAACTTTCCATTTAGAAAGATTTAAAGCATGAACATGTTTGAGCCATGCATTGTTAAATCAATGAATGCGGTAGTAATTCAATCAACTACGAAGTTGATAATTGAGGAATGAATAAGGATAAAAGAGAGATGTACCATTCCCTACATCACCCTGTGAAATATCAAGTAAAAATATGCAGGGCATGCAATTCTTATCATGCCATCAAAGGAAATTCTCTGTCAAAAGATATAAGCCATTAAGTTTTAGTGGTATTCAAGGTTTCCCTAACAAGATTCCCAATGATATTAGGAAACATTTTCCTAAATTTACATGGCAACATTCTAAGTCAGCATCCAAACATCTAGATGTATTCATAGATTTGATGGGTGATTTTGAGGTAGATCATGAGGATGTTGTCATGAATCTTTTTTCTTAGTCTTTCAAGGAGGATGCCAATGATTGGTTCTCATATTTACTAGTGTGTTCTATAGCTTCATGGGATGACTTCATGATAGCATTTGTGGACCAATTTGGTGAAAGGATCAATCCAAATGTGATAAGAAAAATACTTATCGAAATCCATAAGGATGAAGAAGAGTTGATCCCTATTTTTAACCTCAAATTTGCAAAAGTAGTGAGGGATATTCCTAAGCATGTAAGACCTAGTGATGTTGAGTGTTTAATTTTGTATCTAGGTACATTTGATAATGAGATGAATTATTTGATAAGGGATAAGGAACCTAGAACATTATAGTAGGAATATCACATTGCTATGGATATTGAAAACAATATGAAATATTCAATGATGCTCAGGGATATATGGCTGCAAGTGTTTTTTGTCCTAATACACATCATGTAAATGGCATAGATAAGAATAAAATGGATAATCAAAGTGATGATGTTTTTGATGCCTTATCTTGTTCACTTTCAAATCATATTAGTGATGAAAAAATTTAGGATGGACTTCAATAAAATCTGAGTGATAATGATCAGGCATTGTTCAAACTATCTAGTCTGAAGAGACATGAAGGGGAATCACCATATGAATTGTTAGCAAGGTTTTTGGATGCCTTGCTAGAATTCCTAAAAGTTTGAGACCTGAAGATTCAACATGCATTGACCTATTCTATGACATTTATGAGCCAGGGCTTAGTTCTTTTCCCAAGGAACTGAAAACTCAAGATTTTGATCAAATAACGGGTTGGATCATAATTGCTGAGAATGCTAAGTGTGAATATATGCAAAAAATGTCTCAGGATGATAGGGGTATTCATCCTATTGTCAAAAATCAAGGG
Source organism: Sequoia sempervirens (assembly GCA_007258455.2). Classification (NCBI taxonomy): domain Eukaryota; kingdom Viridiplantae; phylum Streptophyta; class Pinopsida; order Cupressales; family Cupressaceae; genus Sequoia; species Sequoia sempervirens. The sequence goes on along the minus strand of VDFB02086081.1, from coordinate 403,439,099 downwards.
TTTATCCAAGAAATGGATAAGAATGTTCCAAAAGAAGAATATTTATCTAGTAGTGTGAATGATGATATTGTCATACTTGTAGGAACTACTAATAAACCTTTAAAGGTTGGTGACCAAGGTGATGAAATTGAGAATTATATTTACTCTCATGAGGAAATTGAATCTTTTTGTGAGGTTGACCTAAGGGAATCCTTCTTTCCTGAAGGATTCAGCTGTACTAGTACTCATGAGGTTTTTCCCTCATTAGTAGATGAACATATGGTAGATGATGAATTTCAAGATAAGAATGTTTGTGTTCATGATCTTGGGCCTGATGTTAGTGTCAAAAATAGTGAGATTGTTGATGTTAGTCAATAGAGTCTCATTTCTAAGTGCTAAGAAAAAATAGAATGTATAAGTTTTATGGTAGAGATGGACATAATTGTTTTTAGCAAAGAATGTGTTGAATAAATTTGCTCGAATGAAAATAGAAAATGTTCAAATTGCAATAAATCTTGCACACATAAGCTAACAAACCTATCCACTGATGGTACACTTGAGCATCTTACTATTGATCATATCAATCCAGAATTATGTGATCCATCCTTTGAAACATTTTGTTTTAATTTTAGAAATGATTGGAAGAAAGGATTGGAGCATATCAATGAACCCAAAACAAAAGTATTTTTTGATAATTTGGATGGTATAGATAGTACTTTTTATGGGAATGACCTTGATCTAAATAAAAGTAAAAATACTACGTGGGCTGATAAATCACTTTCTTGAGGAAGTATAATTGGTTTATATTGCTCTGATGAGTGTGAGAACCAATTTGGAAAGGAGCCTAAGCATGAACATTTCTCATTCATCACACAAAGTGAATGTGTGCTTGGTGTGGAACTTATTCCCTCAGGTGGGTATCTTGAAGGAAGTGTATATGAGGATTTCTAGTTTAATGAGAAAATTAAATTTGGTATTAGCTTATATGAGGATAGTGATCAAATGGATTATGGATGTTTCACTTTCCCTGTCTAGTTGGATGGGAATTTGGTGGAATATAATTGCAAGCTAAGTCAAATAGAATGCTCCACTGATCACGTGTTTCAATTAATGCTTGATCACAATTCACAGTTGGACATGAATGAGAATAACAACAATAAGTTTAGAAACATTTCCATAGTGGTTAAGTCTAGTGACTACAATATAATCAATAGATGGGAAATTTATGAGAATATTTTCAGCCTTGATATGATTATACAGATAGTGGAAAATAAGGTTTTGATAGGGGCAAGTATCAACCTTAAGTTTGAGGGCCTAGGGCCACCAAGGAAAGTTGAAACCTGGTAGAATTACAGAGTGCAAATTGAAAATTTTCACCTTATAGGAAGGCTTTAGAGAAGATGGAGATTGAATCTCTTGGTTTGGATATTGTAACTTAGGTAAATGTTGTATATATGTTGGTTTTTTTGGTCTGGTCTTCTTTCTTGGTCTAGGTAGGTCCTAGTTTTATTTTTTGTGTTTGGTATTCTTCAACCTAAGAATATTGGATCTCACCATACCTACAAGAGGCATGTGTCCACACTAGGAGCCACTGATGGAACCCCTCAAAAATTTTCTTTAATTCCATGTAGAAATCTTGAAATATTTGGTTTAGACCCATGTTTTTAGGCTTAGGGTTATGTTCCTCATCATTGCTTTAGGTTTTGTGTTGTCAAAATCCTTCTATATTAACCTTTGAATCTGAAAATCTTGACCGACGTTCTATTTTGTTGTTGACCTTTTGATGTAGGTTCCTAGTTGTCTAAGTTATTGGTGTAGGGACACCCAAGCTCCTTAAAGGTCACTTGAAGGGTTAGTAGGTTGCAGGGGTCATGAAGACCTATCAAGCATCTTAGAGCATTAATTATGCCATTTTGGAACCTATAATGGCCTTTGGAGAGGATAAATGTCTAAGAAGGATCAAAAGTCCTGAGGGTCCTGATAAGGACCATAGGACCAAAATGTATTGTAAGTGGACCAATAGTGTCCTAGGAGTCTAGATAGGTATTAAATGTTTTAATTATGTCAAATAAGGTTGAATAGTAATGTGCAATAAGTTTTGGAGGGTTTTAGTTAGTAGTAATCAATAAAATAGAAGTTGGAAATTCAAAGTTTTGAAATCCAACGATTAGTTGTAGTTTGGGCGGGTAAGTAGGTTTTAGGTGTTTTAACAACAATAATGCAATCAAATAAATCAAATAAGTTGGAACAATTGGGAGATATGTTTACAAACTTGGAGACGCCATTTTTATGGCAAAGGTGTTGAGTTTATAGATATGTATAGACTGCTACAGGAAAATAGTAAAAAAAAACTTCAGTTTTCTTGCAATTTTTGGTGTTTTCTTGATGAACTACTGATTTATATTGATGGTATGATCAATTGAATGAAATAGGGACTTTAATTTACTTTCTTTTAAACCTTTTTCATTTCCTAAAAGCAATAACAAATAGTTCTATGCATATTGCAACTAGCTGTCTACAAAAATTCTAATTTTTCACTATTTTTTGAGAGTTTTCATGAGAACTTGATCCATTTCATGGAAGAATGTGACTGTAACCTATGAAATGGATCATATCTAACATGTATGATACAGAAATAATAGGCTAATGTGCAGGGAGGAAGGATTCTAAGGTGTACACCATGATTTGTCAAGGCAAGGTGCATGGGAATGGTGCCTAAGGTATAGCAGTAGGAATTCTACTTGAATAAGGGGTATGTTTTTGAGTTGGAAATGTTTAAACATGTTGATTTAATAGTGAAAAGTTAAAGAACTAGTTTTGGAAGTGGTTGGAAGGTTAGTAACCAAGAAACCCTAGTTTTAGGAGATTTAATGGAGGGTTTTGTGATCAAGGGTCTTAAAGGTGTCAAGGGAGTCTAAGACCATGAAAATACTTAGTTTGGAAATAATTCAAGACACTATAGAAAGTTTCATAATCAGGGGATAAGATTTGAGTAGGGCTGCTTTGAGAAAAAGGGCTAATTAGGCCTTAATCTTGTGGAAACAATAGATTTTGGAGAGATTGGTCCAAAAAAAGTGCCATTAGGGTTTGAGTATGTTGTGTAGCATAAAAAAAAACAATTGAATCAGTCATTAGTTTTAGGAGTCATTTGGAAAAGTTGTGAGAAAAGTCAAAAAAATAGTCACTAGAGACCTAGTTGGGCTAGAAGCCTTGTCAAGGTGGATAAGTGGGTTTGTGTCTGAGACAAAGGTTTGGTTATTTTTAAGCATTCAAGACAAGTGTAATTGTGTTCCTTAAGTTCATTCCAAGGGTTTGGGTCCATAAGGGAAGGATCTAAGTCAAAGTGAACCATTGAAGCGTTGTTTCCTTAAGAGTTCCTAGAGGAGAGTTTAAGAGTGCATCATTGTAGTCCTTGAAACTTTGTGTTTTCATATAAAGTCCCATACCCTTTGCATAAAAGTGGTATCAGAGCAGAGAGTAGGTCCTTTTAGGGGTTGAAAGTTGAACAATGGCACCTAAAATTTAATTAGCAAGAGAGTTGGAGGAGTTGAGGGAAACCTTGGAAAGAGAAAGAAGGGAAAGAAGAGAACATGAAGCAGCAAGAGAGCAGGCTAAAGCAAGGGAAGAGAGGCAATGGAGAAGGGAGAGAGAATCTATGCAAGCTAGGATAAACAACCTTGAGAGAAATAGGAGAGAAGATCAAGAATACCAAGAAGACAATGATGAAGAAGAAGAGCATGTGCAGATAACTCAAGAACAACCAACAAATGAGATAGAAGACCCTAAGGAAAGGAGGTTATTGAGATTGTTGAAAGTAGTACAAGGTCATGGAGGAAAGAGTCACATATATTTTCCTATCTATCAAGGGAATATTAATAGTGAAGAGGTGTTAGGATGGCTTGATTCCTTAGACAACTATTTTGAGTTTGAAGAGATGGAAGAAGAGAAGAAGGTTAAGTTTTACAAAACCAAGTTGAGAGGAACAACATTGACATGGTGGACTAGTTTTTAGAATGATAGGATGGCTAGGGGATTGGAAAAAGTTTCTACATGGGCAAGGATGAGGAGTTTGGTCAAGGAATAATTTTTACTATCTGATTATACCATTCATGTGAAGAGGATGAGAAAAAATTTAAAGAAAAAAGACATGGATGTGATGTCCTATATGGAGCAATTTCACAAGCTTAGTATTAGAGGAGGATATGAGGAAGAAGATGAAAAAGTAGCCAGGTATATCAATGGTTTGAGGTATAACTTACAAGATGAAATTGGTTTGAAGGTACCAAGGACATTAGGAGAATGTTTTCAGTTAGCCATTAGAGTAGAAGAAAAGGTGAAAAGCAAGCAAGAGAGGTCAAGAAATGGTGGAAGAGGGGGTAGTTCAAGTAGGGGTAGAGGTAATCAAGAACAAGAGAAAGGAAACAATGATAAAAGCAGCAATGACAAAGGTAAAGAGGTGTTTTCAGATCAAAGAGGAGGAGGCAGATTTGGACAAGGTAGAGGCACATTCACAGGCAGGTGTTTCAATTGCAATGAGCTAGGGCATCCCTCTTTCAAATGTCCTAAATGGGAACAATCAGATAAGGGCAGAGATAGGAGGGCCAATTTGGTACAAGAAGAAGACAACAAAAAGGAGGAGGCAAAGACATTTATGGAAGACCCTGAAATTGATGGTGAGTTCCTTATGGTAAAGCAAGGGGAAAGAATTCATCAAGAGCCAAAGGTAACCATTTTCAAGACAAATTGTTTAAGCCATGGTAAATTATGTAGGTTGCTCATAGATTCAAGATCACATAGCAATTTGGTTTCATCTGATATGGTAGCCAAGTTAGGAATTGAAACATATGATCATCCTACTCCCTACAAGGCCACTTGGGTAACTCAATTGCAGCATGTAGAGATTAGTAAGAAGGATTATGTGGATTTTTCAATTGGAGCATATTAGGACAGGGTGCTTTGTGATGTCATTCCAATGACTTGTGGTCATATCATTTTAGGGAGACCATGGCAGTATACTAGGAATACAATGCATGATGAATACAATAATACATATTTGGTTCACAAGGGAGATAATAGGTATAAGTTGCAGCCTTTTCCTTTGGATTAGTTGAAAGAAAACTTTGTGATATGTTTTGAGAAGCATTTGCAGGTGGATATGTAGGGTAAGACATGGGAAGATACTGGTTGGATGAGAGATAACAAGTTGTAGCAGAGATGTGAGGTGAACAATCCTAAAAATTAGAACATTTGGGACTTGGGAAGTATCAAGATTGGGAGTATTGAATGCCCTATTGTGGAAGGTAATAGAGATCATGCTCCCCTGCAAAGACATTAGTGGAATGAAGGAAAGAATAGAGTACAAGGACAGACTGATATCAAACAAGGATGACACACAAACCACTGTTTTGATTCTAACATGAGTGTAGGTTGGCAGAGAAGGAAGAAGGTGACTTTAGGGGATTTCATGATCTATAATTAGAAGGTGCAAACATCTAGGAACAAGGAGTAATGTGAGGGCAACAAGTTGGATACTTCTTGGGGAAAGAATCTTTTCATTCTTGGGGAGTATGGTGTAGGGGTACCCAAGCTCCTTAAAGGTCACTTGAAGGGTCAGGAGGTTGCAGGGGTCATGAAGACCTATCAAGCATCTTAGAGCATTAATTATGCCATTTTGGAACCTATAATGGCCTTTGGAGAGGATAAATGTCTTAGAAGGATCAAAAGTCTTGAGGGTCCTGATAAGGACCATAGGACCAAAATGCACTATAAGTGGACCAATAGTGTCCTAGGAGTCTAGATCGGTATAAAATGTTTTAATTATGTCAAATAAGGTTGAATAGGAATGTGCAATAAGTTTTGGAGGGTTTTAGTTAGTAGTAATCAATAAAATAGAAGTTGGAAATTCAAATTTTTGAAATCCAACGGTTAGTTGTAATTTGGGCGGGTAAGTAGGTTTTAAGTGTTTTAACAACAATAATGCAATCAAATAAATCAAAATCAGTTGGAAAAGTTGGGAGATATGTTTACAAACTTGGAGAATCCATTTGTATGGCCAAGGTGTTGAGTTTATAGATTTGTACGAACTTCTATAGGAAAATAGTAAAAAAAACTTCAATTTTCTTGCAATTTTTGGTGTTTTCTTGATGAACTACTAATTTCTATTGATGGTATGATCAATTGGATGAAATAGGGACTTCAATTTACTTTCTTTTAAACCTTTTGCATGTCCTGAAAGCAATAACAAACAATTCTTTGCATATTACAACTAACTGTCTACATAAATTCTAATTTTTCACTATTTTTTGAGAGTTTTCATGAGAACCTGATCCATTTCATGGAAGAATGTGACTGTAACCTATGAAATGGATCATATCTAACATTTATGATACAAAAATAATACGCTAATGTGTAGAGAGGAAGGATTCCAAGGTGTACACTGTGATTTGTCAAGGCAAGGTGCATGGGAATGGTGCCTAAGGTATAGTAGTAGGAGTTCTACATGAATAAGGGGTATTTTTTTGAGTTGGAAATGTTTAAACATGTTGATTTAATGGTGAAAATTTAAAGAACTGGTTCTGGAAGTGTTTGGAAGGTTAGTAACCAAGAAACCCTAGTTTTAGGAGATTTAATGGAGGGTTTTGTGATTAGGGGTCTTAAAGGTGTCAAGGGAGTCTAAGACCATGAAAATAATTAGTTTGGAAACAATTCAAGACATTGTAGAAGTTTCATAATTAGGGGATAGGATTTGAGTAGGGTTGCTTTGAGAAAAAGGGCTAATTAGGCCTTAATCTTGTGGAAACAACAGATTTTGGAGAGATTGGTCCAAAGAAAGTGCCATCAGGGTTTGAGTATGTTGTGTAGCATCACAAAAAACAATTGAATCAGTCATTAGTTTTAGGAGTCATTTGGAAAAGTTGTGAGAAAAGTCAAAAAAAGTCGTTGGAGACCTAGTTAGGCTAGAAGCCTAGTCAAGGTGGATAAGTGGGTCTGTGTCTGAGATAGAGGTTTGGGGATTTGTAATAATTCAAGACAAGTGTAATTGTGTTCCTTAAGCTCATTCCAAGGGTTTGGGTCCATAAGGGAAGGATCTAAGTCAAAGTGAACCATTGAATCCTTGTTTCCTTAAGGGTGCCTAGAGAAGAGTTTAAGAGTGCATCATTGTAGTCCTTGAAAATTTGTGTTTTCATCTAAAGTCTCATACCTTTTGCATCAGTTATGAATCATGCTATTAATTTTGTTCTTTTACTAGCCCCTAAATCCTAATGATACCAATTGATTCCCATGGTCGTTTTAAAATGCAATCTTTTATGAAAATTCACCTAAGTCTAGGGTTGGGTTGTAATATTTTCCTAGGGTCTTAACCCATATATTCATGTCCCCGATCATCATCTACCTAGTAATGTCCCCCTTTTTAGACTAAATTTTGTGGCATGTGTATATTTTTGTTATACAATGACCATTCGATCATTGTAGGCCAATCTTAACTGTTCCTCGATCACCTGTTCTATTTCATTCTTCATTAAAATAATAAAGTGGGATGGCTGGTGGTTGCCACATGTCATATCTAGTGGTGGGTCCATTTCTCCAAAGGGCCAGTAGGTGAAGATTTGATACAGATCAATGACCGATGTCATAATTTTTGTCTTCATCTAGGTCGTTCCCCACGTGCCCATTTGTTCTCTATATTGTAGTGGAGTAATCACATAGGCTAGCGGGCACTAGACACATGTTACCTTTATATGGTGGGCCCAATATACTTTTGTGATTGATGAGAAATATTAAAAGGAGATCTATGATTGTTGTTGGGTGATGTGGTCAAATCTCCATATCTCCTTACCACCCTATATTTTATTTGATACTTATAAAATGTTGCGGTCTAGTGGGCGAGATGACACTTGTTACTTCATGCAAGGACTTGCCAGGCTTTGAGACTACAAATGTTTTATAAGAAAAGAGATCAATAGTTGATGGTGGGTGACATGGGTCAATCCTAACCACTCCCTACCATTTCTTGAGGGTCCCACTTGTATCTCTTGTTCCTCAGCGGGTGAGCGAGCGACTGTCACATGGAATATTTTAAGGGCTCTGATGGAATTTAGTGGAGATAAAGTATTGCTAAAATTTGGCTAAGACGACACTAAAAGTAAAATAGCTGCCATATTAGAACTGGTTTCCTTTTGCATGTGTTTGAGATTTGGGAAATGCTTTTTGATTATGGCTATTAGTTCTGTCAGAAGATGGTATATATGGGAAGGTGAAATTGAAGTAAGGTAGAGTACATGCCAATGTTTTGAGATTGAATTAAGATTGCTCCTCACTGTCCTACTATGATGAAATGCAAGTGAATTAACTCCCACGGGCAAGTGGGTAAATATTACATGACAAACTTTATTTAATGCTAGGTATGTGATTAAATGTGTAGCTAGAGTGGATGCATATCCACTTGGGCTTTTCTGATTAGGAAAAGGCATCAATCACATGCACATTAACCTTTGTCATAATTAATTACTCTGATGGTGACTATCCATTGATTTATCTTACTATATGATCAACAATTGAGGTTCAAAAATCAAGCAGCCTATTGTCAGCTTGCTCACACAAGTTTTTTCTTGAGTATTAATGGTTGGCACGCTTGCATGGATCAATATAATGAGAACCAATGGTAATATTTTCTTCATAGTTTGCAATCAAAAGTTGAAAATCAAGTTGAGTCTATGAACAGGTTGGAAAAGAATTTATTTGATAGAATGTTGCAAATGTATCATGATAAACCTTTCCCTAGGATTCCTTTTAAGAGAAAACCTGTGAGGGATTTTCTATAAGTTTGGAGTCTCCTTGTTCTTGTTCTGTTCATTATGAAAATGAGTAAGAAAAATGAGTCTATCAAACCAGTTTGAAGGTCTAGGAGATTGAGTCTATTTGAGTTTGAAGAAAATGCTCCTAAAAATAAAGTTGAGAAACCTAGAGCTTTTGAAACACTAGAGGAGAAGAAAGCATGCAAGAAGTCTAAAAAGACTACTGTCATGAGCACATATAATTTGAGAGGGAGGACCATTTTAGAATAATTGGTCAATTTTAAGGGGAAGGAGCTAGTCATTCCTGCAAAGAAATCAAAGAAAAGAAACAAGTACCATAAGGATTTCCTAGGGAGACATAGTTATCCCATTGAGGTTCCTGATAGCCCTTCTAATTGTGGAGGTGACACTGATCCAGAGTACACCCATTATCTCCTTTCCATGGTGCCTTCTAGAGACTTTGACAAGGAAGCAGTGATGGTTCCTCTAATTTCATCACAAACAAGGAGTTGGAAAGCATACTTTGATGTTGATGACTCAAAGTAGTGTCCCTTCCATTTTTTTTTTTTGATGACACCATAGCCACTACATTAGGATCCTCCCCTTCAGCATATCTGTGGTTTGATCTTTTAGTGTTGATATGGAAATATTTTATGCTAGTGTGTTGGAGAAGTGTTAGAATCCTTAACCTTGATGAAAAGTATGCTTTTTCTTGGTGGTATATAATTTTTTTCTCTGGCTATGAATGGAGATTCTTCCTTGGTCAACAAGGACAAGGTGTTTTTGAATTTCAGCAACAATGAACTATTCCTTTTGGAAGGCTGACTAGTCTACTTCATTAATTGAATTATGCTCAAGTTTTTTGTCTTTTGCTTTCCCCTGCTCTGAAATGATTACATATAATTAACTAGAGAATATCTCAAACTTTGGTGAAAATAGTCATAAAATGAAATTGTAATTGTAATTCAATTGGTTGCTTGTTGCTCCCTTGTTCTATAAAATGGATTTCAGGGCTGATTACAAAGAGGTTTTTTGGGTAGTGGGTTATTTAGGGGCAGGTCACATAGGGATTATAAAAAACACTGAATAGTTCAGTGATAAGTCTTAGGTTCGAGTTTGTCAATATGTTTGTGAAATCTTAATGGTAATACTAGCAATATAGAATGGAAATAGTGCAAGTTCAACACTGTTTTACTCTCCTATGTATTGGTTTTTATAGATTATGAATAAAATAATCAAGGTTATCTTATTTGTCTCTATCAATTTCAGATGGATGTGTGGTTCTATTCTTGTTTACTGATTCAAAGAATTAATGTAAACACTTAAATATGGCTATAAATTTATATTAGACCAGACACTAGGATGTTAGTAAGAAGTAAAAGGTTAGAGCACAATGTTGAAATACTATAATGCGGTAATTGAAGACTTCATATAATGTCATGCGTAAAAATTATTGTCAAATTATATGGGTATTGACTCTGTTCAAAGGATAAGGCACTAAACTAAGATAAGTAATTATGTTGCATATTGATTATTAAATTGGCCACTACCCATTTATTCAATTAAATTCTATAAAAATGGGTTATAATGTTATGTAGTTTTACTATTTTCATGCTCTGAAAGTGAACTATGCTCAGGAAGCAACCAAATTCTCGTGACATGTTTTACTAGTTGAGCCTTCATATGAGAATCATATGTGATATCATGGTGTTATTGATATAAATGACAAAAGAATATTATTGTAACACTTTGAGGATTACCCTCCTAGGTTTCATAGAGCCTGAAGAGTAGAAGTAGGGGCCTCAGAATCCTTACTTATGTGTTGGCCAATCCTTACCCTTGCTAATTATTGAGTTTTGGAAGATTCATAGATGAGTGGTAAGATTAAGTTTGGTTCATAAAAAATTACCAACAAACACTAAACCCTAAACCCTAAACCCTCAACCCTCAACCCTTAAACCCTAAACCCTTAAACCCTCTACCCTCTACCCTCAACCCAATACCCTCTACCATCAACCATAATCCCTCAACCCTTTAACCCTTAAACCAAGTAAAATATCTACCCTAATCCCCCAACCCTTAATCCCTCAACCCTTAATCCCTCAACCCTCATCCCTCATCCCTCAACCCTCAACCCTCAACCCTCAAACCTTAACCCTTAAACCCTAAACCCTAAACCCCTATACCCTCTACCATATACATTGGACCCTCAAAACTAATCCATCAACCCTATACCCTCAACCCTTAAACCCTCTACCCTCTACCCTATACGTTAGACCCTCAATCCTCAACCCTTATACCCTCTCGTATACATTGACCCTCAACCCTAATCCCTCAAACCTATACCCTAAACCCTCTACCCTCAACCCTCAACCCTCAACCCTCAACCCTCAACCCTAAAACCTTAAACCCTAAACCCTTAAACCTTCTACCCTCTATCCTCAACCTTAATCCCTCAACCCAATACCCTGAACCATCAAACCTATAGGTCCTCAACCCTACACCCTCAATTCTAAACCCTCTACCATATACATTGGATCCTCAACCCTCATTTATCTCTGTCCCTCCCTCCTCTTCTCTCCCTCTCTCTATCTCACTTCTCCCTCCATCTCTTCCTCCCTCCATCCCTCCCTCTCTACCCTAATCCCTCAACCCTATACTCTCAACCCTTAAACCCTTAAACACTCAACCATAAAACCATAAACCCTCAACTACCCTCAACCCAATTCCCTCTACCCTCAACCATTAAACCTTTAAACCCAAGTAAAATCTCTACCCTAATACTTCAACCCTCTTAATCCCTCAACCCTCAAACCCTCAACCCTTAACCATCCCTCAACCCTTCAACCCTAATCCCCCAACCCTATACCCTCTACCCTATACATTGGACCATAAAAATCTATACCCTCAATGCTCTACCCTCAACCCTTAAACCTTCTACCCTCTATCCTATACATTAAACCATAAACCCTCAATTCCCAACTCTCAACCCTTAATCCCTCAACTCTCAACCCTTAAGCCCTCAACCCTCAACACCTATACCCTCTACCCTATACATTAGACCCTCAACCCTAATCCTTCAACCATATACCCTCAAACCTATACCCTAAACCCTCTACCCTAAACCCTAAACCCTAAACCCTCAACCCTAAACCCTTAAACCCTAAACCCTTAAACCTTCTACCCTCTACCATCAACCCAATACCCTCTACCATAAACCATCAACCCTATAGGTCCTTAATTGTTGGACTCAAGGAACACTAAGAGGGGGGTGAATCAGTGTTCAAAAATATTTAATTTTTATTTCAGATCTTAAACCATTTACAAAATTTCAATAGAAGTAAAGATGCAAGCACAAGAAGGAAACAATTAAAACACCATAACACCAAGATTTGTACGTGGAAACCCTGTTAGGGGAAAAACCATAGTGGAGATTAATCCACAATTTATACTCTATTAAAAGTATGAAGAAAAAGGGAATGCACATGCATTTAGGCACATTGCCTAGAGCTCACTGCTCACAATAAGGAAGGCTCACTACCTTACAAAATGTTTAGATTACAAAAAAAGGTTGAAATAATAAAGTAGCATTGTAAATGCCTAGTATCAGTTCTGGTGAAGCTCATAGATCATATCCTGGATCTTTTCTCCAATTTTGCAATTCACTCTACTCTCCCTTAATCCGCTTCACAAAAATCATCTTTTGCACAATCAAAATTTTCTAAACTAATCTTTTGATATTTTCACACACATATACTCTGCTCTTTACACTATTCATTCATCAAAATGAATTACCCAAACTCGCATATATATCCGCTATCAAGGATTTCAATTGCTTCAAATCGGTTTCAAGAAAACATGAAATATTCTCCAACGGTTGGTTGAATTCGAATTTAATATTTGATGCGTACCCATAAAAATTTTCTAATGTTATGCTAGGACCCAAAACAAAATGTTTGAACTTAGGAATATTTAAAAAATTACTCCTTATACATCCACGACATGCTACATTCACTAAGTCGGCCACCACAAACAAACAAATAGAAAAATCATCCTGCCAGATCTCCTAACTCATACATCGATTAATGCAACAACAAAAAACTTAACAGTAAGATAAAATAGATGCTAAACAACCTTCCCTAAGATCCAAAACCTAAAATGATAATCTGGTGAAGCATATAGATCAACGTACTAACCGGATACCTTATTCTTCATTCTCATTTTCAGTAAAACTATGTTCTTCACTCTGCCTACCGGTGGGAACAAATCCTGATCTATAGATTGGAATAATGACTTAGATTTCCATAAATGAAAAAAATAGAAGCCATATGCCAACAATATCCCCCTTTGGTATTGATGGCAACACTTATTGAAAAATGACTAAGTGTCAAAAATATGATTACATTGCTAGATTTTAAAGTTTCAAAATTTCAAAACATAGCCCCCCCTTAGAATGATAAAGCATTTTTCACTACTCTCTCTCCCCCTTTGACATCAATAAAAAACATTATTTTCACTACACTCTCTCTCCCTTTCAAAAATTTGATCAAAATTTGAAGTACAACTGCTACTTGAGTTAGAAAATTATCTTGTACTTATCTTTCATTTCTGAAATAAATATCCTCCGAGCTTCCACTTCAATCCCAATGATTAAGATTAGGATGTTTTTCTTTGATGTGCGATTGATAATCTAGATGAGGGATTCCATAATTGTGATTTCCTCTTCTAAGTTTTCTCCTTTCCTCAGAACCTAAATCAACTACTCCAATCTACATTCTGTTAAATCCTTCACCTTCCAAAAGGAATCCACAAAGTTATTTCTAGTGAACAAAACTTTTGTATGATCAAACTACAACAATTGAATCCTTTTCGTGACTGCACCATCTTGATTCTGAAACATGTTATAATCCTGACCAATTTTTTTCAACTTAGATTCAATATACTCTAGCTTATCTTTGTATCTCCAAATTGCATGAGGCCAATGAAGACAATAGTTGAAGATTTTATTGGCTAAATTTATGCATTGCCTCAACACATTCATTTTACTTTTTAGTTTAGTGAGAGATAGTCTGAACTGTTCCTTCAGATGTAGAATTATTTCTTCCTCTTTTCTATCCTAAGACTCAGAGACCATGACATTCTTAATGCACTCAATCATCTCTTTAGGAAACACATTCTGCAAGCTCTCCAAACCAATATTATTGTGCACAAAATAAGTACATAGTGTGTTTTCGATCAGGTCCTGCTCATAAGAGGGTCTCTCAGACCATATGTCTATAATTTTCTACATCCCATCTTTCTCTTGAACAAGTTGTAGTATCTTTGCTTTGGATAAAATACCTTCTTCACTTCCTTCTACCATTACTACATCTAGTTTAACTGATTCCGGTTCATCTTTTCGAGTGTACTCATCAGATTCTTCATCTAGTATGTCCACAATCACTAGATCTTTACCTTTTCCTTCAATTTTTTGAGTCTTGTGTGCTGGAGGAGTGTAATCAACAATATTTTGTGCTCTTTTCTTCTTCCTCTCCATCTCACTAGAAGAAGATCCAACTTCAAGTTCTCATACCGGAATGGAAATGCTAATTGCTTCAAACTTCCCTAACAATTCTTTAAAGAAATTTGCATACTCTTGCTCATAATTTTCCAAAGTATTAGAGTGTTCAAAAACTTGTTTACAAAATGGCTCATTTTCTTTCCATACAATATTATCGATATTTAGCAAGCAACTCATAAAATACATCACAAGACATATGACCAAGGTACCAAACATGAAGGAGTAATTTTCCTCCTTTGTTAGTTGCACATTTTCCATCAACTAATCTTTTAGCAATCCACACAAATCAAAATCATGATCCTCCATTATCATTTTATGAGAGATATAAACTATGCCTGTTGAAATTGCACCTTCCCCATTTCTAAAAAAGATTTTGTATGAAATTATATGCGCAATGTACCTTGTTATCGGATCCTTGACCATCAAAATTATCAAAGCCCTTTGATCTCCTGTTACTTTGGTTAGGATTTTGACCTCCTTGTTCCAAATCAACTTTTTTTTCAGAATATCCCCAGCATTGCATAATCTAGTTAAATTCTTGATTACCTCTTTCAGAATGTGATAGGGTTTATCTAGAGTTAGAATGCCATCATTCAATCTGTTTAAGATAAACCTAATGACTTCCACGTTATCAAAGTGTGAAAATTTACTCCAAATGTCCAAACTTTTGTGTTTCAAACCTTCAAGCCATTTCAATTCATCGGCCGACAACAAATTTCTCACATCCCTAATCTTCTCATTGCTATATTCATCTAAATTCACCATTTCTTTGATTTTCTTCATTTTTCCTTCTGTACCAAACAAGTTTTCTATTGAACACCAAATTGAGTGAGAATTCTACAAGCAACTAAAATACTTGATAAATTCACTACCGAATTGACTTTACTCCTTCGAAATTCTGTTGCAGAGGCTCTCCTATTTTTCTTCAATGCACAGTAACAAATGAGGGTTCCAAATACCCTTTTATAACTCACATTCCTAACCATTTTATCGCATTAAATGTTTTCCCTAGGTGTTTCAGATACTCTACTTTCTTAGACAACAAAAAGAAAAATTCATCTGCAAACCTTCTACTTATCAAATTTCCACATAAATTACCATTGATACAATTTGTAAGCTATTAGCACAATTATTGACAATTTCCTACATTCTGGTGCCAACTATTGATAGGGGGACAAAGGATTTTCTTGAATAACTCCCCCTAGGCCAATGGCCTGAGATCAATTTCTGGAATTACTAGAACTTGCTTCCAGTGCAGGCTTATTTCCTTCATTAGATTCACTCTTCCTTACCCATGTTTTCTTCATTTGATCTCTTATCTCTTCCGCAATCATTTTCCCTTTTCCTTTATCATCTATCTGTGAAATTCTGCCTTTGCATACTGGACCTCTTCTATCCATGTTTCTATTCCTACAAAATATTGCAATGTGAACAAATTTGTTGCAATTGTAACATACAAGATTTATTTTTCTAGACCACTCATTCCATTGATTTCATCTTGATCTATATTTATTAGCAATATTCCCAACTCTTCCACAGGTGTAGCATTTAACATTTCTAACATTGGCATACATACTTTTGCATTCAATTGAATTATGACCAAAATTGTTGCAATTAAAACACTGACCATAGAATGATGGACTGCTTGAATTTATTTTACTTCTACACTAAGAAGCCATATGACCAAATTTATTACAAGAAAAATAGTGACCATTAAATTTTTTAGCAATGGGCTATCTTACTGGATACCTTCTACCTTTGTTCATTTGATTTCTTTGTCTAGAATCCTCATGTTTAGATCCAAAGTTTTCTCCCTTCTCATATCCTAGACCTCACTTGTCATTTGCATCCTTCTATCCTGTAGTCAACTCATTAAGCTTAGCAAAACTGACCTTAAAATTTTCCTTGTATTCATTTCCAGTAGTGAGTTCATCTCTGAGAATAACTATCTGTCTTTCAAGCTCTTGTTCATTATTTCTGGATTGTTACAGTTAAATCTCCAACTGAATGAATCCACTATTAACTCTTCTACATTCTTTAGATATTTCTTTCAAGGACTAGGCTAGATTCTCTTCATTCTTCCTTTTGTCTTCAATCTCCTTAGCTTGCCTCATTACCATAGATTCCATCTCAAGCTTTAGAGAAACATTGTCACTAGCAAGCTTTTCACATTCTTCAATTATTTCTTTTAAGGTCCAATTCTGGTGAACATCGTCTAGGATTTTACTTTCTTTTTGCTTCAGCTAATCACATAGTCCCTTCCTCTTTGAACCCTTCCTCTTTTCTCTTGAATCATTGATTTTATCCTTCAATGATTGAATGAATTTTTCAGCATCCTCAATATTTTCTTTTAATTCCATGACCTCTACTTTAGACTAATCAAGATAATCAAGTGCCAACAAAATCTATTGTTGAAGACTACTAGAGTCCATTGCATTCCAATATCCATCTCAAGCTATAAAAATTCTTTAGAGGAACCTGCTCTGATACCAATTGTTGAACTCAAGGAACACTGAGAGGGGGGTGAATAAATTTTCAACAATATTTAATTTTCATTTCAGATCTTAAACCATTTAGAGAATTTCAACAGAAGTAAAGATGCAAGCGTAAGAAGGAAACAATCAAAACACCATAACACCAATATTTTTATGTGGAAACCCTGTTAGGGGAAAAACCATGAAGGAGATTAATCCACAATTTATACTCCAGTAAAAGTATGAAGAAAAAGGGAATGCACATGCATTCAGGTACACTACCTAGAGCTCCCTACTCAAAATAAGGAAGGCTCATTGCCTTACAAAATGTTTATATCACAACAAAAGGTTGAACTGAGAAAGTAGCATCTGCAAATTTTTGGTATCAGTTTTGGTGAAGCTCATAGATCATATCCTGGACCTTTTGTCTGATTTTGCATTTCACTCTGCTCTCCCTTAATTTGCTTCACAAAAATCATCTTCCTCATAATCAAAATTTTCTCAACTGATCTTTTGATATTCACATACACATCTTCTCTACTCTTCACAACATTCATTCATCAAAATGAATTACCTGAACTCACATATATATCCACTATCAAGGATTTCAATCACTTCAAGTTAGTTTCAACAAAACATGAAATATTCTCCAATGGTCAGTTGAATTCACATTTAATATTTGATGTGTATCCATCAAAGTTGGCTAATGTTATGGTGGGACCCAAAACAAAATGTTTTAACTCAAAAATATTTAAACAATTACTCCTTATACATCTATGACATGCTACATTCACTAAGTCAACCACCATGAACAAACAAATAGAAAAATCATCTTGTTGAATCTCCTAACTCATACACCAATTAATGTGACAACACCAAACCTAACAATAAGATAAAATAGATGCTCAACAACCTTCCTCGAGATCCACAAACTAAAATGATAATCTGATGAAGCATATAGATCGACGTACTAATTGGATACCCTATTCTTCATTCTCACTTATGGTAAAACTCTGTTCTTCACTCTGCCTGTCGGTGGGAACAAATCCTGATCTGCGGACCAAAATAATGACTTAGGTTGCCATCAATGAAAACACTAGAATCAATATGCCAACACTCAACCCTAATCCCTCAACCCCTATCCCTCTCTCTCTATCTATCAATCTCACCTCTCTCTCCTTCCCTCTCTCCTACCCTCTCTAATTATCTCTATCTACCATCTCCCTCTTTCTATGTACCTCTCACTCAATCAATCCCTACCACTCTCTCTCACTCGCACTATATATCTCTCTCTCTATCTCCCTCCCACTATATATCTCTCTCTTTATCAATCCCTACCACTCTCTCTCACTCGCACTATATATCTCTCTCTCTATCTCCCTCCCACTATATATCTCTCTCTTTATCTCCCTCCCACTTCCTCTCCATCACTCCCTCTCTCTCTCTCCCTATCTCTTAGGTCTCTCCCTCCCACCCCCATATCTCTCTTAGTTCTCTCCCTCTAGCACCCTACCTAGGTAACTTTATATCTCTCTCTCTCTCTCTCTCTCTCTCCCCCTCTCTCTATCTATCCCTCCCACCATACCTAGATAAGTCCCTCTCACTCCACCCCCTCTCTCTCTCCCTCTCTCTCAAGTCACTCCCTCCCACACCCTTTCCCTCTCTCTCACACTCCATCTCACTACCTATCTCTCAAGTATCTCCCTCTCACCCTCCTCACACTCTCAAATACCTCCCTCTAGAACCCTACCTACATGACTCTCTCTTTCTCTCCCTCTCTCTCTCCCTCTCTCTCAGTTCTCTCTCTCCCTCTATCCCTCCCACCCTACCTAGCTAAGTACCTCTCACTCCAACCCTTTCTCTCCTACTCCCTCTCTCTTAGTTATCTCCTTTCCACCTCATCTCCCTCTCTCAAGTCTCTCTCTCTCTCTCTTAAAATTCTCCCTCCCTCTAAAGACATACATAAATGCATACATATAAGCAAATATACATACATACTTACATACATACAAGCATACATGTACATATGCACATACAATATTACATACATACATATAGGCATACATACATATAGGCATACAAGCATACATACAAGCATGCATACATATATACATACATGACATACAAGCATACATACATACAAACATAAAAATATATAAACATACATTCAATAGAGTAGCATTTAACACAAAGAAAGACATAACATGAGCATGTTATAACACACTCACTTTATGTCTTGCACAAATTCAAAAACATATCAAAACAAAGAAATAATGCGAGCACGTTATGTCTTGCTTTGGGAAGCCCCAAGCCTTAGGCTTGGTATTTGTCTTGGAATACCAACCCAAAGGCTTGGAGGGCCTTCCCAATGTCCAAAGACGCGTTTTTGCAAATTCTACAATATTTCACATAATCAAGTTCGTGATCACCGTCAGGATTGCATGTGTTGCAATATTGAACAAATTGAACACCTGCATAATGTTAGGCTCTCTCTTAGCTATCTAATGATGCATTTTTTTTACTTTTTGACAATGTTAAGCCTTTGATCTATAATTTCTTTTGTTTGTGTGTCTTTTTTGGAAAAACTAGTGTTTGGTGTTTTTTGTTATAAATTAACCATTCATCAAAATTTTAAATAAATTACATTTTTAGAAACTAGAATCCATTCTACACATTTAAAAAAAAATCAATTAGTTTCCAAAATTTTTAGTGGTAGCAAGGCCAAAATTATATTTTTCAAGAAGTATCCACTTTGAAAATTAGTAAAAAATCAAATATTCATTAAAAAATTATTAGAAAAATTGAACATAAAATACATATTTTTAGCTAATTTCCCATTGAAGCGATTTTATAAATATTAAAAAAGAGTTTATTGTGCTAGATACCCACAAAAGTTGCTAGTTATATTTTTTTGACTAAAACAACACCAATTTTCATGGTCCCCTCTTTTGAACCCCTTAATCTCAACCATTTTCAAAATAAATTACTAGTTTAGAAAGTAGACATAGAGCACTATGATCCTTGCTTTTGTTGCATCTCAAAATTTTGAGTGTAACTATCCTCAATTTCACGTCTAAGGTCAGTATTTCTTGATTTCAGAAAAAAAGTGGCCACTTAACCCCCTTTTTAGCCCCCCATATTTTGCATTTACCCATAAGTAACTATTGCAAGTATGAGAAAGTTTAGTGGTGTTGTCATTGATGTCAACACAGTTCAAAATGTTGTAGATTGTGCACATATAGTTGAGATGTTGTGAGTACATTGAGCTATCTTTATGATGTCACATATGTGTTGAAATGATGGGTTTCCAAGTACTTTTGAGAAAATTAATAAAAAGAGAAGTCAGACTTATGTAAGTGTTCATAAAGCACTTTGGTATGTGCTCCTTGTTTCTCCTATGTTGATCCTATGCTTGTGCAGATTTGAAGGGTTATTCTTGATGATTTGATGGTGTCATATACTGAGTTATAGTCTTTGGTTTAATGGAATGTGAAAGTTATGTTCACCGGTGTGTGAACTATTCTGGCAGAGTTGACTTTCTGTGGACTGGGAGAAATGTTTATGCTCTGCAATCCTCCACTATTTTGTTTAAGGTCTTGCCGATCTAGAATATGTTGTGTAAAGGTGTTCTCTGGGTTCTAGAAAAAGTGTTTGTGGTTTGGTGATCTACAAGTTGGGTTTCAAAGTTGTATGTGTTTGCACAGTCCGGATGGACTAATGGAAGGAGTTCTATGTTTGAAAGTTGTTACACTTGCTACAAATGTATCTGAAGGAACTTGAGATGTGTTCTCATGCATAATGAAGCGTGTACTTCAATGTTCATTTGTGTTTTCATTAGGTTTGGCTGACCTAGTGTTTACACTTCATATGAAGAATTAAATTTAATTAAGGAAGCATGTGGTTGATCCAAGACATTATTTTTGGTCTTGGTTAATTATTTAAGTGGTCCAATCTCATTCCTTTCCACCATAGGAATGTTCAGTTGCCAACCTAATTTGAATTTATGAAATAAAGCGTATGCGACTAACCTTGGAGAAAGTTTCTAAGGTTGAAGATGGTATAAATTCAAAGTTAAGTTGCGGAGATTTACATGATTCAAAGTAACAAAGTAAGAAAAAAATAAAAGAGAAGAAGTGTGCAAAAGTGAGTTGAGGTAGCAGTACTTCATTGTGTTAGATTCCTGAAAGCAGTGAGTTGAAAGTTTCTACAATCTTCTGATCAAGGCTGCAGATATGTTTAAATTATGGTGGATCTTTTGTTTTCTTTTGTATCTGTAGGTAGTCAGCCTCCATATTGGAAAGTGAGTCCTTTATGTAGGCAACGAGCCTTTGTATCTAGATAGTGAGTCCTCTTCTAGGTAGTGAGCCCTTGGCAGTGGGCCTTTGTATTCAATTTTACTATCTCTTTATATTGTGAGTTAATCTCCACTGTGGTTTTTCCCTCATTGGGTTTTCCACATAAAATCTAGTGTTCTTGGTGTTGATTTTTCTTTCTAATATCTACATTTCATGTTCATACTTAATAACAAAATAGTGTGGTTTTGAAGTTAATAAGTGTTGAAGTTTTGAGTTTAACTTGGTGACAACTGATTCACCCCCCCTCTTAGTTGTCCTACGCCTTTTAACAATTAGTATCAGAGCTTTGGTTCCTTGGTGTAGAGCTTAACCGCTTAAGGAAGATCCGATGGCACATAAGTTGGCGATCCCTATGTTCGATGGATCCAATGACAATGACTAGAAAGTGTAGATGAGAGGATATATTATTTCTATTAGCTACAAGACTTGAAAGGCTATTGAGACAAAGTATGTTTCCTTGTTGGGTGATCATACTACTGTAGATGAGGTTTATTCTTATGAGGAGAATGAGAAGGAAAGGTATGCTATTTTCAATGCCCTATCTAAAACTGAGCGAACTAAGGTTATTTCTTTGGACACTGCTTATGACGTTTGGAAGAAGAAGGAAGATCTTTATGAAGGAAATGATAGAGTGAAATTGACAAAGAAGTTGACTAGTAGACTGTAGATAAGCAAATTTGAAAATGTAAGAAGGTGAAGATTTTGCAAGATATTTCTAGAGGGTTGAACTAGCAACAAATGATGTTAGGAATCAAGGGGGTAAATTGATCAATGAAGATATAATTGAGAAGATCCTAATAATCCTATGTGAGTGTTACAGTGATAAGATCTCAATTATTGAGGAGATGTATGATCCTGAGAAGTATACTAAAGAAGAGCTATTTGGAACCTTGACTACATTTGAGATGAGAAATTTTGGAGAGGAAAAGATAGAAACTGCATTTAAAGCAACAAAGACTAAGGACGATCCATATAGTGATGGTTCTAATGAGTTGGAAGTGAATTTTACCAAGAAGTTGAAGAAAGGTACTGGTAATTACAAAGGTATGTTTCCTTTTAAATGTTTTAGTTGTGGTAATATTGGTCATTATACTTCAAGATGTCCGAATATAGTTGTACATAAGAAGAACAAGGATCATAAAGATAAGGATAGAAAGGATAAGAAATATAAGAAGTTGTATTATGTTAAAGAAGAAGCCAAAATCTCTGATGATGAATCTGATTATGAGGGTGATGATAGTGAATGCTTGTTCTTAGCTTTGGAGAATAAATCTGTGTCTACTAACCCTAAAAAATGTGTAAGAAAGAATTCTCTAGAGAAAAAAAAGAATGAACTGGAAGGTACTTTGGTCACTGCCGTTCATGTCAGACATGATGAAGACTATTGGGTGATTGACAGTGGATGCTCTAATCACATGACCAAAGATAAAAGTAAGTTTACTAAACTTGAAAAGTATGATGGTGGTTTGGTCATGTTTGGTGATGATTAAAGTGAAAATATTGTTGTGAAAGGTACAATTAGTTTTGATGGAATACACAACACTAATAATGTATATTATGTAAAGGGTTTAAGGCATAACCTTTTGAGTCTTGGAAAGATGTGTAGAAATGGTTTTAAACTTGTGTTTCAGGATAATACCTATGAAATAAAAAAAGGATCCAGAGATATGGTTGCTTCTAAAAGGAGAACTCATGGAAACATCTATCAGCTTAAGGGTGTTGATGATCAGTGCCTTGTATCTCAAGTCAATGAGAGTTGGTTGTGGCACCGAAGAATGGGACATGCAAACTTTGATAATTTGGTCAGGATCAGTTCAAGAGATGTTGTCTGGGGTATTCCTAGAATCACAAAGCCTAATAATACTATTTGTAGACATTGTCAGTTAGGGAAACAAACAAGATGAATTTTTAAGGGAGAAGAGCAATCTACTACCAGAATGCTAGAGTTAATTCATACTGACCTTTTTGGTCCAACTAGAACATGAAGCCTAAATGGTGACAGGTATTTTATGCTCCTTATTGATGATTATTCTCGAATGACATGGGTTGATTTTCTTAGAGAAAAGACTCAAGCTTTGGATAGGTTTAAGGTGTTCAAGGCAAGAGTGGAAAATGAAGTAAACCTGAGAATCAAATGTTTGAGATCTGATAGAGGTGGATAATTCACTTTTGGTGAATTTAATAGTTTTTTGTGAAGAGCATGGCATGGAGTGGTTGACCCCTTAGTAGAATGGAGTGGTTGAGAGGAAAATTCAGATGGTACAAGAAGTTGCAAGGAAGAACCATGATGAAAGAATCAAATGTATTGGATGTGTACTGGAGAGAGGCAATAGACACTGCAGTTTATGTTCTTAATAGAGTTCAGATTAGAGGTAACAACACAAAGACTCCTTTTGAGTTATAGACTGGTAAGACTCCCACTGTGAATTACTTTAAGGTATTTGGAAGTAGATATTACATTAAAAGAGATGATGAAAATATTGAAAAGTTTGATGCTAGATGTGATGAAGGGATTTTTCTTGGGTACTCCACTGCTAGCAAAGCATATAGATGCTTCAATAAAAGATTGAGGAATATTGTTGAAAGTGATAATGAGAAAGTTGATGAGGACATGCATAGAACTATTGAGATAAGTGAAGTTGAACTTGATGATCCTATCTATGGACATGTACTTGAAGAAAATAAGGAAGAAGAAGAAGAAGAATAGATTGAAGAAGAATAAATCCAAGAACTTGTTGTTGAGACTCCTAAGTATGTGCAAAATAATCATCCAAAGGAATAGATAATTGGAGATAAGAGTGAAGGTGTGAAGACTAGAAGCAAAGCAACAACTGAGGTAAACTTGTGTTTACTTTCTATAATAGAACCTAGGACTGTGTGTGAAGTATGTGAAGATGAGATTTGGGTAAGAGATATGAAAGAAGAGTTGCAACAAATAGAGAAGAATTAGACATGGGAATTAGTTCCTAGAATTGTGAATAAGAATGTAATTGGTTCAAAATGGGTGTTCTGGAATAAGTTAAATGAAAATGGTGAAGTTATAAGAAATAAATAAAGACTTGTATGCAAGGGATACTCACAAGTTGAAGGCATAGATTTTGAAGAAACATTTTCCCCTGTGGCTAAAATGGAAGCTATTAGGATGTTTTTGGAATTTTCTGCCCACAAGGATTTCAAAGTATATCAGATGGATGTCAAGTTAGCATTTTTGAATGGTGAATTGGAGGAAGAAGTGTACATGGAACAACCTAAAGGATTTCAATTATCTAACAAACTGGATATAGTTTTTAAGTTGACGAAGGCATTGTATGGACTGAAGCAATCTCCCAGAGCTTGGTATGCAATATTGGATAGATACCTAACACAACAAGGATTCAACAAAGGTTATGTTGACAACAATCTTTACTTCAAAGTGCAAGGTAACAAAATGTTGATAGTGGTAGTTTATGTTAATTATATCATCTTTGGTGGAAATGAAGTCATGTGTAAAAGATTTGTAGAAGAAATGCAAAAATAATTTGAAATGTCCATGATTGGTGAATTTATTTCTTTCTTGGTCTTCAAGTAAATCAAGTTCTATAAGGGGATATTCATTTCACAATTGAAATATGTGAAAGATTTGTTGAAGAAGTGTGGAATGGATTACTCCAAACCAGTTAATACTCCTATGGTAACCAAATGCAAGTTGAGTAAAGATGATGAATTTGCTAAAGCTGATCAGAGAAAATAGAAATCTATGATTGGTGGGTTGTTGTATCTTACTGCAACCAGACTAGATATTATGCATGCAGTATGTTTAGTTACTAGATTTCAAGCAGATCCTAAAGAGGAACATGTTACAATAGTAAAGAGGATATTTAGATATCTTAAAGGTACACCAGATTATGGTTTATGGTATCCTAAGGATGTTGATTTCACCTTGAGTGCTTATACCAATGTAGATTGGGATGGTTGTGTAGATGAACAAAAGAGTACCAATGGAGGTGCTTTCCTTCTTGGTGGAAGATTAGTTTCTTGGTTGAGTAAGAAATGGGACTCAGTTTCTTTATCCACTACAAAGGCAAAATATGTTGTTGTAGCATCCTGCTGCACACAGGTTTTGTGGATGAAGCAAACTCTAAAATACATTGGAGTGATATGTGATGAGCCTATTCCTATTTTTTGTGACAAAACAAGTTCTATAAATATTTCAAAGAATCTGTTGATGCATTCAAGAAAAAAACACATATCTATCAGATATCATTTCCTGAGAGAGAAAGTGTTGGAGAATGAAGTCAGGTTGGAGTATGTGTCAACAAAGGATCAAATTGCATATATATTTACTAAGGCTCTTTTGAAGGATACTTTTTAGTATCTTAGGGAGAGGTTGGGGGTCATTGGCCTTCCGAACCAGGTGCACATGGAGATGCATCACTCTAGTGATTTCATAGATTCTTCATTTATCTGGAATGATGAATGGGTCTACTCCATAGGGGGATTAGGAAAGTTTTTAATTGTTGCAGTATGAGTTGAATGGGTGTACTCCTAAGGGGGAGTAATTAGAATTTTTGATCTTTTCCATTGATGTCAAAGGGGGAGAGAAAGTCATGTGAAAAGTGTTCTCCCAGAATATTGTGTAGGTTGTTGTCTTTGATGGTTTTTCACATCATGTGTTTCCATCAATGACAAAGGGGGAGATTGTTGCAAGTATGAGTAAGTTTGGTGGTGTTTTCATTAATGTTGTCATTGATGTCAACATAGTTCAACATGTTGCAGATTGTGCATGTATAGTTGAGATGTTGTTAGTACATGAAACTATCTTTATGATGTTGCAGATGTGTTGAAATGATGGGTTTCCAAGTGTTTTTGAGAAAATAATAAAAAGAGAAGTTATAGTTATGTAAGTGTTCATAATGCACTCGAGTATGTGCTTTTCATTTATCTTGTGTTGATCCTATGCTTGTGCAGATATAAAGGGTTATTGTTGATGACCTAATGGTGTCATATATTGAGTTGTAGTCTTTGGTTTAATGGAATGTGAAAGTTATGTTCACTGGTGTGTGAACTATTTTGGCAGAGTTGACTTTCTATGGATTGGGAGAAATGCTTCTACTCTGTAGTCCTATTCTATTTTTTTTAAGGTCTCACAGATCTAGAATATGTCGTAGAAAGGTGTTCTCTAGGTTCTAGAAAAAGTGTTTGTGGTTTGGTGATCCGAAAGTTGGGTTTCAAAGTTGTATATGTTTGAACAGTATGAATGGACTGATGGAAGGAGTTCTATGTTTGAAAGTTGTTACACTTTCTACGAATGTATGTGAAGGAACCCGAGACGTTTCTCATGCATAATGAAGTGTGTTACGTCATCTGCATTTTATCTTCTTGCTGGGGAGTGTATACTTCTATGTTCATTTGTGTTTTCATTAGATTTGGCCGACTTGGTGTTTACACTTCATATGAAGAATTAAATTTGATTAAGGAAGTGTGTGGTTGATCTGAGTCATTATTTTTGGTCTTAGTTAAGTATTTAAGTGGTACACTCTCATTCCTTTTGACCGTGGGAATGTTGAGTTGCCGACCTAATTTGAATTTATGAAATAAAGCGTATGTGGCTAACCTTGGAGAAAGTTTCTAAGGTTGAAGATGATATAAATGCAAAGTTAAGTTGCAAAGATTTACATGATATAAAGTAATGAAGTAAGCCACAAATAAAAGAGCAGAAGTGTGTGAAAGTGAGTTGAGAGCCACAAATAAAAGAGCAGAAGTGTGTGAAAGTGAGTTGATGCAAAAATACTTCATTGTGTTAGATTCCTAAGAGTGGTGAGCTGAAGGTTTCTACAATCTTCTAATCAAGGTTGTGGATGTGTGTAAATTGTTGTGGTGGGTCTTTTGGGTAGTGAGCCCTTGGCAGTGAGACTTTGTATTTGGTTTTTCTATCTCTTTATATTGTGAGTTAATCCTCACTATGGTTTTTCCCTCATTGGGTTTTCCATGTAAAATATGGTGTTCTTGGTGTTGATTTTTCTTTTTGTTATCTACATTTCATGTTCATACTTAATAACAAAACAATGTGGTTGTGAAGTTAATAAATGTTGAAGTTTTGAGTTTAATTTGGTGACAATTGATTTACCCCCCTCTCAGTTGTCCCACGCCTTTTAATAGTAACATATAATTTAACTCTTCCATTTACATAATACCTTTTAGAGTTAAGCAACAATTGATCATGTTATTTAATATATCAAAATATTACCACTTATCAATAATCTATCTAACCTATAAAGAATACTACTACAACCAAACATTGAATATCAATCATTACCTTTATATTCACACTTACTCATAGTCATAATATAAAATCATCTAACATGATGAAATCCATATATATATATATATATATGGATATTACCAACAACGAAACATCTCGATCATCACATACTTACACAAATAGGGAGCATAACTCATCTAGCTATCACATGAAGTCACAAAACCACTAGTTAGTTAACAATCAAAATATAAGTAACTTGATGTATAGGAACAATAATTACTAATGTATAAAAAAAACATAAAATATAGGACATGAACCATCGATGACTAATAGGAATAATAAGGCCACAAGGGACGAGGTCTTACACCCACACTTAAAGGATGCAAAGCTTTTATTTATTTTTAATGAATTAATGTGTGGTCAGATAGGAGAAATAAAATGTAAAGGTTTAATATATTCATGAAGGCTATGATTTAGCTAGTGGTGGGCTGATAGTCTCATGCTTGCTTTTTTTTTCAAAGGAAGTACATGTTGGTTGCTTATGGAATAATAGGTACACTCTAGGAACACTTCAATAAGCTAAGCCTTCTCATTTTCTTTTTCTTGGAATTGACCTATTCTTTATCTAGTGCCATGCCACCATTTATAAATAATTTGTAACAAATATTTTGTTTTATATTCTAGAGAGATTGATGTAACATTTTATAGTATGTATATTCTTACTTGATGAGTAGAGGATGTAAGTACATTGTTCAAACTTTCTTTCTTTTTGTTCTTATGATTAATATATGATAAGAAAATGAGAACTAAAACCTAATTAGATAGAAGGGAAAACCCTAATGTCAAACATTAGGTTGTGAATGAATGCCAAGTTCACCAAATTGTAAACACAAATTTTTTCGACATTAATTTATCTAGGCTAATTACATAAATATAATAAAAAATATATATTTCACCTAGATATAAGAGCTAGGATTAGAAACAATAAATTCAAATTTTTTTAAAAATACAATACTTATCATAAAATCAAATCACAAATACATCCTATAAGAGATGTAAGAAATCAATTTACCAAGGTATTTGAATTTTATGGATTTTTAAAATGAAGTTCTAAGATTTTGAAAATGAACTATTTTTCACATTAGTTTTTGATTCAAGTACAAACCTAACTCAATGAGTATGGAGCTAAACCTAAACAAAAATTGGTTGATTTGAATTAGTAGACTATAGACAAAATTGGAATTTTCTTTGCCTTAATTTTGTTTTCAAAATATGTGTAAGGACAGGTAGTGTCTAGTAACAACTTTAGGGAAGATGTTAGATCATAAGGATCAAGTTTTGCTTAGCTAGGCCCCTAATGAACTAACTTTATGACTTTGAACAAAAAATAAAAGACACCAAGAACATGTGTAACAAACCTAGGATCATGCATGCTAATATAATTATGTAGTAATGCTTCAAATTTACTCAATAAGAATGTTCTACATGCTTTCCAAATGAATGCATGATTTTCCTTAAATACAATAACTGAGCACACAACTTAAGAAAGTGTACATAAGGTCAACTCATAGTAGCTAGTGAAGTTTGTAATAGTTGGTATAGAATTCTCTTTACCATGAAATATTTGACTATAGAGATAGCCACCCAAGATCTAAGACTTTCAATGAAAGAACAAGAGAGACTAAACATGAGATAATTATTCTATTCTACCAAAGGATGGATATGTACAATATGAGTAGATGAATATAATTGATTATCATGGAATGCTCATGATGGAATGTGATTACAATAAGAACCCCTTGATTATATAGGTCAAGGTAAAACATAATACACCATAAGATTATGACGTGTCTCAATCTTATGACTCAAGACATAAAGTTATAATGCCCTACGAGTGCCCTAAGTAAATTAGTGCAAGTAAGACCTAAGAAGTGAACTATTTAGGTAAAACACCCCATTCATACCAACAAAATTAATTTAAATTTTAAATTTTAAAATTCAAAATTTAGATTTATGATTGTAGAGATGATCTTGATCAATACTACACCTATAAGTCTAATCTAAAATGATGAATTTTATAGATCTAAAAAACACGAATGAGAATCTAGAAATTACCGATTAAAAAATTAAGAAAACTGAATTCATACAAAACTATATTACTTGTAAGCTAATTACTACATTTAAGACACTACTCACCATCACATAATGTATTATTACATGCTTGCTCTGGAATAATAATAGAAGCATAATTCCAATATTATAAATGATATTCGAACATTGGATTCATGCTGATATTTGTGTTAGGAGTGGATGGCCATTGCCAAAATTCAAATATTTAACGTGCATCGAAATAGGTTCTCTCTCTCTCTAGGCTTGTGGTATTATTATATCACCTGAAGCAATTTAATGCCGTATAAAGACCGGGGAAACACATGCACTGCAGCATGTCTGTACGCAACAAAAACTTTGCAATTTGCAGTTAGTTTTTAATAAGTAGGCCGGCTGAAAGCGTCGTTGATGGCATCGGTTATATAACAATCCAAACTTGAGTGCGTGTTATAATTGTCGTTTTTCATGGACCTCAGTCTGCAACAAATCTTTAAATGCTGTGTGATATTGTCGAAATGATTCTTTTGTAAAGTTAAAAACGAAAATAATGTTAACATTCTGAAGATAGCAGCATCTTACTGTTGTATGCTCCTCAGTCCCCAACATATATTAAAACGCTGATAGACATTGTCAGATATAATTCTTTCATAGAATTGAACTATAATGTCATATGGGAATTCGGAAAGTTATTGACAGAGATATGTCCGGTTTGAAAAATCCCATGACAGTTTGACAATGCTTCACATTTTTTTTTAAAATGACGAGTTTTGCAGACATCATCAGAAAGGTTAAATATATTTACAATCCTGATGAGGGATGGAACAAATAATTGTGTTGGTTTTTCTCTTCACCCAACAACGGTCAGAAAAGCTTTTTAAATATTTCTCCATCAAAACTTAAACAATATAATTTTTTACTTACAGACTAAATAGTTATATCAGAAATCAGTATTGTTTCTGAATTCGATTGTGTTTGTATTTTTGCATCAACGTTTCGGATCACACTCCGTAATCCATCATCAGGATAGTAGAGAGCAAGAGGAGAAAAAATGATGATGGATCACGGAGTGTGTTCCAGAAAGATGATACAAAAATACAAACACAATCGAATCCAGAAGCAATACTGATTTATAATATGGATTGTGGAAACTTGATATCATTAATAGTTATATCAGAGTTTTTTTTGAATGATTTTATATTATCTATACGTAAAAGTCATGGATTGAGGCCTATCCATTTTCATGCTAATGCCTCTTAAGTGAAAAGCCAAGGATTAAGGGGTATCTATTCTGTCAAAGTCACTTGGGCAAGATCCTGGCCTCGTTCTTTATATCATGGACTGAGGTGTATCTATTTTTATGCTGATACCTCTTCAGTTAAGAGCCAAAGATTAAGGGGTATCTATTCTGCCAAAGTTGTCTGGGGCACGATCCTAACCTCATCCTTTATATCCCGACCTCATCCTTTATATCATACCTCCCATGATTTTGAACCTTGTTAGATGTCGTAATTAAGGAACATACCGCCACCCTCGTCAATTATACTCAACCAATTGAAACATAACCGTTCGATTAGAAAATTTACCTTCAATTCAATAATAATCTAATTTGTTGTTATATTAAGATAAGACCTCTTTTTTATATCTATTCAATTTCATGATTAAACTAATCCTGAGGAGAGATGGAGGTGATAATTTTATGAAACATAACTCTGGAAATGGCTTTTCGAGTCAATGTAAAAGTCAGCTGATCCAGTTTGTGTCACAGATATCAAGTAAATCACGTGCATGAATATGTGACCAGCCGTTGGCATCATAAAATAAAAATTAAAGTTGGAGAATGCCATGCATCGTTGCAGTGGCTTCATTGATGTGGTAGACAAAGGAACAATTAACGCCGCAGTAGCTGCCTGTTATAATTGTATCACGTTGCTGAACATAGTTTACGCTCTTACTTTAATGGAATATATTGCTCCAGAAAATATATTTAAAATGGTAGCAGTGTCTGCCATAAAATAGATTTAGAAAAAGAGTTGCATGGCTATCTAAAACAGCAATAAGCAATGGGTCTTATCATCTTCAATACGAACAAATAATCTTGTTTATAAAGAACGTCAGTAAAGATACCCATGAGTTGAAAATATAGATAATATATTTTGAAGAATGAGCTCTGTTAAGATTTGGTGATTTCTTGTATTCTCTGGCTTTCTTTTGTTTAGTTGTTTCGGTTGGTCTTTGGTTTTTCTTCATGATAGAGGGGGGTCTCTCTTTTGTTCAGAGATATAATAGTTGGCTTTTGTTTTAAATTCTTGATATGTGAGAGAAGTTGATGCAATAATAGTAGTGGTTGAGAAAAAGGAGAGGATTTTTCTAGCAGGAAATTTGTTTCATCCATGTTAGTCTTAGAAGATTTTTCAATTATTAATTTCTTAATGTGGAAGAATTTAGGAAAAATATTTATTCTTTTTAACGAAGAAGTTTGATATATAATATTTTGGGTCATGATTTTTTTCTAGATGAGTTGATATTTTTTTGGTAAAAAAATTTGTAGGTTCAAGAAGAATATGAATTTCAATCTTGTACAAAAAGAAATTGAGGATGAGGAAAAGATTGAAAGTAAACAAAATGGAAGATAAAGCAATACAAAACACAATACCTTCACTAGAATCTTTGCTTCTCTCCTTGATGAGAGGATATGGATTGCACCCTTATTCCATTTGATTTTCTCTTTTGATATTGATAGTATGTGGATTGCTGAATGATCTAGCATAACCTTGATATGATTTACAAGATAATAGATCAAAATTACAACATAAAGGTATGATACCTTAGGATGAGATGAAAGTGAAGGATGAGAGCCTCTAGATATAGAATTTTGAAGAGGCAAAATCAATGGCTAGGAATGATTGATGATGGATGACTAATGTCATGCCCTAAATTTTTCCACAACCCAAACCCTCAATTCATGTGTTAAATTAAACAACTCAACCAAGACATAACAAAAAAAAAATGCCATTCATGCTTGTGATGACACCAAGTTAACGGCCCCATCATAAGAATTTTGCACAATGAACGAGAGTGGAATAGTGAAAAACTAGTCTAGGGTTAACTTTAATATTACCTCTAACTAAGGGTAACTATTTAGTCTAAAAGAAAGAAATATTAAAGGAGATAAATATGTTCATGAACCTATTTTACATTCTAACATAAAATACAACTAGCGCTTTATCACTAAGACAAAGAATACAGTAATTGAATAACCATTAATGTATAACTCAAGTTAATTAAAAAATAAATTGAACAATTAATTACTATCCAAATTTCTTTTTATTTACATATACAAATTCTCCAAAATTAAATTATCTGAGTAATGTTAAATCTAAGTATGTCTAATTATTTAATTATTTATGTACAATATTTAGTTCCATAATCCGAGAAGATACCATCATCATAGTGATCCTAATATCTCATACTTCATTTTATATATCTGAAGATAGTGATCCTAGTATCTCTTAGGAGAGGAGTTTGGTCTGGTAACCCTTAATAAGCCTAACTAAGCACACACACACCCACAACCTAGTGCTGGTCAAGTTGAGTCGAGTCAGTTTGGAATCGAGAAAGTAACCTTTAGTCTTGTTTGTGTATGATTTAGAAGAGGTTATGGTCTTGTTCTATGGATGTTCCTAATTGGGGTTACGAGATTGAGTCTTTATGTCGAATGGAAGTTCTTCTTTATGTGTTCATACTTATGTGTAGGTTTCTAAAGAAAATCTCTTTCCACTATAAGTTAGAAGTCTATTATTTATGCAATATAGATAACATTGACTGGAATATGTTAAATGCATGAGTTAAGTGTAGGAAATGAGTAAGAGACCAACAAATGGAATAAAATAGAATGTGAGAGTGCTTGAAACCATAGAGTCAAACCCAAGACATAAGCCAGCTATATGGATAAGTCCAAGGCTACACATAAATGCAATACGAGGTAACACATATATTAGGCACATGTAATGATTTAAAGACTAAGTCAACCAAAGTAAAAACACATATAAGTTTTATACTGTTGTGTAAGCATTTAAAGGAGACGTTAAAAATAGTTTTAAGCCATTTGAATAAGTCAAGCTAGTGCTATAATATGTGGCACCAACTTGAGAAGGTGGTGCCAATCTGTAGAGTATGAAATGCCCAAGAAGTTTGCTGAATTTGCATAAATATGATATTAGTTTGTGAGACTCAGTCAAGTGGAAACTTGACAACAATATGTGAAGGAATTTGAATTAGGAAACTTGTTTATGAGCTTTCTGTTCATTTGACTTAGTAAATGAGTCTTGTTGTCCCTTATAATAAGTCAGCTCAGCCATTAAAATGGAGAGGACTATTATGTGTTGCAAACCTATGAGTTAGATGGATGAGTTGTTGCATGAGGATAGAAAGGTGGAAGAGATATTAACTTGTTTGTAGCCTTTAGTTACTCACAAATTAGTATAAATATAGGTGCTCATTCTACCAATTGCTACACTTATCATTCTGATTATCTTGATGTTATTTTGTTGTGATTTCTGAGTTAGTGAGTTGAGAGTTGTTTTTCCATTTCATATTTGTGATTATTGTGAGAGCTAGTGAGAAGTGAGAAGAGGGTAATAAAGTGGATGTTGAAGGAGGTATCAAGCAATCTTGAGGATTCGAACCAAGAAGGAGTTTAATCAATTGGAGCATTATACAGGCATGCTAGTTTCTACACCTTTGTCATTTATGTTGGAAAGGTTAATTAGTTTTATTATTATGTTGGAAAAGAATACTTATGAATATTTTGTGATGTTTGCATATGATTGCATGTTCTTGGTTGTCCATTATGTTGTAGAACCTATCTTATTAGTTATATCTAGATGTATGTACCCTATATATGGGAGTTTGTATGAATGCAACGTATTTATACTATACGATATCAACACTATAAGTAGTTTGTCTATACTAGACATATCTTTGTCGATAGGAAGTGACATCACGCAAAACATATTGATAATCTATACTTGATTGACTGCTTGATCGTTACATTACTATCAAATGAAACCCTAGGTTGAGAATAACCTATTTGGTTGGAATGTTTATTTGATTATTGATTAGAGCAAATAAGTTGGGATCTACCAATATGGTCAAATTGATCATTTGATTGTGGTTTATATTGTGATTGAATTCATTCATTATTGAAGGTTATACTTTTGATTGAGGTCATTTATTGATGAGATTATACTTTGGACATCCGAGAGTTATTTATTGTTGAGATTGCACTCTTGAATGAAGACTTTTAATGTTGAGATTGTACTTTTGAAGTAGAGTCATTTAATGTTGTGACGATACGTTTATCCTTGTGGATAACTAGGTTATTCCTGGATTATTCTTGCAAATATTTAGTATTCATGAAGTTAGAAAGTAATTTATGTTAAATCTATTAATTGTTTACAAATAATTAGAATTCATGAAATATTTCATGCAAATCTTTTGTTTTCATGAAGTTGTGAAGTGATACATGTTTGATTTGACCAAACCTTGTTATGAGCCTTTGGACACCAGCAAGCCCAATAAACCATAGAACCCTCGTGATTAACAATAAATTTACACAATGAACCTTGAGTGAACCTAGTGCATCAAGACCTGACATTCCCGAGCCTTGGGATCAACTAAGATTTCCTTTATATTTAGGTATTGCCAGTGGATCTTTTAAGAAAGGTAGGTTCTCACGTTCTTTGAACAAGAATTTATCTTCCTATTGGTGTGCATATGCAACACTCACATCAACAACTATGTTATGTTTTTTTGAATAAAACAGGACCACTTTATGTGCTACCTCTTTTTGAAATCGTTAATCTTCACCATTTTAAAAAAATAGTAGTTTAGAAAGTAGATTTAGAGCACCATGACTCTTGTTTTTGTTGCATCTTCAAATTTTGAGTGTAACTATCTTCATTTTCTTGTCAAATATTAGACTTTGTTGATTTTAGAAAAAAAAGTGGCATCTTAAGACCCCCTTTTTGTGTCACAACTTGGTGCACTTACCCAAAGCTTTTTTCTAATAATCTACATGAATGATAAAATTGACTTATTTCTTCATACAAACTCATATAAGATTTCTCAATCATTTTCTATTTTCTAAATTCTCCTTTCCTTTTGTAATTTAAGGCTAAACCTACATAAAAATTCATTAACATATAAGGTAGTTGTCACATTAAATTTAGAGGAAAATCATTAACTTAATGATATTATATAAAACTATTATAATAGTTTATACTACTTAATAATAGAGTCAAATATATAGTTATCAAAACATTGTAGTAGCAAATCATTTTGTGAAAAAGAAAAGAAATTGTATTATGTTTATAGAAAATAAATCACAAAATTAACTATTTTACATAGTACTCAAACACATATGTCAACATTATTGTACAAAACTTGAAGATTCCAAATTTAATTTATTTCTTATTGGGCTTGAACCTTTGAGGTAAAATAACCCTATGGACTTGAGTTTAATTATAGCCTTGGATCTAGATACAAGAGATGTGATAACTCAAAAAATACATTTGGTTAAGGAACATAAGGGTCAACTAAAAGGAACAAACAATAACATTAATCATATTTGTACATAGGATAGTAGAGAATCATACATGATTAATCAGGCCAAAGTTATGAAATACAAAGTGGTTCCCTAATTTTAAAGTGGGGTACGTTTTTCTATGAACAACAATGAGAGGAGGAATATGTATCTTTAAAATTTATAGTACAAACAAGATTATCTATATATGATGGTTCTTGAGAATATACATAACAATCATCTATGGTACTGTTATAAACATATGCATGATCAATATCAATAAAAAAGTGACATATATGTTTTGAATTTTAAAATTATTTAAACTAATGAAATACATATTTTTTAGTGTATTTTATATTTCTATTTAAAAATTAAAAAAAAAAATTATTTGAATATATTTTTTTGTAAAATTAACATTGTAATTAATTATTGGCAAAATGTTGAAAAATCAAGTTAAGTGGGACATCACTTTTTATATGCTAAATTTTATTTATTTCCCTTCATTTTTTTTAATGTATTTATAACTTGAAACTTCAGTACATGATTTTATTTTTCCCCCATTTTGATAAATGTAGTGTAGAAAAATGTCACCCTATACATTTTCACAATTAATTTGGAAATAATTAATGATAAATTGAGCCTAATGTTTCCTTAATCTAGTGTTGTAATGTGTTTCACACATTCACATTAGATTTAGGACCCTTTTAAGCTAAATAGGCATAATTTTTCCTTAATTTAGTGTTGTAAAGTGTATTTATTTATACCTTCACATTAAGTTTTGGGCCCTCTTGCATTTATGACCTTCATATCATCATTAATAGGCCTTTAGGACCCTTTATTATGCATCCTGAGGCTTATTTCAATCGAAATCCTAGCATAGACATCCTACACTTAATTTTCCAACTCCCCGACATTTGCTCCACCTAAAAAGGCCTAGTGGGACCCATACACCACCTTGGGCATATGAGTCCCACCCAGATGGGACCTGTATGCCACAAGTGGCGTATAAGTCCCATTTGGCCCCTTTTTAGGGTTTTGAGCAAGAAATCAGGGTTTTGAATTCAAAATTCATGTATGTTGACATTTGGGATCTAGAATAAACAAGAAATTGGATGGAACACCTATATATGCACAGTTTCAAATAATTATTTTTACCTAGAAAGTTGAAGAGAGAATTCCTAATAGCAAGTTTGTGATTACAAGACTTCACAAGAGTGTTGGAAGAGAGTTTACAAGAGCATTTCTAAGGCATTCAAGAGAAAAGTTTTCATCATTTGTTGCAACAATTCAAGATCCATTATCATGTCAAAATCATAAGGCATCAAGCATGTTGTTGAGCTAGTGTTGTGATGTAGCATTCAAGATCCAAGATTAGGCATTGTTTCATTCCAAGTCAAGATCAAGATCTTCTAAATGGACTCTTCATGTTAGATTGCTGATTCACATCTCAAGACATCATTCAAGGTATCATTGTTCATGTTTCATATTTCATGTTTCATGTTCATGTTTCATTGTTTCATCACAAGGTTTAATTACCTAAACGGGGTTTGAACTAGGCAAACCCCTATCCCCTAACAATCAAGAATTTTTTCCTCTCTTTGATGTGTGATTGAAAATCTCGGTGTCTTGGAGTTTGGAGGATCTTTGAAGACTAAGTTACAAGATTGAAGAAAGTTGTTCGAGTTGTCTCCTTGTTTGCAAGATCACAGAAAGTCACCTATAGGTTGCAAATCAAGGATCACATCCAAAAATCAAGCTTGGAAGGACTTGAGTAGAGATACCTGAGAGCAGATTCAGGTCTTGACCCTCTGAAAAAGAAAAGTGGGACCAATACACCACTTGTGGCATATGAGTCCCAGTACAACTCATTTTCTAGATTTCAATGAATTCAGATAAACCATTGTGAGATTCCATTTTTGGCACAAAAACCCTAGTTTAGGACTAAATCGCCTAGACTGGTGTCCCAATGGACATCAAATAGTAATATTTTAGGGTTTTGGAGCTTGTTTTTGCATCATCCTTCCTCCAGGTACCTTTTTGTTCATTCTTAGTTTGTTATCCTGCTTTTCAGTTTCATTTCCTAGGTCATTTAGTTAGGTTTTACATGGTACTTTGCATGTCATTTACATTTATCGTCTTTCCAAGCCCTAGCTTGGTGGTGAACTCCCCTTTAGTCCTTAATCACACCCTAGGACATCCCTATTGCATATCTCTTTCCCTCATTCTATCCTTGGATTGAGATCTCTAGGGTTTCCTTGAATGAGAAGTGAAGAAAACTTGTTGTTCTTTGTCCTAAACTATAGAGTGACAATTTTCTTCCTTTCAATAAATATTTTTAAAAAATAAATATTAAAATTTTTGTTTACTAAAACACAACTATTTCAATGGGATGTCACTTCTTCTACTCAAGCTAGAAAAAAAAAAGTATCACCTTGACATAAAATCTCCCCTTTAGTGCATCATATTTT
The DNA here is from genome assembly GCA_007258455.2 of Sequoia sempervirens. Lineage (NCBI taxonomy): Eukaryota > Viridiplantae > Streptophyta > Pinopsida > Cupressales > Cupressaceae > Sequoia > Sequoia sempervirens. The sequence goes on along the minus strand of VDFB02086081.1, from coordinate 403,400,535 downwards.
TTAAAAAATATATTTTTTTTGTATATTTTTAACAAGATAATGAACCTTATCTTTTGGTGTTGATGACTTAATTTTAGTAAATATAAATAATTAAATATAAAAAATAATTAAAATATTAAAAATGTATATTTTGAAAACTAAACCTATATATCTAGAAAATAGTATTTTTAATTTTAAAAAATATATGAGTAGGAATTATTGAAACATCAATTTTTTGGAATATAATTTTATTCTTTTGGTAAACTAGCCCTAAAGTGGTAATACATGTGTATTTAGTGGACACTTCTAGCTTAAAAAGTTGGGGTACATATCTAACTTAGCTATAATAAATCTAACTAAACCATATATGTTTGACCTATAAAATTGACCTTTAGTTAGAAATATTAAAATTTACTTGTGTTGACAAGTTGGCTGAAAGTGTGAAATGATTCTAATTTTTTACCTTTAAGTAATTAATTTTGATCTCAAAAGCTTTGAAAGATAGTATCCAAGGGTTCTTGTAACTATTAATATTCCAAAGGAATGTGAGGCTTAAAAGGTGGCACATTAAAAGTATTAGTCACTTGATACACACTATCTTATGTCTTCAAAATAATTACCTCTCAAAATGTATTAATTTTTTGGAAATTTGAAGGAATTTTTTTTTGGAAGATGATGAAACATACTTAGGCTTATTTTATGCAAACAATTTTAATTCCAATGTTTAAAACGAGTTCACATTTTCATGAGAAAAGGAAAGCTACTCAATTGTACTATTTTTATTGTAGAAAGAATCTCCTCAAGAAAAATGGTTTATTATCATCATCAAATTAATTATTTATCTTGTACCATGTAATGATAGAAATCAATTAACACATTACTTAAGAGGTTCATTACTTCTAAGAGACCATTTAGTTAAATAATTCACAATTAGTTTTAAGGCTATATAAATATACACATATAATAAGAAAGTGATATCCAGCTCATAAAAAGTGTGGATAGAATAATAAAAAATATAGAGAGGAACCATTGAAAAATGTAAGTTTATATTGATATGAAAAATATAAGCATGCAACATTAAAATCTTTCAAGTGAATGTTAGTATCTCATTTACCATGAGATAATTCAAATCAAAGTACTATAAAGCCAACAATTGCTATGTAACAAAATCAAATACAACTAGTGTGAAATGTGGAGTCTTGCATGCCATAAAATATTATTTAGTGGGTATATCATTTAGTTTATTCTTAATTTGACCAAATCCTTTAAGTAGTGTATCCAATATAGAGGAATGAATAATAGTGGTGTGACAACCATTTTAAATAATCGAAGAGTTATATATAGGATGATGGGAAAGAGGGTGGTAGGGTAAATGCATGCTCATGGTATGAGAAGTAGTGTGTTTTATGAAATAGGTTACAAAAGAGAGTGTACAATGATGTATGAAACCAGGAAATAGAACAAGTGATATAATTAGGGATGACACTATAAGAGATGTAAAAATAGATGTGGAGTTAGAAGTTATAGAAACACTAGGATTGTGTGTAGTCATAACATCAATGGGGATAGTATGGAAGGTAGGTGAAATGGTAGTAGGATGGGAAAAAGGGAGTGTGTATGTGAAAAACTACACATGGGATGACGATAAAGTGGGAAGAACAAAATCAAGAGATATACCATGCATTTATGGACAAAGCTAAGGTGGACATGGTGGATCTTGCAAATTCCATGGCTATTTTTGAAATGAAAAGGTCTTTGAGGTTTTGAAATTCCTCGATTGTATTTGAGTTAGGGTTCTAAATATGCAAAATAGGGCTTAAACCCTCCTAAAACCCTAACAATTTTATGCCTTATTCATATCTTCTATTTTTGTGTTGACTTGATCTAGTCGGCTCTTAGTCATTCAAGTTTTGGCCTTGAGTCTAGTTTGTCATTCTTTAACCGGCCCCTTGGTCCCCTTTTACCTCTTGAACCTGTGCACCTTCATAAAAAATGACTGAGTGTAAAAGTTGTCAGTCTTTGGGTAAGTTCTCAAAAATTCTTTGGCCATCGACAAGGCTTTCATAACCTTTGCCTTTACTAACTGGGTGCAAAGTTTGGCTAAGTATAACATTTGGATTTTGGTCTTTTGGCTAGTTCTTAGAACTGCGTCAGTCACCGCCATGGTTTTCAAAACCTTTTCTTTTACCGATAGAATACACCCTTTAATTCATTTGGTCATGACTATGTTATACCTTTTCCTTTGATTAAAATGTTATTCATGTATTACCTAGGCATGTCAACCTTTTAAAATGACTTATTGCGCATGTAAAAAATTCTTAAGTTGTATTGTCCCCTGCTCATCTTGCACCATGTGTCAACAAATGGTTTCATCGCACCATCCCTTTGTATCACGTTTTCATTTCTAGTGGCATGGAGTGAAGATGTAATGTGCAATGTTCAAATGATCAATGACTATGGGTGAAGGGGGAAAAACTAATGGTCATTGCGCAGGTAATTCACATCACAGTTGTGAATTACACCACACCAGGGTTAATTACAATGGTCATATGTGTTGCGATGAAGTTTTCAACGACTCATATTTAATGGATGGAGATTAGACGATCATTGCAAGTGTTCTATACATCACATTTTTGTTTCAAAGGGACTAAGATTTGTTTGTGATGTGCGATGAGTGGGATATGGTGTCAATGTGGACACATGGCAATGTATTGCTACCTCACAGGGGTGATGGTGGGTCCAAAATAAGAACTATGGATGTGTAGGCTATCAACATGTGTTGGTGTTATGGTTCATTGCACAAGTTCTTCATATCATAGTTTTTTAAGTTGGTAGCATATTGGTGAAATTGTGATATGCGATATGAGAAGGGAGGAATTGTATATGCTAGAAGAATATTCCAATGGGATAGGTGTCCATTTCTTGGTGCTTCACAGATGCCTAGTGCATCACATTTGTGTGATAAAGTGCCCAAGGCCTAAATGTGACATTTGATGAAGGTGATGGTGGGTCAGTATTTGGAAGATGTGATGGAGTGATATGCTAATAGGTGTCCAAGGTAAAAGATGGAGGCTCTTGATTGCATTACATGAGTAATTCATATTGCTATTATGAATTAATCCGTACTGGGAAAAGTGTGATAACATATTCGATGCGATGGAGATCAACGACCCAGATTTGAAAGATTTGGACTTCTATTCTCCAGCCTAAGGGGTTTGGAGTGATGTTCTCCCTTCCATAATTCTAATTTTTAGTTTCTGTAAATCTTTGTATTGAGTCAAGTTGAGTAGGTTAAGTCCTTTGAGATTCAGATAAGGAATTCTTTAAGTTTTTCTCTGTAATAGCAATGTATGACTATAATACACATTGTATTTGTAAGTGTGGAATAAGTAAATAAGTAAAAACAAGTAAAAAAACTTAATGAAACATTATATCAAGATTTAACAACAATTAACTAATTTAAAGCACAAAAAACTTGAAAGCATCTCATTGTTTCCTATCTCCAAAGATTTATCAAATCACAGAAGGCTCTTAGATTTGGTAAGCACCGTGACTATTAAAATGCCAATCTAGAGAATGGAGTGATGCTAAATGCAATGATGTACTTCTATATGGTGATTTATAAATGATATGATGCTATTGTAATATATTCTAACATGAAACCTGATGGATGGAAGCTACAGTAAAAATATGATGCATCCATTCAATACAATTTCTACAGATGTTATGATTGCTATGATGTTATTACTAAATGCTATGATTGCTTGATTGGTATTCCTCAAGAGTAAGTTTGCACAAAAGATGAAAGATTCTGGATGCATTTCCTGTGGAGAAAGGCTATATATATAGATTTCACGACAACACATTGTGACGAGGCAATAGAACAAAGGCCTAGATTCAATCTGAAGAATTGAATGGTAAGAGATTGAGAAGATTGAGCTAATTATGGGAATGGTTTCTCCCCATGAAAACATCAGGCCAGATGATAGGAAGAATCAAAGGAATGAAATTGAGAGGATTGCCTGCAAGTTTGTCTCCACAACTCTCCAGTGAATACCAATTGAATTAATTAGATTTGAAATATCTAATTTTATTGGTGAGTGAATAGAGGAAATTGCCTTTATGCTTTTAGTTGAATAATTTGATTTATTCAAATTAGTAAAAGGAGATAAATAATTTAATAAAACAAACTATAGAATTTGTTTATTAAATAAATATAGAAGGGATATGATAATTAAAAAATAAAGTATTTAACCTTGTTTAATTAATTAAGATAAAATGATGTGATAATTAAATAACAAAAACTATTGAAGTTGTATATTTAATTAAAATTGAAGAATAGGATAATGGACTATTTAAATAAATATTTCTATTTATTTAATAGTAGAGGAATTTAATTATGATAATTAAATAAAACAAAGTGAAATTCATTTATTTAATTAAGATGAAAATAATAGAAGAAAGATTGAAGAATTTAAGATGAACTATATAAAAAAATATTTCTATTTATTTAATAGTAGATGAAATAACTTGGTTAATTAATCAAATAAATCATATTTAATTAATTATATTCTCTAGACCATTTTCAGGTGTATACATTTTGCCCCTCTTTGAAGTGTTGTGTTTATGCATTGCTTCAAAGAAAATTTTGCTGCTATTGCTAGTATCGGCGAAAAATTTTTAGTATGCCCTAGACGTTGATTTTCAAGTGATGATGGATATATGCCCCCTCAGGAGATAAATTAATAATTTTTTTTAATTCTTTTGATTTTTAGAAATTTTCAAAATTTTAATGATTTTCTGATGATTTGATGTTGAAATAATTTATCTCCCGATAAAGAATGTAGAATATTGCCCTTGGATGAATTTGAATTAATGTCTCTTAAAAAACTTAATTAATCCCATAAAAATCCCCACCAAAAATAACCCATAAAAGGTTAAAAAGGTCATTTTCAAACTCATTTGTGCATTTGAGTTTTCAAATTTTGTGAGAGAGCTTTTTTGAGCAACTTGGAGCAAGATGCAAATCCCATACCACACTCACCGGTTCTAGCGTGTGCGACGTCACAACCACCTGACTGACTACGGACCTCTAGTACGTACACTTGAACTTCCTCATTTTTTGTGCATGTCTCACTTTTCGCGTATTTTCAGTTTTTGAAATTTTTAATTCTTTTAGCGCATTTGATTTCCGTTGTAGCGCTTAGATGAACGGTTTTAGCACTTCCAAAACTTTAGCGCGTAGGTCAGCTACTTTAGTGCTTAGGTTAACTATTTTAGTGCCTAGGCAGGATAAATTAGCACTTCTAGAGTTTTAGCGCTTAGGATATAAACTTTAGCGCTTTGATCTTCTATTTTAGCGCTTCAACTCGATAGATTAGCGCATTGATCCAATAGAATATCACTTATGGTAAAATGGGGATTTGATCACCTGTAATAGCGCTTTTGACTGATGAAATGGTGTATGTCATGATTTAGCAATTTGAGTGCCTGTTTTAGCGCATTCAAGTCAAATTGATAAAGTTTGTCAAATTTGTCCTTGATTTTGTCAATTTTTGATCGTGTCAGCCATTGGTTTGATATGATTGATGATGCTAATCAAGTAGATGATGTTCAACCTCATGATAGGTGAGGTTTGATGTTTGGTTGATGATAATTAACCTCATGATAGGCGAGGAATAATTATAGTTTGATTGATGTACCTCATGATAAGCGAGGTTGATTTGATGTATTGATAATTGACCTCATGATAGGCGAGGTTCAATGATTGCTTGATCATGAGATTTAATCAAAAGTATCACCAAGAGCTTATTAGGTTTGATAAGATAATTGATGTGTGATGATTTAAAAAGGAATAATGACTTTGATCATTTCATGATGATATGAGGCTTTGACGAACCTCCAGGTTCGAGAGCGTTTCCCATGGACATTCAATTTGACACCACAATTGGCCGAACCTGAGACAACTATCATTACACGTTGTGGATTGTCTTCTCTATTATTTATGCCCTAGATTAGGATTAATCGAGGTCTCCTGACAGCTTTAGCCGAGAGGTGGCATAGCAAGCATAACACCTTCCACCTTCCCACCAGTGAGATGACAGTCACCACTGAGGATGTCTGGCGGATTTTGCGGATTCCCATTGTTGGAGAGGTGGTTGTCTATGATTCTATAGAGCAGGGCAGGACTGATGCTCTTCGTAGAGTGTTTCAGGATTATCATATTTCTGGGTATTAGATTCCATGGCGTGAGATGGTGGATGCTTATGCCACCCTTCTTGCAGTTTTGGCTAGTTTCATTAGAGGGTTCCTTTGTCCTGATCGTAGGTCAAAGGGACTTTCTATTGGTTGGGACCATGTGTTGGAGAGCATGATCATTCACGGGACAAGATATGCTTGGGGCATGTGCATGCTTTCCCATTTGTATCATGATTTGCATTTGGTAGTTTACCTTCAAGGTCACAGTTTGTCATCTAGAGCTACTTTATTACAGGTGTGGGCGTGGGAGCACATAGCTATCATGCGTCCAATGCCAGTGAGATAGAGACCAGCTATGAGACCATATGTGTATAGATATGTAGGTCACCTTACTTAGTCCAGACTGGGTAAGTTAGAGCATTGGAGGAGAGTGATTGATGATATAGACTTTGTGACATGGCATCCCTACCTTGATTGCGAGCATTGGGATGAGGATGATATTCAGGTGCCTTTTCTCTATCATTCTATGTTACCGATTGGTTAGACTTGTTGGGTGTTAGAGAGATTCTTGATCAAACGAGTAGATAGGCAGTATGGTTTGGTGCAGGGCATGCCCCAGGGTGTTGCTCATTACACCCATCGTCAGTCAGATTCTACAGAGTGGGGGCCTGTTCTGTCATATGATGCTGTCGTTTAGGAGTATTAACAATATTTATAGCTGTTAGAGTGGGATATCCATCCTGACATCATTGAGGCACCTGTGATAGTAGATTATATCGAGTATCTAGATTTACATCCTTTTCCATGAATTACCATTCCTGATGAGCTTGCTCCACTACTTGTAGAGGAGGATGTTGTTGTGGCACATGGTCATAGGCGGAGGAGAGAGGAGGTTGGTGAGGTTGAGGTGGAGGATGTTGAGGTTGGTGGTGATGAGGAGGAGGATGTTGAGGTTGGTAGTGGAGATGAGGAGGGCAGTGGGGATGAGAGGGATAGTGGTGATGAGAGTAGTGGAGATGAGTATGGTTTTGACAGTGGAGATGTTGCGGGTGGTTCGGGTCCAATGTTAGATGTGTATGAGCATACAGTGCCTCATAAGAGGAAATTAGTGGGAGATCTGATAGAGTAGTTGCAGATTGTGAGCCCTTAGGTGTAGTTAGAGACTGTACAGGCTCAACATGTTCAAGCTCAAGGTTTATTGGCAGAGACTCAGGCTTAGATGTAGGCACAAGCCCAGTCACATGCACAGGTTTTAGCGTCAGTATAGGCTCAGTTGGATGTAGCTCATGCTCAGATCACAACATTAACAACTGAGAGGGATACCACTAGGAAGAATGCAAAGGGAGCTTAGGTTCAGATTGCATCATTGAAAGCTGAGAGGGATGCCGCCAGATTCACTATAGAGGAAGCTTAGGTTGATGTTGAGAGATTGCACAGATTGGAAGATGGTACCATCATTGCAGATTATATGCGAGAGGCTATCCATGTTGGTCGGGAGGTAGAGTATTACAGAGGTAAATACTATGATGTCATTCCCTCATAGTAGGGAGTGAGTTATGTGTAGTCTCGATCTAGTAGGACTCGTACTAGTACTCTCAGTGCAGGTGTGATACAACCCATGCTGAGAGACCCGAAAGATCCTGGTACATCCGGTGGTAGAGGGACTAGTCTTGAGATGCCTGCACCGTCTAGAGCTAGCAATACTTAGCAAGTTATGATTATACCCTCTTTTGTATTTTGAGATGTGATGTACATTCCAATTACAACCATTTTTTTGATGATATATCTCTCTTCATTTCAAACATCACTGTATACTTGAAATTTATGATTTTGAGATCTATATGATATGTAGTGGATTCTTGATCTATCATGTGTGTTATATGATTTTATGTTGGATGCATTTGTTTTATATGCCATGTGATGATTTTATTTATGATGTTATGGATGCAAATTATAATCATGATGACATGCTTATGATTTATGATGTTCTATCTATGATGTGTATTTTGATGATGCATGGATGTATGTTTATTTAATGTTAAAAAATGACATATGATGTAAATGGGATGTGTGCACTTTTATTCTTGTGATATCAATGCAAAAATATGATGCGATGAATGAATGATGAAAATAATGAATGATACATATAATTTGTTATTTTGAATGTATGATATATAATGTGATGAATAGATAATGAAGATGTTTTTGTTAAAGTCAAGTATACTCAATCCATTAATGAGAAAAGTTATCATTGTTATTGACTGATTCACCAATTTTGTAACAAATATACTCTACAGATGTAACACTATTATGAATGCAATCTAATTTACCATGAAAATCTACATGCAAACATTAGCATTTTAACAGTCCTTTTATCCTACTTTGTATCATCATGGAGCTTTTAAAATGTTGAAAGTGAGTACAAGAATCGATGGTATAATGTAAACCAATGATGACTTGAGTACTACTTTCATGATTTTTGATATTGCAAGCAAACACAAGCATCTAGGTATAATTAAACCGAGATGACCTAAGCATTTCTTGCGTAAACAAACAAGAATCAATCACTTTCTTATGTGAATGGGAATGTCATCAGTGATACTTTGTAGAGCACATCTCGTGATAATTCACACAATAATAATGACTAATTCATAGACAACAGATAAAGAAAATACCATTCTTCTTCCTAGCTTCTCTAGTTCAATACATCATTGAGTTGCTCCAAGGAAATGATAACAATTATCGAAGTACAACATATTCAACCCTTACTTAAAGCATTTCAATCATTATTCAAATTAGATCATCCATTTTGATTTTGATTTTATGATGTTTATGTGATGTTTATGAGATTTTAGATCAAACCTAACCTAAAGACCTATCATAGGGGTCTTAGGGGCTGATCAAAGATTAGCCTTTCCTATGTTATACATGCAGAGGCCATGTAGTTCGATTGACATAGACTCATGTTTTTTACTTTTTGAGACTAAATTTTTGAGTTGTTTTTGGATTTTCTGTTGTGATATGGATGTCCAATGTGTTTCTGATGTTGATTGATGCTCTATGTTGGGTTGTGATGATTGTTGTTTTGTTGTGTTTGTCTTCCTACTATTTGTCCATTTTGTTAAGTTCAATGTTTATTTGCCCCCAGTAAGGTCTAGATGTTGCCCCCAAGCTATGGTGAGACATGACCACTTGTTATGATATGATAATGGATGTAAATTGATGGTGAAAGAAACAACCATGACATGCGTCCAATAGATGGAAAAGCTGGTTCAAATCACAAATAGTGCCTATTTCCAAGTTTTCACTAGTTTTTATTGCACTTTTTTAGTCTTTTTGATTTTTTTGTATTTTGTATTTTGTATTTTTTTTTTCTGTTACCAAGACACTTGTTTGCTAGGTTTTCATCAAGATAACCATTTTCAGAAAATAATCCGTGCACTAGGTGACTCAGCTGTAGAACTTTTTGAGATAGATACTATTGATTGGTTCATCGAACAGATCCCCTTCAGGTGTAGATAATTGATATGCTCCAGATCCATAAACTGATATGATGACAAAGGGACCTAACCAGTTAGGTTCAAAATTTCCTTTCTTTTCTTTTTCCTGCTGATTTCTAGGGTTTTCCTTTAGGACCAAATCTCCAACTTGAAAGACTAGGTTTTACCCTGTGATTGTAGCTCCTTGACATCCTTTGTTGTTATGCCATCAAATGATTGAAAAATTGTTGACGATGTTCATCTATCAATTCCAGTTCTTGTAGTCTAGAGACTCTATAATCCTCATCTGTAATGATACCTCTCAGTGAGACACAAAGTGATGGAATCTCAACCTCAATGGGTAGAATAGCTTCCGATCCATATACCAAGGCATATGGCATAACTCCTGTTGGTGTTTTGATGCTGGTTCTGTAGGCCCATAATGCAAGATTTAGCTGAACATGCCAATCATGTTCGACATCATTAACTATTTTCTTTAGTATTTTTAGAATTGTCTTGTTTGAGGCTTCTTCTTGGCCATTTCCCTAAGGATAGTATGGTGTGGAGAAATGATGTTGGATATGAATTTTTTCACATAATTCCTAGACGTCCTGGTTCTTAAATGGTTTTCCATTGTTTGTAACAATGGACTGAGGTATGCCATATTGATAGATTATGTAGTTGAGTATGAAATACGAGATCTTCTTTCAAGTGATTGTTGTCAAAGGAACCGCTTCTATCCATTTTGTAAAGTATTCTATTGTTGTGATTATGAACTTGTGTCCGTTGGATGAAGACGAATTTATCTTACCTACCAGGTCTAGTCCCCACTGATAAAAGGGCCATGTTAATGTAAATGGGTGCAACTCTTGTGCTGGCACATGGATTAGATTACCATGGATTTGACATTTTTGACATTTCTTAACAAACTGATAAGACTCCTTTTCCATGTTCATCCAGTAATACCCCAAACGGAGGAGTTTCTTTGCTAGGGTTGGTCCACTTGAATGAGTTCCACAAATACCTTCATGAACCTCATGTAAGGCTGTATCAGATTTGTTGTGTTCTAAACACCGAAGAAGAGTACCATCTAGACCTCTACAGTAAAGTATGTAAGCTATCAATGTATGTCGAATGAATTGGTGGATGAAGTTACACTTTTGGTTTCTAGAAAGATCAAGAGGAAGGATATTATCATTGAGGTAAGTATAGATCTCTCCATATAGTGAGTTTTGAATGTTGGTTATTTGGCATATGGTTTGTGATTCAGGATTGTTATAGACCGGTTTAGATACTTGTTCTACTATAAAATCATAACAACCTTGCTTTTCTGGTAATTGCAAGAGAGAAGAAATTGTCGCCATGGCATTTGCAACTTTGTTCTCTACCCTTGGTATCTGTTCGAACTTGATCTCCACAAAGTACTTTTTAAGATCATCTATCATTTTCTTATATGGCATGAGTTTTTCATCCTTTGTTTGATACTCATCATTTACCTGATAGATGACAAGCTATGAGTCCCCATACACTTGTATTTCTGTGATGTTCCATTCAATAGCTACTTTGATGCCGATAATCAATGCTTCATACTCTTCCACATTATTGGTACAAAAAAACATTAGTCTATAGGACCTTGGAATGGTGTGTCCTTGAGGTGTAACCAATAGAATTCCCGCACCAGACCCCCTTTGTGTGAATGAGCCATGAAAATAAAGTATCCATTGTTGTGTGGTAATATTCACAATTTCTACATCCGAAAATTCAATGCTCATTGGATGATTATCCTGTAACGGAGCTTCAGCTAATTGATCAGCTATCACCTGTCCTTTGATGGCTTTCGGGTCTACATATTTGATGTTGAACTCACTTAAGATCATAACCCATTTTGCTAGTCTCCCTATTAAAGCAACTTTGTTGAGTAGATATTTTAATGGATCTATTTTTGCGATGAGTTTGACTGTATGATTCAACATGTAGTACTACAATTGCTGGGTTGCAAATACCACTGCCAAACAAGCTTTTTCTATGAATGTGTAATTTATTTCATAACCATTGAGAGTCATGTTGATGTAGTAAATAGCTTGTTCTTTTCCCTCAAAATCTTCTTGTTCTAAGAGAGCTCCTAAAGAAATGTCTGTTGTTGTGATATAGAGTAACAATGGTCTTTCCGCTGCAGGTGGCATGGGTATGGGAGGCGACATCAAATATTGCTTTATCTGATTAAATTTTTTTTCACAGTTATCATACCACTTGAATGAAACATTCTTATGAAGTAGATGATTCAATGGGTGGCTTTTGTCTGCAAATTGAGAGATAAATCTCCTGATGGATTGTAGCTTGCCTTGTAGAGACCGTAATTGATTGATATTTTTAGGCGGCGACATCTCTATTATTGCTTTGACCTTAGCCGGATCCACTTCGATTCCTTTTTCTAACACTATGTATCCTAGGAGCTTTGCTGATGTAACCCCAAACACACATTTCTTGGGATTCAACCTGACATTGAATTTCTCCAGTCTGTTAAAGATTTTTCCAAGGATTTCCATATGTCCTTCTTGGGTGTATGATTTTGCTAAGATGTCATCCACATAATCTTCCATGAAAGTATGCATCATGTCATGAAAAATAGTGGTCATTTCCCATTGATATGTTGCACTTGCATTTTTCAACCCAAAGGGCATGATATTCCAACAGAATGTACCCCAAGGACAAGTGAATGTTGTCTTTTCCTAATCTCTAGGTGCTATCTTTATTTGGTTGTACCTCGAGAAACCATCCATTAATGACAACATGGCATGGCCTACTATTAGATCCACAATGATCTCAATGCTTGGTAGAGGAAAATCATCTTTTGGGCAGGCCTTATTTAGATCTCTGAAATCTGTGCATATCTTGATGCTATTATCCGGTTTAGATACAAGCACAATATTGGAGATCCACTCAGCATAATCGATGGACCTGATGAACCCTGCATCCAACAACTTCTTCAGCTCAACTTTTACCATCAGGGCGATGTGGGGATGCATTTTTTTGAATTTTTGCTTTACTGGTTTGATTCCGGATGGTAGAGACAGATGATGCATTAGGAGATTTGGATCTAATCCTGGCATATCAGAATAAGACCAAGGAAAATTGATATGTCACTCTTCAAAGAATTTGGTGAATGTAGGCTTCTCCTATTCTATCATGGATGCTACTAGATGTAGAATCTTTTTCTTTTCTATTGTTCCACAATTTATGAACTGCGTAGGCTCTACTATTACTGATGATCTGTCATAGTAATGCTCTGGAAGGGTGTCAAATCTTTCATCTTTTAGTGCCTCAAAAAGGTTTTCACTATTAGATACGTTCTTTATTTTTTCTTTTTCAAAATCTAATGGTGCCTCATAAAGGTTTTCACCATTAGATCCTTTTTTCTTGTTGTCATTTTTGCAACTGGAAGATTTGGCACCCTCCTGATTTGAAATGTTGTTATGCTCGTGTTATGGATAGAAATTTTATTGGTTTCATCACTGCAAAGAAAATTTACGATGGAATCATCATTTGAAAAGACTGGTATGTGAATAGGTTTGGTGGGTTCCCAGTCAATAAGTTTGGGATGCCTCAAAGGTAGTAAGTCATCAGGTTGAGTAAGGTCGGCGGCTGTGAGTGTTCCAATAGCCAAGTGGTCAAAGTTGTTAGTCGGAAGGTCGAGGTCTATGATAGTACCTTTCTTTGAGTTGTTTAGTTCAATCGATGTCTGTTCATCCTCGCTTGAGTCATCGATATTTGTTGATCCCAAAACAAGTGGTCTACTTCCTAAACTTTTTCCCTCCTCTCATGTGGGTGTATATGCTTGGATGACATCAATTTGTTTATCAGTGTATGATGTTGCAGATAAATGATCCCATTCATATTCATTTGAATATGTTTCAGACCCATCCCTAATTTGCAGAATCCTTTCTACCACTTTCTGAGTTACTTCTTCTCTTGATACCCCTGTATAGCCTAATCATGTTTTGTCTTTAGGCTGAAGTGTTAGAGGTTGAATAGGTTCTATAATACCATCTTTCCTCTTGCCAATTGGTCCTTGCCCTTCATAGCCCATTTTTTCCAAGATAGCCTTTCCTTTTCCATATTGATCTATTCTGATGCTGATATTTGTTGATGTTGAAGCTTCTTCATCTTTGTAGAGCCAATTTAGAATGGAATTGTCTTTTGATTCATCTTCTAGAGTTCCTGCCTTTACAAATACTTCATCGAGAACCGTGATGGGTTGTGATGATTGTTGTTTGTTGGTTGTGGGCTGTCCATATGATTTCAGAGATGGTAGCAATGTGAAAGGCATAAAGATTGCTCAAAGGAATATTCTCCCAAGCCTTTGTCCTTTAACTGGATTTTGTCTATAAATTGATTTGATAGAGTATTCAGGGGACCATTGTTTTTTGATATAGTTGAGTTAGTAACAGTTGTTTCCTTTTCTTGGTCTTTCTTCTCAACCCATTTGGATATAAAATTGAGTTTTTTTTCACCACTGGATGAAGTAGATGCACTAGCTTCTCTATTGTGGGGTACCAAAGTGTCTTGATTTTCCTTAAGCATGTTACATGTCTGGGGATTATTGTTGTCTGCTGAAATTGAGACCTCTTGTCCATAGACAGGAAATTTCAAACATTGATGATATGTCGAAGGTACCACTGTCATCTCATGTATCCATGGACGTCCCAATAGTATGTTATATGTTAGCTCCTTTGTCTAACACTTGGAAAACAATATTTTTGAAAATTGGTCCCACTCAAGAATTGGTAGTACAATCAGCCCCTTGGAAGACCTTTCCTCTTCATCATATGCTTTTATTGTTATCTTTCTCTTGGCATCAATGGTGTTGTCAGAATAGCCTAGTGCACGAATTAGTTTTAAAGTACAAATATTTAATCCAACTTTGCCATCTATTAAGACACACTTGACATGGTGTTTATGGATTAGAACCTCTATATGCAAGGTCACATTGTGTGGGTGATTTAGTGACACATCATCTTGTTCAGAGAATGACAGAAAATGAAGTGTGGTCAAATGTCCCACCATAGCTTGAAATTGATAGACATCTAAATTTTTGGGTACCGTGGTGGCTACCAGAGCTTGTTCTAGAACCTCTTTATGTGATGGTGAAATTTTTAGAAGTTCCAGTATGGATATCTATGCGGGTATCTTTTGTAGTTGATCCACAATGCTGTATTGATGTGATGGGGGAGTAGTGATTTTAGGTGAAACTCCTTTCAGTATCACTTTGGACTACCCCCTTGTCATTGCATTGACTAATTGGTAGTATTGTATTTCCCATATTTTTATGATGTCAATTTGGTAGTCAGATGAATTTATGTTTGGAATCATGTTTAGGGATATAGTGTCATTGATGTTAATGTTATTTGTTTGATTATCAATGACATTATTTTTCTCAACCTCAGAAATGCAAAGAATGGTGGTGTCATAGATATAGTTTTCACTTTTTCCTTTACCATTTGAAGACGATTCTCCTTTTTTGTAGTTGGGTAGAGGATTTGTAAACACAGTGTGATCGTTGTTTGTTTGAGGTCCTTCGAAAAACACCTTCTTTGCTTCAATTAAGTCTTGTATCAGATGTTTTAATTGCATACAATTGTTTGTTTTATGTCCTTTATTTTTGTGAAAGTTGCAATAGTCAACATCATTCCACCAAGATGGTTTCACTTTCAGCTCCCAATTTCTTGCTTCTGGTAGAGTAATAAGTCTATTTGCAATTATCTCTCTCATTGTTGATTCCAAAGTTTGTCCTAATGGTTTAAATCTTTGTCGATTGGATTGTCTTTGATATGGTGGCGGTCGAGATTCTCCATTATTTGGATTATTGCTTTGAGTGGTACCTTGATTGTTGTTCTGGTTTTCATTTTGATTATTTTTCACATTTGTTGCTATTAAATTGAATACTGGTTTTGTATTTTGCATGTCAATTGTAGCATCATTATTTCTAGTATTTTTATTTTTCTGCCAAAATTTAGGCTTGTCATTGTTTCCATAGTGATTTGAGGAATTGGTGTTGTTTGATGTATCATTGTAATGTTTAATCACTCCTCTTTTGACTAAACCTTCTTCAATTTTAAGCCCATTCTCAATCACCTTTTCAAATGTCGGGGGGCATTGTAGATCCAGTCTATAACTCATGTCATCATTTAAGTTGTCGATAAATAATTCAATCTTTTCCTCTTCAAGAATAGATCGAGGATATCTAGCAAACAACTTTTGCCAACGTTGTAAGAATGATAGGAATGTCTCTCCCTTCTTTTGTTTCATGTTGTACAGATCTTTTATGGTTACATTATGTTGAATGTTGAAGGAGAACTATGTGATAAATCTGCTGACCATTTCTTCAAAGGATTGAATCCCTGGTTGTAATTTTGAGAACCATTCCATACAGTGTGCTCCTAAAATCCTAGGAAATAACCTCATTAGGTAAGCGTCTTCTTGTGCAAACTCTAAACTCATTGTTCTGAATTCCCTCACATGGTCAATTGGATCTGTCTTGCTGTTGTATTTTTCATATTTGGGAAACTCACAATGCCTAGAGAAGGGTATCATGTCAACACTCAGATGAAAGGGATAAGGACAAATGTCCTGTAATGAATACCTCTTTTTGGTTCCCTTTTGCATATCTTGAATTTGTTGTTGTAAGGTTTGTATTTGAGCATTTAGAGCAACCACTTGATCTATGTCTTTGTGTTGTTCTGTTTTAGTTGTTCTAGGTGTTTCCTTTAATCGAATGATGTCGAAATCTTTTAGAAGTTTTGCACCCAATTTTGCTAACATCAAGAGGTATTTTTCCATATCTTGTTCCAAGACCTTTTCCATGAATTTATGGAAATTTGGATCTTGTTGGGTAGTTTGTATATCCTCTTGGGTTATCTCATTGGGATCATTTTGATGAAATTGGGAAAAGGGGTTTTCTTCAACCATTATGTTTGGTGTTTCAATGTCTTTTTCTCTAAATTTTTGATTTTGTAACCTTGTCAAAATTGGCATAGAAATATTTTTTTTCCACACTTAACTTTGTTCTTCTGTGTTTGGATAAGTGTCAAATGGATTTTAACAAGGTCAAATAGGATGATATATCCTATTGATGAGACTAAGTTAAAATTTTGATTATTATGTTGCGTTTCGTGATGGTAGGATGATAATATCTTGATGATGAAACTTAACCTAATAACCAAGTTTTTGTGTTTGATTTTGTGGACACTTTTAGAGTTTGCAAGATCTAGGTTCAACTTGAAAAGGTTTAATTTGTATGATCCTATTTGATTTAGGTTTAAGACTTTGTTGGTACTGTGGAAAATGTTTCTAACTGGTAAAAACCTAAGTTTCTGATGTCTGTAGTCTAACAGATGTTTCTAACAACTCTCCATTTTCTGGTCTTGTGGATGTGCTATTACAAAAGGAAGAAGAACTAAAACAGAATGCGTATGTACTAAAAGATCTAGTGAAAGCACTGTTAAATAGTGTAGATGTGCTAAAACAGTAGGAAAAATCACTAAAGTTTCTGGTATTTCTGTTATTGGTAAAATTTTGTTTTGACAGGATGTCGATGCGCTGTGATTTTTGTCAGATGTGCTAGAACAGACTGTGTAAGCGCTAAAACAGACACTGTATGCGATAACAAATAGGGTGTATGTGCTAAGATAGACAAGAGATGCGCTAAAGTGTCTGGTATTTTTCTGACACTGATGGATGTTTATGATAGATTGTTGATGCGTGAAAACAGTGGGAAAAGCACTAAAATAGACTGTGGATGCACTGCTTCAGGATTTATCAGTGTTTTTGTTAAGTTTTTCTCAATGAATGGATTGATTTTTGGATGAAATCTAGGGCACTTTGACAAAGTATTGTTGTTGGTAAATTTCTTGATTTTGATAACAAGCCTAATGTTTTAAATGTTTCCTCTATTGTATGAATTGATTTGGCCTATTAGAATACTCTATCGCTGGTTGTGGAATGGAAGATGGATGAATAGGTTAACTATGATTATGTTTCTGTGAAAGAGCTCTTCTTTGAAAGTAGGCTTGTGAATATAAGGGCTCTGTGGCATAATCATCTATGTATCCCCTAGAAAAATCGTGAGATCTATGGATGAAGGTTCTATGGTGAAGTAAGATTTTCCTGTTTTGATACAAAAGTTTTCTTCTTTCCAATAGTTTCTTGTGACTAAGTTGTTTTTTTGGTTTTCTGAGTCATTTTGCAAGGGATTTCTTAACAAAGTTTGTGGATTTCCAATCCCTAATCATAAGTTTTCATGGACTGACTTGTCAACCTTTTGTGTTCTTTTTGGATGATCTTTATCTGATTTAATGATTTAAAGACACATCAAGCAATTGTAGAACAAGTGTTTTTAAGTCCTAAGATCTAAACAGTGAGTGTATGTTCAAGGATCAAATAGATCCTTCTTGATTTTCATAGGTTTTTTTGACAAAAAGACACTTCAGACATACTCACTCTTAAGGACAAGTAGGTCATCGTTATACTCAATCAATCCACATCTTAAAATTGTGTTGAATCACACTACCGTGTCACCCCCTAGAGGGCACCCATGTTTTTGTCTTTTCCAAGCACCTACTCAACGTTAGATTTCTCGATCCCTTGAGCAAACAGTCCTTGGCAATTATATGGTGAGTGTCTTGGGGGTAGATTCTTCCCTTCCCTGGCACTGCTAAGTATTACAATGTTCAGAAATTGACAAGTTGGATACTACACTATGGTTCGCAGATAGGTTTTCCGTTCAGAGCGACAAATGATAAACTCCCTCATGAGACCTCTCAATTTTTAGAACAAAGATTTTGGGGATGGTTATCTTGCACACTTTCGGTAAATGAGGGTTTGCCCAGATTTACTTTTATTTTATATTGGGTTGGAAAACTTGGCTTTGGTTGTTCCCACTCAGGTCGTTCTCGTAGGGTGAGTACTTTTTCCCACTACGACAGGCCTTCTAAAGGATTTAACAAAGCGTAAATTGTATGAAAATAAAGGATGAGTCTGGTGTTTTGATGATCACCCAGTTAATGGGAGAGCATATGCCTATCACCACACAAGCACAGTAATCAATGTTCAATTTTTAAGCCCAAACGACAATTTGCTATCTATGTGAAGATATTGCTTCACAGTGAAGATTTTTCTTCACAAAAGAGATGGTGTTTATTTTAACTGAGAAAGAAAATATGTGATGGCTACCCTAGGATTG
The DNA here is from genome assembly GCA_007258455.2 of Sequoia sempervirens. Taxonomy (NCBI): domain Eukaryota; kingdom Viridiplantae; phylum Streptophyta; class Pinopsida; order Cupressales; family Cupressaceae; genus Sequoia; species Sequoia sempervirens. The sequence goes on along the minus strand of VDFB02086081.1, from coordinate 403,381,641 downwards.
ATATATTTTAAATCAAGTGACTACCCTAGGATTGGTTCATTTTAGTCCACCTGAAAAAATGAAGTTACTCCAGCTATGGTCACGTCGGATCTAGACAACAGTTTACAGAAGCACTATAATAGAGGTCAGAAGTGCTACAAAAATACTTAGATGCACTTTAGAAATAGTTGTAAGCGCTGCAAAATTTTGTAGAAGCGCTATAAAATTCATCTGATGTGCAAAATAGATTTGAACCTGAACTATCTGTCTGTGCTAAAAACTTTTGATCAAAGCACTAAAACAATCTTCTGAAGTGCTATAGTTTTCGTCAAAAGCACTAAAACAGTAAGAAGCGTTATAATTTGTGTCAGATGCACTATAGAATCTTTCGATCGCACTAAAAGAAAACACGCCTATATCTTGTACGAACACTTTTTAGAAAAATTGTTAAAAACATGGGGTTAAGCCCCACAGTGGGCGCCAAATTGTAAGTGTGGAATAAGTAAATAAGTAAAAAAAACTAGAAACACTTCTTAACGAAACATTATATCAAGATTTAATAGCAATTAACTAATTTAAAGCACATAAAACTTGAAAGCATCTCATTGTTTCCTATCTCCAACGATTTATCAAATCACAGAGGGCTCTTAGATTTGGTAAGCACCGTGACTGTTAAAATTCCAATCTAGAGAATGGAGTGGTGCTAAATGCAATGATGTACTTGTATATGGTGATTTCTAAATGATATGATGCTACTGTAATATATTTTGACATGAAACATGATGGATGGAAGCTACAGTAAAACTATGATGCAACCATGATACAGATTCTACATATGTTATGATTGCTATGATGTTATTGCTAAATGTTATGATTTCTTGATTAGTATTCTTGCAAAGTAAGTTTGCACAAAAGATGAAAGATTCTAGATGCATTTCCTATGGAGAAAGGCTATATATATAGATTTCATGATAGCACATTGTGATGAGGCAACACAACAAAGGCCTCTATAACATCATACATACATATAACATCATACCTAGGGTTTCTGAGCATAAGAAGTAGCTAATCTTTAGGAAGACCTAGACAATCAGTTGGAAACGCCAATAGGACATAGGAAAATGATTCATAATTGAAAGAGCTAGGATTTAATCAATCACTAATGGCTTCAAGTAATTTTCACCAAAATTATTTAGTAAGTAATAAATAAGGAAAATATTAAACCAAAATTTCAAGACTATCTTTCTTAGCAAAACTAGTAAGCTCATGCATACATCTTTTTCATTCCAAATGAGCTTTATGGCCATAAAATTTATCCTTATTTTTTTAATTAAAAATAATGATAATTCTTATGGAAAAATCATTCAGATTACCATTCTCAATAGATTGAACCATGTGAGCATTCAAAAGAAGAATTCTCCTTAAGGGAATATGAGGTCAAGAATGACCTTCCATGTAAAAAATAGAAAAAATCAAGGATGAAATGATTGGAAAGAAATTTATAAGGTTTGATTTAATATTTAAATGAAAATAAGATCTTAGGTTTAAAAAAAAATGTAAATGAAACCTTAGAGGCACATAGAAGGATATTCATGGTAGATGAAAGAAGAATGTCACAAGGGATCACAAAGTTCTAAAGTAAGATATAGAGATAATCCAAACCTAGATGAGATTTGAGAAAAAGGTAGGAAATTAGATAAATTTGATTAGAGATAATTTTTCAGAGTAAACTAGTCAAGTAGTTTGGATATTTCAAATACGTTTAACTTATTTTTTATAATCTAGACTAGAAATAGTAATCATATATGTCAATGATTTGGGTTAATAGTTGAATATTTTAAAATATGTATGATTGTCTCAAATATTTTAAAAATATGGGCTACTGATAAGTTTATATCATTTGTACTAGTTCACCTTAATGAAAGAAGGAAAACCTTGAGGATGAGACACTATGCTGTTGTAAGAAATGTTTAGTTTACCAAATTATCTAATGAAATTAAGTGTCCTTTTCAATATAATAATTCATCTAGGACGAATAAGTAATCAATAATACAAGCCTAGGATTTACAATTGGGTTTGATAATTGAAATTCAATGCAATAAAATAAATTAAATTAAATTCCATAATTGATCAAAATTTGATGAAAAAGATAATTTATGATACATGTTAGAAGTTGATTTGTCAAGGTTCAAGAATTTTAATTCCCATTTAGATGAAGATCTTATATTTTGCAAATTGATTTCTCATTGCTCAAATTCACTTATGCAAGTGTGCATTTGATATCCATGAGTATAGGCCTGAATATAAATGTAGACCCAAATCCTTACATGTAGATCTAATTCAACAAATCATTGATTTTTGGAATTTGCTTGGTTTGATCTCTATTGTCAAAACGTGCATAAGGAAAGATGATGTTGGGAATTTGTTGAATTGTGAAGGTTAGGTTCTTTTTAGTTAGACCCTTAATATGTTGTATTTATGAATTTGACAAAATGATCAAAGAAAACAAGTAAACATTCAACAGACTTAAGATATTATCACAAGCAAACAATGTAAAATAAAGTTTTCCTAGATATTTTTTCACATTTCAACCTTATTTGAGATGGGTGAATGAATGTTCTTAAATACAACAATCAAGCTTACAAGTCAACACAAATATGTGCTAAATTAACTCACAATGACTAGTAAAGAGAAATTAGTTAGATAAAATTTGAATTTAAATTATAAAAATAAGATTCACATCTATGTCTACAAAGTGACTTAGGTCAAATCTAAACCTACAAATCTAATTTAAATGATAAAAAATAAATCTAAATATCAAAATCAAATCCCAAATTATATAAACTTAATATATTACCAAATAAATTTATAAAAAATGAACTTCCCATTTACTTATTATTACATTAAAAATAATCTTACCCAACCCATATTAAAATATTAACTTCTATTTCAATGGCAGTCATCCTGTGATTCATATAAAGATTCTAGTTGCTTCATTTTTTTCTTCTATTCCAACGGCACTCATGCTGTGGTTCATCTAGAGATTCCAGTTGTTTCACATTTTCTTCCACTTAAAATGGCATACATATTCTGGTTGCTCTACAGATTCCACTTGTTTCACCTTTTTCCTTCTATTCCAACGGCAGCCATGCTGTGGTTTCTATACAGATTCCGCTTGTTTCACTTTTTTTCCCAGTAGATTTGTAAAAGCTATCTTCTTTATTGACTCCACTGCCCATATTTGGTCAGACCGGACATTCACTACGAACCTCAGTAAAATGAAACCAACAAACATATTAACTTTTATTACAATGGCTGTCATGAATTGGACTGTAAGAGATTCGATATGTTTCACCCTTTTTTGTTCTAAACCGTTCTTCTTTATAGACAACCACTGCCCATACTTATGAAATTCAGTAAAATCAAATTCCTTTCAGAAACCATATCAAAAAATCTGTATCGTGACTGTTTTCTATCATTTTATCTGAGTCTAAAATAAATTGTACCGAATTTCTAGCAACTTCACCGCATTTCGAGGTTTACCATGGAATTGATGAAGATTACAATAACTTGCTTTTCTGAAACAAAGCTTGTGCAGAATCCTGTAAACAGTTAAATGGGGAGCGTTCAACTTGACCTGGTCGTGATGCTGAATATTTTGAATACAACGACGTGTTCGAATCTAGAGGAAAACAAGACCATTCATCTAACTGCACCACCCACTTATTATGCCATTTTGAGGTTTGAACCATTCTATATAATTTCATAACATATAACTCTGGCCCATGCCTTACCAGCAACCTTATTTTTAATACAGAGCATGTGTAGTACATCGCGACATCTCCCCACCATTCATCAATGGGGAGAATTCAAAATATATTGTTGGCAGCAGACCATGATTCTTGCTTCCTTTAACTAATCATTATCCCACCAAATCTGGGTCATCTGGAGGTCTGCCTGTCTTCAAGATTGGGTCCACCCTGTAACCAAATACACCTGCAAACATTCATTATTCACCTCTCAATTGGGTTGCCTTCTGACCCCACCTTACAGCAGGCAATGGCTCAGACTACAATAATGTTGGAACTTGGAACCATTTTTGAATAGTGAGTTTGAAGATTCTCTGGTCAAGTCAACTGCAACCATTATGATAATTGGATTCTATTTATAAAATAAACTGTACAAGTTCTTAGGATAGCAATACATACATTACAATGCAACAATGCCATTTGCATACAAGGGGTATATTTCTGTCTTCTTCTAAATTTATGAAGAGAAGTTCTAATATGTATCATTATAGTTCTAGGAAAATTCATCGTCAACAATTCATTACCAGCAATTTGTCATCAACAATTTATCGTTGTGACATTTTCATTGCGTATACAATTCACCTCCAACAATTCATCGTCGTGGTATATTCATCACGTATACATTTTTCAAATTTCAAGTGTTCAAGAGCACCCAAAAAAATAAAAGTACAGAGATTTTGTTGAGTGCATAAAAAAGGTATATGCGGTGAATATATCATGGCGATGAATTGCTGGTGATGAATTGTATACACAATGAATATGTCACGACGATAAATTGCTGATGGTGAATTGTTGATGGTGAATTGCTGACAGTGAATTGTTGACGATGAATTTACCTGAACCCATAATTATAATCTCATAAATTGTCATTTATTTATGTGAAATAAATTTAGAAAACTTGAATTTATGACCATCATCCGTATTTTCGAAAAGATTAAACTAAAATACATTTTTAGATTAATTTAATTAAAAACTGAGTGTTCTATTGTATTGGCTTTTGCTGCTCAAATTAGGATATGGTTTATCGACAGAGATATGATAAGGGATATTCTCCAATTTCTTGTTTGCTGCACGAGCTCACATTTCACGTGCAACATCAATAATAAACATGAAAGTTTGTAATTAAATTGTTTGTGATAGGAGCGCATCACGCGCAAGTGTCAATGTGAGGTTTTAGTGTTACTGACAGTAGAAATGCAGTGCATATTGTGGGTGTGGTAGACAAGAAAACAGAGGCCGAGAAAACATCTGCACTGCACTGTGGCTGACGGCCATGCCATTTCACACCTCTAAATAATAATCAATGTTTATGTCGGAAGAGTTTTTAAATACACCAACTGACCTTCATAGAACTATGGTGTGTAAATCATTTCTATATATCTTTTTGTATGTCTTCAATTCTTCTCTGTATTCCTTCGTTATGCATTATGTAACAACACAGATTTCATCTTATTTAACCAATGAATATGACAATACTCAAATAAGATTAATTGATTACTCTTTTATTCAGGTTGGGACAAAATATATTAATGTAATCTATAGTAAAGAATTGAGTTGAACGTTCTGATATATTTAAATGTATTTCATCTAATTAAAGGCTACGTTCACTCCCTAGATGAAATACTGTTTGTTTTTGCTGACTGACGAAGGAACTATGTACTAATTACAATTACAAACATGGTAATATATTCAGAAAAACAAAGATAGAAACAGAAATTTGGAAAGATATAGAACTTGCAGAAATTCTTATAACTCCCTGAGACACAAATGTACATGCAGTTCACGGAACTGCACTCTCATCCAAATTTGTTATGGTGTTTCATACATAAAGCATGACTACGAAATCTAGGATATAATTACAAATATGCATTCTAACAACACCAAGAAATAATGAAAAGGATAAAATCTAGGATGCAATTATAAATATGAAGAAATATGGTCGAATAATTTTAAATTTAAATTAAATCAAAATAAATGATGAAAATATAATAAGTGAAAGAAATTATAAAATATATATGAGATTGTTCTATTAAGTGATGTTTGTAGACATTTAAAATTGTTTTGATTATATTGGAAAAGAAGGTTTGAAGGGATCCAAAACCTTTTACATCACTTTAGACCAAAATACTGCTAAAATAGATTAAAACACTAAAGCATAAGCAACAGCCAACAGAACACCAAAAGCCAAAAAACAGCAACCTCGCAGGAGAAAAACAGAAACAGAAAAAACAACAGAAACACACAATTATTTCAAGTTTTTAAAGGTGTTGCCACCTTGATCTCCTGGTTGTAATGCAGATTGATCATGTTCAAGAGCTCTTTATTTTCATCTTTACAGGAATTCCTGAGATTCCTCCTTGTTCGAGTGCACAGTCCTCTAGCCTCATCTTTCACAGTCTTCTTCCCCTTACCTTTAGAGGTCTGGTCATTCTCAAGCATCTCCACGAAATACATTTGATCTTCACTTTGTAGACATTTAAAATTGTTTATATCTTGATCACATTCAGTTTTAGTCATTCGAGTGTTAATTAAATAAGACCAATTATTTAAATCATTCATCTTCCCTTTGTAGACATTTAAAATTGTTTATATCTTGATCACATTCAGTTTTATTCATACGAGTGTTAATTAAATAAGATCAATTATTTAAATAATTTCTCTAGTCATCTTCTAATCATTAATCAAATAAATATCAATTATTTATTCAATTAATTTATCTTTTACCTCCCTTTTCTCTATAATTCACCCTTAATTAAATAAGTTTACTTTTATTTACTCAATTTCACTCTTTACATTCTTATCTTAAAATAAATAAATAAATACATCATATTTACTTAATTCTCTCAAAAAATATCTTCAATTAATTAGTTGACTAAAATTAATTAATCCACTCACACAATTTACAACATAATTAAGCTGACTAATTAGTTTTCACATCCATTCCACTTCTCCAAAAATCCTTTCATCAAACCATAGCCATATATTTATCTTAAAAAATCTACACCTTCCATTTTTACATGTGTGAGATCACTTGTCAAATTTTATATCCACATGTGTGATATCATTCACATGTCAAAATGGTTATTCTCACACATATGCGATAGCTTTCAATCTCAATTTTTTGATCAAATTAAGTTAATCTCAAACATCCAAATCTCTTTGGTCCTTGTCTTCTCTTAGTGCACTAAATATAAGGTGTCACTTAGTAGATTTTTTTTTCTCTAAAGCTATCAAGCATCCTCAACCATTGATATATTGAATAAATATCAACTATTGAGCAATTATCTTCTCAATATTTAAATCAAACCATCTCTAAATCATTTTCAATAGGGTTTTTTAATACAAATTCATATTGTTGGTTTGAAGAGCAACTGCATATCCACAATCACATGCCTTAAGCATAACCACACAGCATAGTGTGCAACAAAAGGTTTTGGGGGGTCTTCTAGAAGACTTATCAAGTTGGGTGCCTACCTCTTACACTAAATTAGAGGTGTACTAGGAGGTAAAGTATAAGGTTAATTTCTTACATATGAGTCTCCTCTTTCTACCTTACTTTTTTTTCACATTCCACTATGTTTGGTTGGACCCAAATCCCAAAAAATGATCATTTCTAAGTGTTTTTTTGAATTGCAAGTTGTTAGTTTCACTTTTATGTCTCCACCTTGCATTTTCTACCTCTACTTACATGCATTTTTACATCTATTGTGTTGTGACATCTCTTCCTTGTAACTTAAAAGAAACTTGGTCCAATAGCTCTCATTCATTTTTTAATAATTTCTTAGCATTTTATGTTTTTTGGCTCTCCATAGGGATTTCTCATCTTTCAATAATATGTGATATATTTTCTCATAAGAAGGAAATAGAGAGAATATGTATCCTCCCCACAATTTGTGTAATATGAAGCACAATGTCATTGAAGCACAACAATATGGCTGAAACACAACATTTGCTCTAAGTTTGGAATTGATAGTTAAAATGAAAATAAATTATTTATAGATTGAGGGAGATTCAATGGTCACCATAAATATTCTATCATAGAAAAACTTTGAAATTGGAAATTGACTTATATCTTGAATCAAATTAATGAGTTTATGTTGAAATTTGATCATGATCACTACTATAAAAAAGAAAACACTTAAGTGGATAAACTGACCAATCTTACCATTGATATCCAAATTAAATATATGGAATTGGACCAATAAAAGATTGATCAAACTCTACAACAAAATCCAAGGCCAACTCTTTTATCAGCTTTTCTTGAATTTTTACTGGTTCTTAATTTTGTGAAGCAACAAATATCCCTCGTATGAAGAGAATTGTCATATCTCCAATACATGTGTGGGATAATTAACTTATTAACAAAGTTTGATCTAGGAGATTTAATGCAAATGAAGAAGGATCTGAAATATTTTGTCTTTTCCGTGTGAAGTTTGATCTCACCTCATGCAAAGGTGAATGGTATTTGCATGAAAATATATTTTCTCTATTAGAATTTATTGTTTCATTGTCTTGTTTTGTACAAATCGATATTTGGCATCCGTCTATCATAGGCGTTGAATCAACAAAGAATACAAAAAGAATTATAAGAATTGCCACAAATAAAATTCTGAACTAAAGAAGTATGCCATGGCAGGAATCGTAGCAAGAGATCTTCACACTAGTAGGACTGTTCAGTGTAGCTAACTCGAGGACCGTCTTCAAATTTGGCTGTGATAATGTTGAGAATGATATTCACTAGGTGATAAATGCAGAGTTTTTGCAAGACCCTCTGTGATCTTATTCATTTTATGATGTGGCCTTTGCTTTCTTATCAAATGTAATAGATTTGTTGAATTGTGCATCTTGTGTTCCCATTCTCTGTCAAAATTATATATGGGATTCTATATTTAGTGATGAAATGCTTATGGAGTCCCTTGAGCATTTTGACATTGTTGACCATCTCTTGTGTTGGCAAAATGCATTGGCAAACTACGTGGCAAAAACAAAAACTACGTGGCAAAAACAAAGATAAAATCACCCTGCATATGCTTTGAAATTTGTGAATACGGCACAGTTTAATTAAAGGCTGTTTTAAAAGAGAAGAGAATGTTTGGCGGCATCATAAATTAAAGACGGGACTGCATTTCGCCATCTGTCCATTTTGTATGGCGGACTTCAAAATGAATGAAAAAGACTTAAGGTTGTGGGTAGTTTGTAATCCAAAGCAATTTCATTATTTTGTATTAACTCCTGGTGCATGGAATACTTCGTCAGTTTCAGCAAGGTGTCTATTTTTTTTTTTTTTGGGTTTTTAGTATGTTGATATACAGTGCATGAGGATTCTATTGCTACTAGTTTTAATGGCATCTGACCTCTCTTTTGATGATTGTTTGATGGGTTTGATCGCTGCCTTGGAGTCCTTCTCTGCATACAAAGATTGTTCATAACACAAATCTTGGTCATTGCATTCAGCATGAGGAACTGGGCAGAATCTCAAAACCAAAAGGGCATCACAGGTATTCTTTGTAAGTGCAGGTATGTCTGTTTGACATTGCAAAATAAAAAGAAATTTGATTAGTTCTATCCTACGACAGAGCACAAGTGAAACTTGTTTGAAAATGTTTGAAGAGGCATTTTTTTTTAATATGCATGAACAGTCACTATAGCATTTCTCTTGAAGACTGAATAAATTTTTGTGGGTATTGAACCCAGAATACTATATGCACTACTTTTGTACAAAAGAAAAGAAAAGTTGACAGGCAGTTTCAGTTGTATAATATTTGGTTGCAAAATGGCATTTTGCAAAACTATTCTTGAGGATCTCAAACTCGAAATATGCTTGCTCAGTTTGGAAGCTTATAATGATTGTCAGTTTTTTTGAGACAGAAACAATTCCGTAACTGAAACTATTTTTTGAAGTTAGTTTCTCAAACAACTGTTTAAAAGAAGTTTTGAACAACCCTAACTGGTTCAGTTAGATTCGTGTAACTTATCAAAGTTGAATTTCATATCTATATATATAGATCTATTGTAATCTTCAAAGACATTGTGAAAAAGATATATGTATTCATCTGAGGATGAGAAGTTTGAAAGTTTTATCACAAACTTGTGTACATATATAAATGACATATACACATTTGTATATGTATATGAGATGTATTTACAGAATTAAAAAGGATTAAACTCTCTGAGCAGTAGTTGCTGCTGATTGTAAAGAGTTGGAAATCAATAAAGGATACAGGTTTATGGAGTGGTTTTTCTCCCTATGACGAAACCGTGAGGTTTTGGAGGGTTTTCCACTCGGCACAAATTTGGTGTCTCTTCATTTTGTGAGTTATCATTACTTTATGTTCATGGTGAATGTTTACATTTTTCCAGCATAGTTTGAATATATTCAGTTATGGATTGTTAATTGCAAGAATTGTAATCAATTTTGAAATAAGTTAATAGTGTTCTGATTCACCCCCCCCTCTCAGAACCTTGGTACTTCCAACAAGTGGTATCAGAGCGTAGGATTCCCTTTAGGAATTGATCTCAGGATATTGGAAGTTATGGCACAGTCTGAAGGAGCTTTCCTTAATAGGGCACCTTTATTTGATGGAAATGATTATGTTTTCTGGAAAGTTAAAATGGAAGCATTTATACATTCCCTAGATGTAAGGATGTGGGATGTAATAACAACAAAATACACTGTTCCAGCGTCAGTCCCTACTGATGCTAATGAGAAACTAAAATTTGAGTTGGATAAGAAGGCTAGATATGCTCTTCTCTGTGGTCTTACTAGAGATGTCTTTGCCAAAGTCATTTATTGCAAATCTGCAAATGATAAATGGGTAAAACTTGAAACTATCTATCAAGGAGATGACAAAGTAAAAGAGTCTAAATTGATTACTCTTAAAACTCAGTTTGACAATCTGAAAATGAGTGAGGATGAAACTATTGCTGCATATTTTTTAAGAGTTGAGGAAGTTGTGAATGCCAGGAAGGGTCTAGGTGAAGACATAAAAGAACATGATGTTGTTTCAAAGGTCATTAGGTCAGTACTACCTAAATTTGAAACAAAAATTTCTACATTAGAAGAAAAGAAAAGTTTTTCAAAAATGACTTTACATCAACTTCAAGGAACTCTAACTGCATATGAAATGAGAATTAGCAATCAAGCTAGTTCTTCATCAAAAGAATCAGCCTTTAAGGCTGAAAAGAATGATGAGAGTGATTCAGATCTAACTGATGCTTTAGAAGCATTACTGGTTAAAAGAATGACAAAGAAATATAAAGGCAAACCTAAATGCTTCAGTTACGGTCAATTAGGACACTTTGCTGCTAGATGCCCAAATATTGAATTTGACGATTGTGATGAGAAATCTGAGAAGTTTTCTAGAAAGAAGCCTTGGAATCAGAATAAAAGGTTTAAGGATTTCAAAAAGAAAAGTCTTCTTTCAAAAGAAGATCCAAATGAAGAATCCAGTGATGCAGATGAAGAAGGGGAAAAGTTGTTCATGGCTGAAATAATACATACTCCTAAATCTGAATCAAATGAGCCTGAATCCTCATCTGATTTAGATATAGAAGTAGATCTTGAAGAAGAACTTCTAAAATCCCTGCAAGAAATTAAAAGGTTAAAAAGGTCAGTTGCAAATCATGAGACTGAAAATCAAAAACTTCAAGATGAGTTAATAAAAGCAAATTTAATTATAGAAAGTCAAAAACTCTTACTTGAAGAAAAGGATAAAAAACTGAACATCTTGCAATGTTCATTTGAAGAATCTACTAGTCAGAAAACAAAGTTTTTTTTCAATGGATATTGTTTCAACTGTAATATTTTTGGGCACAAAGCAATCTTTTGTAAAAACAACACTAGTCAAGGCAAAAGAAAAGTTATTAGATGTTTCAAATGTTTTTACTATGGTCATTATGCAAATCAGTGTAAATTAAATTTGAGACCTAAACAAATATGGAAACAAGTAAGGACAAATGAAAAGTCCTTAATCGTTGAAACAGTCTTATTTGCTCAGAAATCTGCAACATGGGTATTGGATAGTGGCTGCTCTCACCATATGACTGGATGCAAGAACAAATTCAAAACCTTAGAAAACTTTGATGGAGGATTTGTACATTTTGGTGATAACTCAGGAGCTTATATAACAGGAAAAGGCTCAATAATCTTAAACAATGATACACCAATACATGATGTATACTTTGTTGAAGGGTTGAAACATAACCTTTTAAGTGTCAGTCAGATATGTGATAATGGATATTCTATCTCTTTTAATGCAAAAGAATGTTATATTAAAAATGGGAAAGATAGAGTCATTGCCGGTGGGTTAAGAACAAATGGTAATCTGTATAATCTGATAGATTCAACTATTCAAGAAACTTCTTTGGTCAATACCTGCTTTATGAGTCAAGTGGAAGAAAATTGGCTATGGCACAAAAGACTGGGACATTTGAACTTTGATAATCTTGCTAGAATCAGCAAGAACAAAAAGGTCAGGGGACTACCGCAAATAACTAAACCTGCATCTATTTGTGAAGAGTGTATTAAAGGCAAGCAAACAAGAGTTTCTTTTAAAACAAAAGAATATTTGTCAAATAGACCACTTAAACTAGTACATACTGATTTATGTGGTCCAACCAAAACAACCTCATTAAATGATGAAAGATATTTCATGCTGTTCATAGATGATTATTCAAGAATGGTTTGGGTAACATTTCTGAAACATAAATCAGAAGCCTTTGAACGTTTCAAAATTTTTAGAAAGATGGTAGAAAGAGAAACTGATTTAAAACTGAAATGCTTAAGATCAGATAGGGGAGGAGAGTTCACTTCTCAAGAATTTATTGAGTATTGTGAAAAACGAGGTATAAAAAGACAATACTCTACTGCTAGGACACCACAGCAAAATGGTGTTGTAGAGAGAAAAAATAGAACTGTCAAGGAAATGGCCAGGACCATGTTGAATGAAGCAAAGTTGCCTGACAAGTTCTGGAAAGAAGTTGTTCATACAGCTGTCTATATCTTAAATAGAGCACAAATTAGAATTAGAATAGCTTATACTCCATATGAATTATGGTATGGGAAAACAACAAATGTCAAGAACTTTAAAATATTTGGTTGCAAATGTTTTATCAGAAAGAATGATGATTCTCTAGAAAACTTTAACTCAAGGTCTGATGAAGGGATTTTTCTTGGGTACTCTACACATAGCAAAGCATATAAATGCTATAATAAAAGGCTGAACAAAATTGTAGAGGCTATAAATGTCATGTTTGATGAAACATCTGTATGCTGTAATGACAAAGAAGAACATGAAGGTTTATCCTTTCAAGAGTCAGAAAGTTTACATAATGAGAATTGTGAAAATGATAAAGTTGAAACTGATGATGAAGATGAACTTGTAGGAAATTGTTCCAATCCTAAAATAACTAGTGATGGATCAAAGTTAAAAACATCTTCTAGAATAATAGCTAAGAGACATCCTGAGTCTCAAGTTATTGGAGATATTGATAAGGGAATTTTAACTAGAAGGAAAGCCAAAATAGGAGAACAAGTAAATATTGCTGAACAATTTTGTTTGATAGCAGATTTTGAACCAAAGAATGTAACTGAAGCCCTATCAAATCCCAGTTGGAAAAATGCTATGCAGGATGAAATAAATCAGATAGAGAAAAACAAGACTTGGGAACTTGTTCCCAGGCCTAATGATAAAAATGTTATTGGTGGAAAATGGATATTCCGTAATAAACTGAATGAGGAAGGGGAAGTGATCAAGAATAAAGCCAGGTTTGTTTGCAAAGGATATGCACAACAAGAAGGAATTGATTTTGGTGAAACCTTTGCACCAGTTGCAAGGATGGAATCAATCAGAATCTTTCTTGCATATGCCACTCATAAAAATTTCACTATTTACCAAATGGATGTCAAAACTGCCTTCTTAAATGGGTACCTTGAGGAGGAAGTTTATATGGAACAGCCAGAAGGTTTCAAATCTTCTGACAAGCCTGATTATGTTCTTCGTCTCAAAAAAGCCTTGTATGGTTTAAAACAAGCTCCTCGAGCTTGGTATTCCAGATTGGATAAACATCTAATTGCAAATGGATTCATTAAAGGAAATGTGGACAGCACATTGTACACAAAAATGGACAATGAAAATTTATTGGCTGTTGAAATATATGTAGATGATATTATTTTTGGTTCTACTAATGATCATTTAGCACAAACTTTTTCAGGAATCATGGAATCTGAATTTGAGATGTCTATGCTAGGACCTTTGACATTTTTCTTGGGAATTCAAGTCTCTCAGCTTGAACATGGTTTGTTTATCTCTCAGCTGAAATATGCTAAGGAAATGCTTAAAAGTTTTCAAATGGATACTTGTAATCCAGTTGGCACACCAATGGAAACTGGATGTAAGTTGATGAAAATTGATGAATCTCCTCTTGTTGATCAAAGGGAGTATCGGTCTATGATAGGGAGTCTTTTATATCTTACTGCTTCTAGACCAGATATAATGCACTCTGTATGTCAAGTTGCTAGATATCAAGCAGCTCCTCATCAATCTCATCTCAATGCTGTTCACCGTATCTTTAAATACTTACAAGGTACTTTGGATTATGGTTTGTGGTATCCCAAAAATGATGATTTTACTCTGATTGGTTATACAGATGCTGATTGGGGTGGATGTAAAGATGATCACCGAAGTACTAGTGGTGCTGCATTCTTCTTAGGTGATCGGTTAGTTGCTTGGCACAGTAAAAAACAAGAATGTGTCACTATTTCTACTGCTGAATCTGAAATTATTGCTGCAACAACATGTTGTACTCAATTACTTTGGATGTCTTATCATCTTTTAGATTTGGGTATTCATGTTCAAAAACCTATGACGATCCTTTGTGACAATACTAGTGCTATCCAGATTTCTAAAAACCCTGTTATGCATTCTAGAACTAAGCATGTTGCCATCAAATTGCAGTTTATTCAAGAACATGTGTCATCAAATGAGGTCACTCTCATTCATGTACCTTCTAAAATACAAGTTGCTGATATTTTTACCAAAGCTCTACCTAGGGAATTGTTTGAACAGTTAAGAAATCGATTGGGAGTCTTCTCTCAATCCATGCTGGAATAAGATTTTTTACTCTTCAATATTCTGTGTTAGGTTTCTGCTCCTTTCACAGAAAGCATTCATGCAAAGCAGATGGTTATATTTTTGATGCATAAATTTTAGGGGAGTAATCAGCATTTAACAGGGTTTTCACAGGTTAATCCACAGGTTTGGTTCACTGGTCAGGTTTGGTTCTTGCATTTCACAGATTTGGATCATAGGTTTCAATCATAGGTTAATCATGCATTTCACGGATTGGATTGGATCATAGGTTAATCATGCATTTCACAGATTGGAGAATTGATTTCTCAGATTGATTTATCAGATTTTGGTTGATTCTGGTTAGTTGGTCTGATGATTAGCATTTCATGGTAAATCAGCATTGTAATTCTGTTCATTATCTTGTATATATGAGATGGTGAAAATTTTTGCATCAAAAATGGGGGAGATTGTTGACCATCTCTTGTGTTGGCAAAATGCATTGGCAAACTACGTGGCAAAAACAAAAACTACGTGGCAAAAACAAAGATAAAATCACCCTGCATATGCTTTGAAATTTGTGAATACGGCACAGTTTAATTAAAGGCTGTTTTAAAAGAGAAGAGAATGTTTGGCGGCATCATAAATTAAAGACGGGACTGCATTTCGCCATCTGTCCATTTTGTATGGCGGACTTCAAAATGAATGAAAAAGACTTAAGGTTGTGGGTAGTTTGTAATCCAAAGCAATTTCATTATTTTGTATTAACTCCTGGTGCATGGAATACTTCGTCAGTTTCAGCAAGGTGTCTGTTTGTTTTTTTCTTGGGTTTTTAGTATGTTGATATACAGTGCATGAGGATTCTATTGCTACTAGTTTTAATGGCATCTGACCTCTCTTTTGATGATTGTTTGATGGGTTTGATCGCTGCCTTGGAGTCCTTCTCTACATACAAAGATTGTTCATAACACAAATCTTGGTCATTGCATTCAGCATGAGGAACTGGGCAGAATCTCAAAACCAAAAGGGCATCACAGGTATTCTTTGTAAGTGCAGGTATGTCTGTTTGACATTGCAAAATAAAAAGAAATTTGATTAGTTCTATCCTATGACAGAGCACAAGTGAAACTTGTTTGAAAATGTTTGAAGAGGCATTTTTTTTTAATATGCATGAACAGTCACTATAGCATTTCTCTTGAAGACTGAATAAATTTTTGTGGGTATTAAACCCAAAATACTATATGCACTACTTTTGTACAAAACAAAACAAAAGTTGACAGGCAGTTTCAGTTGTATAATATTTGGTTGCAAAATGGCATTTTGCAAAACTATTCTTGAGGATCTCAAACTCGAAATATGCTTGCTCAGTTTGGAAGCTTATAATGATTGTCAGTTTTTTTTTGAGACAGAAACAATTCCGTAACTGAAACTGTTTTTTGAAGTTAGTTTCTCAAACAACTGTTTAAAAGAAGTTTTGAACAACCCTAACTGGTTCAGTTAGATTCGTGTAACTTATCAAAGTTGAATTTCATATCTATATATATAGATCTATTGTAATCTTCAAAGAGTGTGTGAAAAAGATATATGTATTCATCTGAGGATGAGAAGTTTGAAAGTTTTATCACAAACTTGTGTACATATATAAATGACATATACACATTTGTATATGTATATGAGATGTATTTACAGAATTAAAAAGGATTAAACTCTCTGAGCAGTAGTTGCTGCTGATTGTAAAGAGTTGGAAATCAATAAAGGATACAGGTTTATGGAGTGGTTTTTCTCCCTATGACGAAACCGTGAGGTTTTGGAGGGTTTTCCACTTGGCACAAATTTGGTGTCTCTTCATTTTGTGAGTTATCATTACTTTATGTTCATGGTGAATGTTTACATTTTTCCAGCATAGTTTGAATATATTCAGTTATGGATTGTTAATTGCAAGAATTGTAATCAATTTTGAAATAAGTTAATAGTGTTCTGATTCACCCCCCCCTCTCAGAACCTTGGTACTTCCAACAGACATTACATAAGATATTTACCCAATTGGCAAAATTTTCTCTCACACCTTGTTGTTTGATGAATACAAATGTGTCTTTAATTCCCTATCTTGTGGTCTCGAAAGGAATTGTAGCCTCGATGTTAAATGTGCAATCAAATCCCATGGCCACATATTTGAGGAGGGCTTCTAGACAAAGGTAAATCAAAAGTTTAAAGCTCTTCATCTACTTCTAAATCAATACCATCCTCCACCTTCCCCGCCCCCCCCGTTAGAGACGTAAATATTGCAAGGATTTTGTGTCTGCAATGTGCATAAGAAGCTCCTCAGTATGATTCCCATGTTCGTTAGGAGGAAGAAGATTCTACTACCCACAGCCATGACAATAATTGACCCGACATAGTTGTTTTTTGCAAGCTTTTGTCCCAGTTCATAAGGAATTTTCATTTTAAATCATGCAATCATGTTGTAATTAGTTTCTCACTCTAGATTTGGTTTTTCTCATGGAATCCAATCTTATATATTTTGTACTCTTATCTTTATTAAAACAATTATAGGTGATCTCCCACCTTTCATTAAAAAAAAAATACACCATCTCAAGTGTGGAAAGTGAGAAGTATGACAAATCAATCTACATTTCCTATTTATCCATTCAAAATCAATAAATCATAATCACTTAATTTACAAATCCAATATCTCATCAAAATCTAAAATCACATTTAAAATCCAAAAAATCCAACACCCAAATATGTTGTTTTGTTGCAACAACACTTCACCATAAGGGATATGATGGTACCATGTTGACATGTAAACATCTATATAAGGCTAACTTAAAAATCAATGAGGATCACTTCAAAATCAAAGGATTGTACAAGAGTGATTTAATCTTGATAAAGAAAATACTTCAAGGAGGACATTATTGGCATGTAATTACTAGCACATCACCATGAACTATCTCAAAAAAGTGTGGACCTATGAAGATACCTTGAGTATAAAGATAGCAATGATGTTAAGGAAAATTGAAATTAAATAAATAAATAAAAAAAAAACCAAAATAGTAAAGAGGAATTGTTTGTTCAATGGTGAAAACTATTTTATGGTGCCTTTGATAAGTACTATGATAAAAACCTAGCAAACAAGAATCATGTGTAAATTGATTGCCTACATGTAATTTACACTTTGGAGAAAGTTGTTTCACCTGTCTGATATTATCTTCCTTCTCATCCCAATCCACCATCTTTATGTCTCCTTGCTATCATCCCCCATCATTGATCATGTTTAACATTGATCTTGATAAGGATTGAGGTATGATTTTGCTACATGATTTGATAAATTCTTGAAATGACACATATTTCTACAATAAATCCTCTCTGTGCATATTGTTATCATGTATGCTATAACTTGTATCCCTTTAGTCCAATATCATAAACTTGACATTTTCATTGTAGGGGCATGTTTTCCTTAAAGGCATAGTACTTGGAGGTCACATCCTTCCTTTCCATCCATTTTCCTATCCATTATTAGTAATCCATTAACCCATTATTTTTCATTTCCATCCACAATCAACAATCATTTAATATCCATCCAATCCATTAAGCCCCTTTTCCTTTAAATCAACCTATCTCACATCTTTGTTTCTAGATTTGGTGCTCCCTTTTCATCAATTATCATATGAATTAAATAATCGCATCCAAAAGAAATCCAATACTAGAATCCAATATCAATTCAATGCAATCATCCTAAGAAATCCAATACAATCTTGAGGAAATTAATCCACTTCAAGAAATCCTTATGCACACATACTTCCAAGCAATCTAGCTAATCACCCTAGAAGAATCCAATGCTTTTTGTTCCTAACCTTGCTACAAAATATTAATCAGCTGATAGAAAGAAAGACTCCCCCTCTCAAATTTGATCACAAAAACACATAAAATACTATGCAACAAGGCAAAAAATTAACTTGAAACACATAAAATGGAAGAGAAATCTGCAACATATATTAACTTCAAAATCTAAACATGAAATACATAAACATGGAGCTCACATGCTCCCTTACAACATGGGCTTCACACATACAAAAATCTGCAACTCAACATTCTAGCTTCATTTCGATAGCATTTGGGTATGCAACTACAACTTCTCCAAAAGCCCCCCTCTCCAAATGAGCAAGCATCATTATATAGAAATTGTGTGAGAAGAAACCACCATTGGTTTCCCAAAACAACCTCCATAAACCACCAAAAATTACAATTCCCAACTTGAGAAGAGATAAGAAAATAAAATATAAAATAATTCATTTCCTTTGAACACCACCTTCACATGGAACCTAACTTTTTCCCAATCACCTTGGTCAATCAGGACACCTTCTTTGATTCCTAGTGGTCCCAACGACTCCAAATACAATCATGCAACACAATGCAAATATTGTGGCACAAACATGCAATTACATGCAAGGAATGCAATCAAACATACAAGCACATGCACCCCAAATTGACCCCACCAAGAATGAGATGCCCAAGAGGGCTGGGTGATCCCACAATACTGGTTTACAATTTTTGGCCAAACTGAACACTGAACTAATTTTTTCCAACTAAATCTTCACTTTCAGGCACTTATAGCGGCTAAACCATGAGGAATTTGAAGATGATGCAAACTAGTGATTTGTGACATTTTGTCTGTAGATTCTAAATATATTTTTTTCAAAATTTTTGGAATCATATTGCACTTATTTTTCCATCTCCTTCGAAAACTAGTTTTTATCAGTAAAAACCATTTTTAAGGAGTGATGCTCATCGTATACAACATAACTTTTTTTCTATGAAGGATAAAATTCTAATTTTTTCAAATTTAGATTTGTAACTATGATGTCTAACCAGTTCATTTGGTTTCATAGTGTTTTATTGAATATTTTTTTCTTAATCAAGTTTTGAAGTCAAACCAATTACAATTCATACATAGGTGGACTATATACAACATAATTTTTTTTGTATGTATCAAAATTCAATTTTTTTTTACTGGATCAAGGACATCAATACCTAGCCTGAACATATTTTTCAAAATTTTATTTTGATAATTTTCTATTTTTCCACATGTGTAGAACAAAGAGAATTTCGGTGAAAAACCTACATTCACAAGAAATAAAAATAAAAATAATAATCAAATTAAATTTATTTAAAATTATAATTTTTGGGAAGCTTATAATAAGGACTACATACTCACAAAAAAATAAAATTTAAATGAATTCATTTGATCCCCCAAAAGATAAATCAAAAGTGTTTTATTATCAACATTTTGATAGGTGTAAAGGAGACTCCATTATAGGTATGGTTTAAAACTAGCGGGGTTCTATCCAAGGGGGTTTGATCTAAGGTGGTTTGATCAAACCCTCTTCAATTGGAATCCTTTAAATGGAAATTTTCAAGGCTTAAATCATTATATTTTCTAAAAATATGTGATTTCAGCAAAAATCAAGATCTCTGAGAAAGTGTAAACCAGTATTGTGGGATCACTCGGGTATTTTCCCAATTTTGTCTTAGAAAATATTCATAAATGAAAGGAAAGTAGAGTGAGGAATACACTTTCCTAATGCTAATATTTAAGGGAGAGAAGCAAATAAACCATTTAAAACTTTACAATTACAATTCATCACTTTGCCAGTTACCGCCATACCGCATGATACCACTATACCGCAATCATCTCCAACTGACCATTATGGGGTCATGGGTTATCGCTATACCATAGAACCCTTCACCTAACTATCACAGGATTGCAGGTTATGACTCCTCTTGCACTACCGCTAGCTTCCTCACAAACTGTCACAGGATGACGGGATATCTCGCACTATCGCAAGCCTCATTCATCAGACTGTTCATCATTTATTAGGGATTGGGGATCCTACACACTCCATGCTATTTAGAGCTCAAGCAAGTAGATCGACAACCATACCTCTAAACAACGAAGAATGAAGTCCTTTCACAGCTTGTGGTTTGGGGTTTCTCATTACTCGATACCGTAGAATTCACAACTAAATCATACAATGGAACTCCCAAGTTCAATTGTCGAAACCCTTCAAATTTTCTAAGTCTTTTTCATCTGCATCTGGTAAGCGATAAGCCCAAAGCCCGAACTCCAAAACCTATGGTGTAGAAGATTTTGACTTAGCTAAGTATTTCCTTGATCTTAGAGAGCCTTAACCAATAAGTTTGAGACACCTTTTTCTCAACATTCTCCCACTTGACAAAGAACTTATTGGCTCCCAATCAACGATCAAAGTCATTGTATCACCCTAGGACTCAAGGCCCATAGAGTTTGCACACCATCTAAACTTATTTGTGCTCACTGGCTTTGTCAGTGCATCGACAAAATTCACCAAAGTTTCAACCTTTTCCAAGTTAACCTTTCCATCTTCCACCATATCACGAACAAAATGGTACTACAGGTCAAAGCATTTTGTTTTGACATGAAAAGTTGGATTCTTCACCAAACATATGCTACTCTGGTTGTCACAATAGATAGTAATTTTCCCTACATCAAATCCAACATCTGAACACAGTCTTCTAAGCCAAATGGATTCTTTACAAGCGTGAGTTGCTGCCATGTACTCTACTTCAGTAGTGGATAAAGCGACTATAGCCTACCGCTTGCTCATCCAGCTAATTGCACCACCAAACAATGTAAATACATATCCACTGATGAATCTTTTGATGTCAATGTCCCCTGCCCAATTAGAATCCACATATCCACGAATGCAAGTACTGAATTTTGAGATCCAGTAGAGTAACCATGATAACATAAGGAATACTCTGAAGTACCCTTCAAATATCTGAAAACTCTTTTCACAATATCCCAATGTGTCTGTCCTGGATTAGCCATAAATCAATTAAGAAATCCCACTATTTGGGCAATGTATGGCCTGGTACAGAACATTGCATACATTAAAGTACCAACTACACTTGCATAAGGCACCCTGGTCATGTCCTCCATCTCAGTAGGAGATTTTGGACAATCTTCAATAGAAAGTTTCATTCCCTGCAACACTAGAACAACTAACTACTTGTAATCCACCATATTAAACCTCTCTGGGATAGAATTTATATACTTCCTCTAGCTGAGCCAAAGTTTTATATTTCACCTATCCCTTCTGATTTCCATCCCCAGAATATACCTAGCTGAACCTAGATCTTTCATCTCAAACTATGCTAACAATTGAGATTTTAATTCAAAAACCATACCCTTACTATTCCCAATGAACATATCATCCACATACAGGGCAATAATAAGAAGATGACCATTTTTAGATTTAAAGTAAACACAATGATTAGACTTTGATCTCACAAACCCAAAAGACAACGCATAGGTATCAAGCTTTTGGTACCACATTCTAGGTGAATGCTTCAAGCCTACAAATATTTCTTTAATTTAAAAACTAGGTTTTCATTACCTTTTTCAATGAAGTGCTCTGGCTGGGGCATGCAAATCTCTTCCTTCAAATCACCATGAAGAAACACTGTCTTCACATCCATCTGCTTGATTTCTAAGTCAATATGCAGTTGCAAGTGACAACATAAATCTGATAGATGTCAGCTTAGCTACATGAGAAAATATTTCTCTATAATCAATCCCCTCCACCTAGGAATATCCTTTTGCAACCAATCTTACTTTATGCTTCTCAACACTACCATCAAGACCTATCTTTTTCTTGAACACCCATTTACATTCAATATGATTTTGTCCTTTAGGAAAAGGTACTAGATCCCATGTATCACTTCTTCATTCATGGCTCTCAACCAGGAATTTTCATCAGACATACCCACAACCTCTCTAACAGTCCTAGGCTCATTAATCAAAGCATATGCATAACTAGAATCCAACATAGAATATCGAACCTTTTAGGTTGCTACTTCACATGTGTAGACCTCCTCACAAGCTCAGGCTGAGGTTCTTCATCTTGTTCAGAACTTTCAGAGCTACTTGATTTCATCTTTATTGGGTGTAAGAGGAAATTCAACTATCTCCTTTCTTTCTTCTTTCATCTTTGGTTGTAGATCAACTGTGGAAGGTTTCAACTCATAGAAGATCACACTTCTACTATAGAGAACCTTCCCTATAACTAGGTTCCAATGCTTGTACCCCTTCACCGATGTCATAACTGATGAAGATAAATGATGAATCTCCTAAGGCTGATAAGAGAAAGTATAGATCAATGATTGGAGGACTGCTATATATAAATGCTACTAGATTGGATACCATGCATGTAGTTTGTCTTGTGGCTAGATTTCAAGAGGATCCTAGAGAGTCACATGGTGTAACAATAAAGAGGATATTCATATATTTGAAGGGAACTTTGGATCGTGGCTTGTGGTATCCAAAGGATACTAACTTTACTCTGAGTGCTTACACAGATGCAAATTGGGCTGGTTGTATAGATGACAGGAAAAGTACAAGTGGTGGTGCATTCTTTCTTGGATGTAGATTGGTGTCATGGCTAAGCAAGAAATAATATTTAGTGTCTTTATCTACTACAGAAGCATAATACATTGTAGTAGCATCTTGCTACAAACAAGTGTTGTGGATGAAGAAAACATTAAAGGATATCATAATGGTATATCACTAACTCATTTGACTGCAAAATTTGACGAAAATGTCTGATGAAATATGTATAATTTGATGTATCATCGGGTGCTTGTAAAATTTGATGTGTAATTTTCAATTTTTTGTAAGTTCATCCCTGACATTCGTCGAAATTTTGACAAATTTGGGTTTCGTCGAAATGTTGACTATCAGTTTCGTCGAAATTTTGACAAACATGAAAAATAGAAAAAAATCAAATTGTGGCCTACATAAAGAAAAGTGAGTTCACGCCTGATTTATTGCGATAGTGTTTTTCTCTACTTGAAATAGTTTGTGGAGAACTAAGGACGATTTTCTTGGGAAAAATCAGAAAAAATTCAAGAAGATATCGCCAAGTTGAGGGTAGTCATTGTCTTTTTGTAGAATTCAGTTGTGAAGTTAGATTTGTAGTTCTAGGTTTGAAAATCATATTTTAAAGCAACATCTCATCAGATTTCATTTTAGAGGTTTAGGGTTTTGAGAATTTCATGTTTAGATTTTGTTGTGTGGAATCACCATAAGATCACAACCAAGGAACAAATTCTTGTGATTGTAATTATGTGATCCATAACTCTATTGGTCATGTGGCACATTTGTGCTATAACAAATATAGGATGCATTCATGTCTGACCCAAGTTTATTGTGGCTATGTTGTGATAGAAATGGAGGCACTCATATAATGTAGTTAATTTAGGTTGTATAATGTAGGTGTCAATCATCATTGGGTGCATTCAGGTTGTCTCAAGTTTAACATGTTAGGATGTAATTATAGCATGATCGAAGAGTGATTACCTCTTGCTGCAATAAAGAGCCTATAACTCTGGTTGATATGCAGAGTGGTTGTGTTATATCAATTATGTAGTGCATTCAAGCACAACCCATGTTTAATGGGCTATTCTAGAGAGTGATCAAGATTTTCTAAACCTTATGAATGTTACTTAAAAGTGTATAGCTTAAACTACAAACCAAGTTTGTTACATACTTGAATGTAATCTTGGGTTACCACAAACTATAATAATGTGATATGCTAATAACCATTATGGAAAGTATTAAAGCAAGACCCATGATATATAGGATACATTTCCCTGATCAGTTTACATACCTTAATGATCAAACACAAGCTTCCCACACACTCTAGGATACAATCCAAGATCATACCACAACTTTGTCAAGACAATTAATTTTCTGACCCAAGATTTAAGGTTCTTTTTTAATACCAACAGAAGCATTGGTAAGAGCATGATTAGGGTACAAACCCTAGGCCTCCGTAGAAACACAAACAATAACTATAGCGGATTACTGAGGTTGCAATACTAGAAAGATTGAGACATTGTAGGTAATAACAAAATCTTGCAATCTAAAGATTGTAGCCAATAACAAGCACACTATGTTGATTAGTGAAATTTTTAAATGCAATCT